>CM019170.2:40865977-41384198 GCA_009739505.2 Apolygus lucorum | reverse complement strand
TGCTGGAGGAAAGTATTCAAGATAATAGAAGAGGTAAGAAAAGTAATGTGAGAAGGAACTGAGTATGATTTATTGATATTACCTACTATTATCTTATATAAAATCCAATTTTGTTCGTCGGTCTATAAAATGGGGGTTGCGCCTGATTAAAAAAAATTTTTAATCGAAATTAGACCTCATCCTGAGAATTTTGACACCAGCCTTCCCATTTTGGACGAGTAGATCTTTTTCTATGATTTTTCAGTTTCGAATGTTTATGGCGTCATACGCCCCTCCCGCCTGGGCTGGACCCCCCAGCCCATTATGACGTCATAAATATTAGAAACTTTGAAAAATCAAATAAAAAACGCTGCAAATTATTACACAATGGTTTATTATTTTTCTACATAGATCACTCGTCTGCAAAGCCACCAACCATCCAACATGAAGAAAAACATCGATCGTATTTCGGACAGCTAAAATTTGAAAGGAGATTAGGCCTCTTTTGCGATTCACACTCGTGTTTCTGATTTATCGTACGTCCAACCCTTCAATTCTCGTAGTGAGCGAACGGTTTGTCCTACAGAGCTCCGGGTGGTCTCAAAAAATTCTAAAAATTCTATACTATCTTAAATTGAAGGAAAAACAATACCTTTATATCAAAATTTTTTGGGTTAGGGCGTTTTCAAAATTCATTTTTGAACCCTTAGAAGTGACCTACATCAACCAAAATCTTACATGATCGACTAGGAAACAATAAGACATTCAGAGGATGAGTCATATTGTAACTAAATTGTGCGATTTTTGCTCCCAAATTGCTGACCAATGATCATCAATTAGTCAGCTGCATGCGTCACAAACTCCAGAAAAGTAAAATATTATGAAAAACTTTCGTCAAATTAGGTGGGCATTATAGCTTCCCCATAGAATAACATGAAATATGAGAAGAAAAATTAATTCCCATGAAAAATTAGAATACTGTTTTGAAAGCCTACATTTTAGGTGTGTTTTGACGTACCTATGCTGCCGTCCAAAGGAGAAAAACAGTAACTGGATTTTTTCACATTTTTAATTTTTGATATCGATGGATCCAGAAAAAACAGCAAGATACTGCTGTTGGTAAACTAATGATTGGACAATGAAAAAAAAAAAAAAAAACTGAATGATGCAGGGGCAAGCAGCTTTACCCCATTACTGTTGAAATCCTCGGAGGATTCGGGAGATATTCCATAATGAAGAATAGTTCAATGAATTTAAAATATAATTTCTACTATTCTGCGCGTGAAATCAATGGAATAAAACAAAGAGTGCACAACAAATATCACATTTTCGATCAAAATTGAAGTTTTTGTGAACAAAACGCAAAACCAGTTTTCTTGAAACTGCGTTTCTCCTTTGAACGGCAGTATGGGCTTAGTTGGTATGCAAATTCTTGATTGAAATACATGAAAGTTCTTGATTGTATTGAACAGTAGGTACCACTGATAATCTTCTGAAGCTTTTCGCGATCATGACGCTAATTTTCGGAATTTTCGAACAGCAACATGATTGAAAAATCGTTCTCTATTTTGTTGGTGATTTTGGTTTATTATTTGGAATCGACCTAGAAACATTTTTTTTAACACCCCCTCAAAATTTGATGGTTTACGTTTCAAGGTACATAGAATCCAAAAATCGAATAAAAATTTGGCCGTCCGTACGCGGCACTTTCCCCACTTAGCATTGACCGATTATGATGAAATTTGGTATGTAGGCTCCATTTGGGGTCTAGTTGTGCCCCGAAGATTTTGGTTGATGTAGGTCACTTCTAAGGGTTCCAAAATGAATTTTGAAATGTTGAAAACGCCCTAACTCAAAACATTTTGATATAAAGGTATTGTTTTTCCTTCAATTTAAGATTCTATAGAATTTTTAAAATTTTTTGAGACCACCCGGAGCTCTGTAGCACAAACCGTTCGCTAACTACGAGAATTTAAAGTTTGAACGTACGATAAATCAGCAACACGAATGTGAATCGCAAAAGAGGCCTAATCTCCGTTCAAATTAAAGCTGACCGAAATGCGATCGATGTTTTTCTTCATGTTGGATGGTTGGTGGCTTTGCAGACGAGTAATCTATAGAAAAATAATAAACCATTGTGTAATAATTTGCAGCGTTTTTCACTTCATCGCATGTAATCCGAGGCTTCTTGAATGACTTGAGAATCGAGTGAATCAATGTGAATTCTTTTTCGGTCAAGCCTCAATATGAGGAAGATGATGAATTTCATAGGGGACTGTCTGGAGGTAAAATACCATCAATGATTTCGTCTAATGGAGTATTTCGGTGGGTCGGAAGTGCAGGTTTTTGACCTCAAATTTGGATTCAGCACCCTTGAAAACCTATAAACTACAACTTTTAGCCTAATGATACTATAACATGTGGTAGAAAAATTAATGAAAGAGATCACACGTTTGAAAAAAAGGCGGGTCGCCATAAATGCACACACACTACGCCGCGAGCTGTGAGTAGTATTTTGTAGTATCCAAGAGGTTCTCCAAGGGTTTCATCTCTTCTCTATGTATGGATACTTTTTCAAAGAGTTTTGGCTAGCTACGTCACACCATTCAAATCTTCAACTTTCCTTAGCTTCTCTGATTTTTTAAAAACATTTTCTCGACGAACAGACCCAATTACCGTTATTCCTGAGCCATACTCTTTTGAAAAAAAAAAAAAAGAAATAAAAAAAATTGACTAAAATACCCCATTATGCCTGGTACAGGGACTTACTGGAGAAAGACCTATACAGAACCAAAGATGTACAAAAAGCTCTGAAACGCAAAATGCGAGTGGGAATTTTGATTTTTGAGGACTCAAATTTCTTTGATCTGCAGCACGAATACAACGCCGTGAGGAAGGCACCCATCAATGCGGAGAAGGGCTGCCAATGGAGGGAGCAGTTTAAGCTGATAAAGGGGAGATAGAGAGGTTAAGGTAAGAAAACTGAACTCACTCGGATCAGATGGTGAAGATCGAAGCTGGAAACCCGATTTTGGAAGTCTTGAGCGTTCCAACCTTCATGGCGAGGCTCCAGATAGACACGTTTCAAAGCTTCCCTGTTGCTTTGAACCACGCTACTGCAGTTCTGGCGAGAGGGTTGATCCACGGTGCTTCCTCGTCTCATCCGGTAGGTCGAATCCGCCTGGACGAGTCCCCAAAGCCTTGCGTCTAGCGATGTGGACACTTCCACGCAGATTCACATTGAAAAGCCGTGTTTTTTTGAAAAATATGTACAATTTAAAAAATGTATAAAATCTATGTACAAAAGGAATGTAACGTCTTGTTCGTGTTCAGGTACATGAAAACCAGCGAAGCTGGCATAAAAATGTGTGTGAGCGTCACATTTGGAGATACATCGATTTTGTTGATGTTTTGTGTAGAAAGAATTTAAGCCGTGTATTGTTTTTTCGGCAACCGTTTTGTCAGGAAGAACCGACGCACAGGAACAATCACGTTCAGCATCGGACCTTTCTGTCCAGGAGGCACTGCAAGAAAGCGGTCGCCATCACCTCCCAAAAATTTGTTTCGAGTCCTGTCCATTTGAAAACAAGTCCCGAGGGCGTAAGGTAAGTTCGGGTTTCTGGGACCATGGGGTATGTGGGTCATACCCCCCCCCCCTACTACTCACCATGTGTTAAGAGAAATTTTTCGGTGATGTGTTGGCATCACTGGTCAAGAAAACCTCTCAGAACAACAGGCCTTTCTGGTTCCAGCCATCTTGTATTGCAGTAAAACATGGCAAATTCTACCGAGTTTTATCGAGAAACATCCTGCAACCTACCCATGTTCTACAACATCTGGTGAGTACATTTTTCGTATGTTTGAAAGTTTGAATAAGCTAAGGAGACATTGTTTTTGGTGTGCATCTGTTTCTTTTGGCTAAACTGTTTGTTGGCTAGATTCTGGATGGGGGGTCCCAGATCCTCCAGTCAGTAAAGGGGGTTTGGGGGAACTGGGCCACACCTCTCGGGTAATTTTTATTGTGATTTTAATTTAAGTGGATATTACCAAATTCCATATATACAAAGTACCTACTTGTGGAAGCAGTTTAAACTCAAGATTTTACATTTTTTCAAGTTTTTTGATATATTTTATTTGAATTTTTGGCTTTTTTGCCACTTTATAATCTTTATATGGGGTTTTATATTGAATACAAAGTTTAATGCATTTATATTCATTGTTTTTTGGGATGAAACCCCTAAGAGCATTATGCCAGTCTTGCTTACATCTGCAATTTCACTAGTTTAATTTGTAGTAAAAAAAAAAGAAAAAAAATTCTAGGATGCCAGACAGTTGACTAATGGGCCCAGATGTCCAAATGATTTGAATTGCCATTTACATGGAAAATAGAGGGGGGTTTCCAGTTACCCCAACAGCCTCAAGTAACTGGGCCCACCCGAGTATTTTTTTTTTAAATAAACATATATTTCTAGGTATAAAAATGAGTTTGTTGCAGAAACCTATTGTATATAAACCCCTTGAACAAAAAAAATTGCCATTTCAAATTTTCAGTGTGATCAAAAAATACAGTGGGTAGAAATAGAGCGATTCATTTGCGAACATTGTAAAACTATGGCCCAGTTACCCGAACTTACCTTACATCGACTACAAATGTTCGTTTCTGGGGAGTTTGTGTGGTGTTCAAAGTCGTGAAAGTAGAAGTCCTAACTATCTATCAATAAAACTCCGTGATATTGTAATTTTTGCTAGTCAGAGTTTCTTAAAACTCAGAAAAGCTTCCTTGAAACAAGACTAAAAGTTGCTTTTGCTATGTACGAGTATAAAAAAACAAAGAATAAAGAAATTACCAATTTGATGAACTTCGTTGCTAGATTTCACATTTGCACGAAAATAATTGAATCTAGGAGAGGTTCTACTGTAACCAGACTGCACCTTCGTTCTGGTACTTCATGATAAATTTTTTAAAAACCCTTAAATCGTAACTCCCCTGAATTTGATAACAATTGAAGACTACAGGGGAAGAACGGGCTATCTGCTGATTTTCTACTTTCGAGATAAATGAAGTTGAATGCGAAAAACAAAATGAAATCAATAGTTAGCCATAAAAAAATCTGAAAATTTGAAGTACTTGAGCTGTTACACTGGTGCATGTGATAAAATAGTCGAAATACCTCCAGATTAAGTTTTACACAAGTTAAAACGGTAAAAAGTGTCCAATGTCCCGAAAAACAGCGAAAAACGGGCTATCTCTAATACGCAATGAGGGAATGATGCAAGAAATGTTGCTGGTTGTCTGCTAGTTGTTTCCTCAACTAGTAACCACCGTTCCTACAATGAGTTAATGTTGAGTTGGCACCTTTGCGGTCAAATCATAAACAGGGTATTCCATCAGACAACAATAAACAATGCTCCAGGAAAAGCGATTTTATTGATACATCTCGCTGGAAACTTGCAACTTGAAAATAAAAAGAATTAACGTCAGATGACTTGAAAATAAAAAATTGATGTCAGGCGAATTTTCTTGGTTTTGGTAGGAAGGTACTCCTTGTTTGTGCGTTAGCCGCTCATAGTAGTCCTTTGCCCTCTGCTCACAAAATTTCGTCAAGTGATTCACTTCATTGTATTTTTCGGCCGAGATCGGGATTCGTTTTCTGTAGGCCCTTTGTGGAAAATAAAACTCCGATGCTAACAGGTTGCCTGTGGTGGTCGGTTTTGGAGGTGGAGCCACTCGTCCTCTGCTTCGACGTCCCGTTTTTTGTTGCTGAGGAAGATTCGGTGTCACAAAACTACTTGAAAAATTTCCATTAAAGCTTTCTCGGTAGTAACGCTCTGTAGGAAACGCCCTGTGAATCACATTCTAGACTCTGATTGGGTACGGTGGGGAGAGCGACGGCTCGATGTTAGCCCATTCTTTCGCTGTACCGCTCGGATAAACACGTTCTTTCCCTGCATACGAAACACTCACCTGCGGTTTTGATGCCTTTAGACCAACTTTTTCGCTGTTTTGACCTGATGGCCGTGTTCGGCGTCCAAAAATACATATGGAGCAGCGCCTAACTCGATTTCGAGGAAAAATGCAGTTAGCCCGTTCTTTCCCTGTAGTCTTCAATTACGACATGTTTAAGTAACTATTAATCTTTATTTTTATGCATTAGACCAAGAAGTACGAACTAAAAAATAAATCCAGTATTCCCTTCAAAATTGTCCTTAGTTCCCCACATAATGGGTAAATAAATAAAACCAAATGGTGATAACATATTTATTCATAAACTCTTACATATCATGAAAACAGAAAATTCAAGCGAATCAGGTAAAACACTTTTTAAAATTTATCAAACCAATAAAGGAATTTGAATGTACTCATAATTAAGGAAAAAAATAGATCAATTTTTCAAAAAAGGTAAATATTAAATTTTTTTGAGTACTTATCACAGGATCAAACAATAACACGTTTTGCTTAAATATAATAATATTAACTAATTCTAAAACATTGGGTTCAACATCTTTGACGGAGGGCGATTCTTCATTCAATTTCAACGGTACGTTTAAAATGTATTCATAGTTAGAATTGAACGTATCTTGTTTGTAGATTATGCGGTGGGTACGCGGATGACAACAAATGACGCAAATGCAACAGATCATTTCGATTGGGCGATTTCAAATCTACAAATAAGAAAGTTCGGGGAGGCAATCATCGTTAGGTAACTCAGGGAATGTGTACGAAACTTGTTTGCCAACGTGCCGCTTATTTGAACAAATGTTTGGCGTAGTACCATATTCTGAAGAAGTATTCGCTGCGTCTGAGGAGGGCGGACTGGGAGTAAGAGCGGATGTCCGGGTCCATGCCGGCTTCCCGCATCCAGGATTGGGTGGTCGTCGTGAAAGATAGCGACGGCGTGTCCTTGTCCATGCGGGAGTCCTCGACGTCAATGTCCTCACCTCCTGCCGAGAAAAGTAGCGATTACAGTGTTTTTTGGTGGGGTTTAGAATGAGAATAAGTAATTGCTTTTAGGCCTCATTAATCATTTAATTTTGCAAACTCAGTTTAAGTGAAGTATTCACAGTTATCCAACAGGAATTCACTTTTCGTGTCGCCTGGGGGGCAATACAGTTTGCCTGGCTTGTGGTGGAGTGAAAGGAGAGGGTGGAGCTTGTAGTGGATGCAGAAAACAGAAACAAGTTGATGATCAAGTGAAGGTGGGTTCCATGACTGGTACTGGAGAAAAAGATGCCTCGGCCCATATGATAATCCCCAGACTAGTTTTCAAAGGCTGAAGAAGGCGACAATGTACAGGCAAATAAAAATTGAATAATAGACTCCACCTCTTTATCGACAATGTAATGTCATACATCTATGTTCGTTAGTTCTACAATAAAATGACGTGTAGGAAAACCCAGAGTGGCATGAGTCATCACCAACACGGACAAGGTGAGGAAGGGAAAGAACACGTCATCTGACGTCACCTCTTTTCCACTCTCCCCTCACCATGTTCACTTGAGTATGTAAGCCGCACTCAAGGGTCTTCCTACATGCATTCGTACCTCGTCTATCCGACTTATAATTTCTTGTCGTACCTACAGCCCAGTTCCTCCAAGGAAACGGTTTGCCCCATAAAGGAACCGAACCTCTAGCTTCCCTTAGGGACCTCTTCAGAACAGTAGGCCTCACTAGGTAAATGTTCCGCCTCCCGCCGGTGAGTCTGTTATCAGACGCCGAGGTTGACAGATAGATTCTATTAGCACTTATCTGGACAGTCGGCCGCGAGGCGCCGCGGATGGAGTGCTAAAGCCCTAGGCTTTAGGGATCAATCTCTCCGTTGAGTAGGATTCAGGCTAGGAACAATTCAGCGCATCGAGAGGACCATCGCCCTCATTCGACAACACGCAGAACACAACAGACAACAAGGTCAATCCATTCACCCATCAACAGAAAAGTGTTTTTTGGTGGGTCGAATGAGGAGACTTGCAAAGGCACTCTTTGGAGTCAAGTTTTTTACTGTTGGCAATACTGGAGAAGCATACCAATTTGCACTCATTCCCCAATGGGGAATGTGCGACGTTTTCTAAACTAATTCTTTATATAGGTTTTCCAAGTCAGAGTGAGAATTTTCCAAATCAAATTGAGAAATTTCCAAACCAAATTTAGAATCTTCCAAATCAAATTCAGAACTTTCCAAATCAAATTGAGAACTTAGAATTTTTTGACACAGGTATAATATTTTGTAGAAGGGACGAAAAAGATGAGTAATGCAAGATGGAAAGGACTCATTTATTTTTTCAAGTTCATATTAAAATTATGAAAATTATGAAGTAGCTGTAAATTCAAACTCATCCTTAAAAAAATTGAAGATGAAATTAAAGAACGGCACTTTTAGTGAAGTGGAATTCCAGCAGCTGCCTTTGGAAGTTGAACTATCTTATCCATGACCCAATTTGAGCAGTCGGTGGTTCTGATAGTTCCGACACCGTCAGATATGACATCTGACAGGATAACCTATACGTGGGTACCAAGTTAAAGCCTAAACGGCTGGACGGATTTAAAAAAAAATTGTTTTTAATTGTTCAGCAACTTTTGGATTGTGCTATACTAACGGATAATCACTGTTCGCAGTTTCGTCGTTAGAAATGGAAAATTCTCAATTTGATTTGAAAAATTCTCAATTTGATTTGGAAAGTTCTCATTTTGATTTGGAAGATTCTAAATTTGATTTGGAAAATTCTCAATCTGACTTGGAAAACCTATATTTTACCTAAATATACTTGTCGAGTAGAGCTCAGAACATATTCGAACTTGTGCATAGCTCCAGGGATAGATTTACCATGATTAAATGAAATAGATCTGTGGAAGTAACATCTAAATAAGTTTGGGTGACTGGGGTAGGGTAATAGAGGTGTTTTCATCTCCTCAGAGGACTTTTTATCCCTATCGAAGTCATGGTCATGAGTCCCTGTCACGCAGTCTGGGCACCCATGGGATGAACAGAGGAGGTCCCAATGGGTTTCCCTGGTGGACCCCTACTGAAATCCCAGGGTGGCAGAATGACTCTCTGGTTTGTAGGGAGTGGACTGCTGTCAAAGTATTATGGGTACCGCCGTGCATCATGCCTCCCTCTCCTGTACCCCCTTAATGTTAGGGCTCTGGCACATGCCTCAGACAGGAGTAGAGCGGTTAGGGAGCAGGTACAAATTCTCTGCTTCCGGGCCTGTTACCTGGTCGGGCTTCCGGGGATAGCAGTAATGCCGTAAAAGGCTTTCTACCCATCTCAATTACCAGTACCACGGGCGAGGGGAGCCCCAGGCAACAGATGCACCGACCTCGGTCAAAGCATCACCTGCCTGCCCCTCAGTTGAGGTTGGATTCGTGGTGGTCGTGGTTGAGCAAACCCTACTTCATGGGCTTCTACCAAGAAGGCTATAAGGGGAGAGATGGCCTCCTCAGGGGCTAGCCCCCTGAAGATGTCTCTCAGCATGTGAGTTCTGTTATGAACTCGGGTACCAACCTGTCTAGTTGGTAGAACCTTAGCTAGAAGGTTCGTCCTTACCTGTGGTGTTAATACAAACAGGTACCTCGAGGAGCTGATAGCTATGACTAGCTCCCCTGGGGCTCCTGGGTGGTGAGTTCCTTCCACTCCCTCGATCACCCTCCTAGGGTTTTCGGGGTTTCATCTATCTGCTTGCAGATGGAGGGGGTAGCGAGATCCTGTTTGGATCGGCTCTCCTTAAAACCAAATATAGTTATTTGTCCATTGGCATGCGGGGTTCTAGGTGATGCGCCCCAGGCAGGGTGGTCAGCCATCCTCGCACTCCCCGTCATATTATTTCTCTTCCACTAGCTCTTTAAACACTCACCAGTGTCTTTATTGTGAGCGAGCCTTTACTTCCAAATCCAGCCTCAGTCTCAGAGTCGGACTGAAGCAACCTGTATGCGGGAGTACCATGCAGGTCCAGTGGCCATTAACTACGTCACATCTGATGTCATGGGTGGTTGCGAGGGGGGAGTGGGGTTGACTGTGATGCTCAACACCAATTCAAAACTATCGATGCAGATGGTAGTATACACTCATTTGGTTCTCGTACAGCAAGTTTGCCATACACTAAGTTACCTGATGAATAGATATAGAAGCATAATGGCAAAACCATTCTTACCAGTTGGACGTTGAACCCTGAATGGCTCGTCAGATTCGAGAGGGTCGCTCATACCCACCTCGTTTCGAGCGTAAATTCGTATGAGATATTCGTGATTTTCCTGAAGAGAAGCAAAATAATAATTGGTTAGCATATTTTGCAAATAGTACATTACTTCTGAACTTTGATACCAATGATGAGAAGAAGTTTCCAATCAATTCAAATCAATCAATCAGAGTATAAGTCGAAGAACTTACTTGAAGATCCTTAATGGTAAGTTTTTGGACGTCAGCGCCCACGCGGCCGACTTCCATCCACATGGTCTTCTTCATATCGCGGACGGCGATTTTGTAACCCTCAATCGGAGCGCCACCGTCTTTTTCAGGTACCCCCCAAGACACCATCACGGAATTGGCGCCCGTCGATCTCATTTCCAGCGGGGCGGTGGGAGGAGAAGGAACAGCTGTAACAGTAGGATGGCTCGTCAGAAGATCACAATTTTTAAAACCCAAGAGACTTCATCGTTAATGAAATGTGTATCAGATGAATCGGTTGATCACAATTTTAGTGGACAAGATGCTGATGGGTCTTCTAGCTTAGGGAAGGGTAAGCCAAAATGAAAACGGTGACACCTTGATGCCAGTGAACGTGGTAATACCATGAGCAAAAGTCACTAAGAAAGATTCTACTATTGAAGAATAATAAAGAACTGTATTGTGTATTGTAGAACTGGCAGTATTGGCTTTACTGCACGCTTTGTTCAAGTTGCTTGAAGAAAAACGCTGCAAATTATTACACAATGGTTTATTATTATTCTATATAGATCACTCGTCTACAAAATCAATATGAGAAGAATAAAAATTTATATAAAAAAAAAATCAAAAAAAAAAAAAAAATTCAAAGAAAAAAAAATCAAAATCACTAACCATCGATCACATTTTGGTCAGCTCTAATTTTTAACGGAGATTAGGCCTCTTTTGCGATTCACACTCGTGTTTTGATTTATATATATATATATATTTCAATATAAACCCTTAAATTTTCGTAGGGAGCGAACGGTTTGTCCTACAGAGCTCCGCGTGGTCTCAAAAAATTCTAAAAATTCTATAGAATCTTAAATTGAAGGAAAAACAATACCTTTATATCGAAATTTTTTGAGTTAGGGCGTTTTCAAAATTTTAAAATTTATTTTGGAACCCTTAGAACTGACCTACATCAACCAAACTCTTCGGGGCACAACTAGACCCCAAATGGAGCCCACATACCTACCAAATTTAATCAATTTTTTTTCTTTTTTTTCATCAAAATCGGTCTATGGGAACTAAGGAAAGAGCCGCGTACGGCGGACGGACGGCCAAATTTTTATTCGATTTTTGGATTCTACGTACCTTGAAACGTAAACCATCAAATTTTGAGGGGGTGTTAAAAATTTTTTTTCTTGGTCGATTCCAAAGGTTCATTATTGAAAATAATAAACCAAAATGAACTTACCTGCCAAGGTAATCTTGGACATGACTTTTGGTTTATTATTTTCAATAATGAACTTGTTGTTCTGTACTTCTGCTGTAGTCATTTTCTTGGTTGTTGCGGAGAAGGAAGCAGAGGACGTCAATATACTTTTTTCAACATTTATTTGGCAAGCGCTTTCGGGGCAAACTATGGCCCCTTTCTCAAGCCTATGTTCATTCTTCAATTATACTCCTACTATCTTCCATCCCTCCTCAATCACCATAAATTTGACAGAGATGAGATTTTGGCGATTGAGGAGGGATGGAAGATAGTAGGAGTATAATTGCAGAGTGAACATAGGCTTGAGAAAGGGGCCAGTTTGCCCCGAAAGCGCTTGCCAAATAAATGTTGAAAAAAGTATATAGACGTCCTCTGCTTCCTTCTCCACAACAACCAAGAAAATAATGAACTTATGGAATCTACCAAGAAAAAAAAGTTAACCCCCCCTCAAAATTTGTTGGTTTACGATTCAAGGTATGTACTCGTAGAATCCAAAAATCGAATAAAAATTTGGCAGTCCGTCTTTAGTTCCCCTAGACCGATTTTGATGAAATTTGGTACGTGGGCTCCATTTGGGGTCTAGCTTTTGGTTGATGTCGGTCACTTCTAGGGGTCTTTTAGGGTTGAAATTTTGTAAACGCCCAAACCTTTAAAAAAATTCGATATAAAGGTATGGTTTTCCATCAATTTAAGATAGTATTGAATTTTTAGAGACCACGCTGAGCTCTGTAAGACAAACCGTTCGCTCCCTACGAGAACTTAAGGGTTGGACGATAAATCAGAAACACGAGTGTGAATTGCAAAAGAAGCCTTATTTCCGTTCAAATTTTAGCTGACCAAAATGCGATCGCTGTAGGTGCGTGGTAGGTAGGTAGTATCTATGGTTGGTAGGTGGTAACAATGGCAAAGCCGAGTTCTTTGCAGACAAGTGATCTATATAGAAAAATAATAAACCTTTGTGTAATAATTTGCAGCGTTTTAAACCGTAGTGTGAGTCTCCACTCACTGGGGAACATTTCCAGTGAAGAGACTGGGTTAATTCGTTAACTCCCTTCCGATCCGAATTTGTCATAGCCACCCGCGGCGATGATTGTCAGATTCGGATCCGTGGTCAGCTCGGAAGGTGACGTCACCCCCCCCTCAACATGAAGACGCCGTCTCCAGCCAGAGCGTCCCTCCCTCGGCGGGGGGAGCCAATCAGAAGTCTCCACCTGGCAGGCGCCCGTCCGTCGAGGGAGCGGAGGGGGACCATCCGGAACAAAACCAACGAGCAGCCCCCTCCACAGGCAGACCCCCCTTGATATTCAGTACAAGTCATTGAGAGCCCTGCTGCCCGTGAACTTAAACTGCTAGAGTCAACCGTCCCCGTAAATACCTTCACACGCTTTTTTCGTAAGATCCCTGACCATCGGAAATTGCCGTGTCGCGCCGAATTGATCTGGAGGAAGAGAACTTGGATTCCCTGGACGTCCGTCGCCACAACCACCACAACCGCCACATCACACCTGGAAGGATACCTCAGGGCCCTGACACGTGTGAGTGAAAACTATAACTTACCTTCTAACCATTGGCCAATGCAGTTAGGACAGTGCGTAGAAGTAATTCTGAAACAATTGGACAAAAGTCGTAAATTTGAGAGTTGTAACTTAATGCTAAATTCGTACCTGAAACACAAAGTTAACCTATACTTACCATACTCACCTTTGTTGAAAACCTGGAACGTTGAACTGATATACTCTGGAAACCTGAAACATAAAGTCAAATTGGAGTTATTATTTTGTACATTTGAAACATTATCTGAAAATCTATCCTATTGAACATTGAATCTTGTGCCATACTTACTTGTGTTGTTACGCCCGTCAGGCTTCTTTTCGACACACCCTTCGGTGTGCCTAGTCAGAAAACCATTTGCATATTTAATAAACTTACCTTTTATTGTTGTAAATCTGCATTTGAATATCTTTTCTCAGTTTACCTGGTTCCTCAGTGTGAAAAACCGTCGCCACAATCGTCACAATCACCACGAGTAAGCCGGGACGCTACCTCTGTGGTCCATCGACACAATCGCCACAAGTAGCAGGCCTACAAATTTGGTGGCAGCGGAGTGGATCCCGGTGTGAGTAAGCCTCACACGAGCCCACTCAAACTCGTAGGCCGTTCGACACGAGCTCAGTTTTAAATTTAAAGTCTATCGAAACAAACTTCAAAAATAAAACACACTGAGACAGGTAAAAATAAAAATAGGTAGGCTGTACATCCATTTATTATACAGGAAAAGTGACATTAGAAGCAGCCTTCCGCACGAAACGACGCGAGAAGACGTCTCTTCTCGTAGTTGTATTTTTCTCGACTTAGACCGATTCACGCCGACAGACTTCCTCGTGCCTAGGTGGTAGTTAGTATCAATCGCTACCATGTTCCTCAATAATCCGACACCTAGCGACAGGGGGACCGAGACCCAATCGTCCTCCGGCACGGAAGCTGTAGAAACAATGACTCAGACAATGAAGGAGATGAACATTCTCCTTCAGCGATATAATAACGTAACACACGAAGCCGATAGGGAGGACATACCGCGCTCGGTATTCCTCGAAGTAGAGTCGTGGGACCCAGACGCGACCGGTGCATTAAGTGTTGTGTCGTTTTTTGCGAATTTTGATATGGTGACCACGGGTTTGACCTCGCGACAACGATACCGTTTACTCCGCACAAAAGCGCGGGGAACCGCTAAGCAATTCCTTATCGATCGGGATGATACGCTCGACGTAGACAACGTCTACGAGATCGTCCGTGACGACATGATCAAGTGGTTCCAAAAGGAAAATCCACAACACGCCGCCGCCCTCCTGTGGACAGTCAAGCGGAACGCCACAGAAACGCTCCGCCAATTTGCCGACCGAGTCCGCAGCCTCGCCCGGTGTGCCGTCATGGAAGAAGGAGGACAACTCCGACGTCACGAACGCCACGACTGGGTAGAACGAAAAACCCTGAGCGCTTTTATACGTGGTGTCAGCAAAAACATGAGCGCACTGCTCATCACAAATCGCCCCAGATCGATCCAGGACGCGCTGAGCAAGGCGGAGGAATTGGAGGAAACCCTAGACGACACAATCGACACAGACGAACGTTGGGACTTGGCGGCCATTACCAACGACCGCCGATGTTACAACTGCGGAAGTCCTGAACATTTCGCCGCTCGATGCCCGCGAAAAGACGAACCCCTACAGCGTCACAATCGACACAGGGAGGAGGACCACCGCCAAGATAAGCCCAACGAGCGCCGAAGCGCCGAGAAACCAACCCCGCGATATCCGTGTATGTTTTGCGCGGACAAAACGCATTTCCCCGTAAGTTGCCCATTCAGCCCGAACAAGACCATATTTTGTGACTTCTGTGGCGTCCGAGAACATCTGGAGGAGGATTGTTACAAAAAGAAACGTCTCCTCCCCGTGTCGCAACCTGTCATGGCGCCGGCACATTCAATGGAGGTCGCCCGTTACAAAAAGCCAATCGAGGAGGCACATGTTCCCGCCGTGGAAGCTCCAATGTCGCGGACGATGAAAATCACCGTGGGACTGGGCCCGGAGGAACGAGAGATGACCCTGGACACCGGAGCTACGCTTTCGGTACTTTCAACACCCGTAAAGGGAATTCCAATTCTCCCAACCCGAGCGATCGCGTGGGGAGCTGATGGAATGCCCCTACATTTCTCCGGGGAACAGCGCGTCGTCACAAGGATCGGCGAATGTGTATTTGAACACACATTCTTAGTATTCGCAAGGAGAAGCGCTACGCTTGATCTTTTGGGGCTCGACGTACTTCGAAGGGTACCCATCACATTTACAACGGGACCGGAAATGAAATTCCGCACCCCTAAAGGCGTCATCCGCCCATATACGCCGGTCGACACACCCGAGGAAATCTACAGCGTGGGGGTAGTGTTGCGGCCCGAGGGGCGGGAATTCGGGACGTTCGTGGATCAAAATAAAAGTCATGATCACAGCGCTCCTCTCCCTAGCACCCCTTCGGCGGCAACAACTGCCTCCACCACGCAAAAACCATCGTGCGTGAATTACCAAGAACCGGACGACGCTTCGGAGGTGCGGGCAAATTTCGCCACAAATCAAGATGGCGCCGGAAGCCTGAAGTTTTGGAATCGGCAGTTCAAGGGTGTTTCTGTCCCTATCGATACACCCGTGGAGCGGTACGACGATACACCCCACTACAAGACCTTGACGAAGGATCCGGCCCAAAATCTTCCGCTTCCCCCGAAAGTACATTTCAGCACACCAATCTCACGACATTGTGCAACCCCCACTACACCTACCGAGTTCCAGGGAATTGACGACGCAAGCGACAGCACTGATTCCACGCCGGACTTTGATGGGAAAACTTCCCTCGAAAAATGCCTCGATCGGATGCTCCACGACTACCATCGGACTTATGTCGACACGGTGGACCGACACAGTGCGACACAGTTCGTCACAGAGGACCGTCACAACGCGACACAGTTCGACACGGTGGATCGGCACAGTGCGACACAGTTCGACACGGTGGATCGGCACAGTGCGACACAGTTCGACACAGCGGATCGGCACAGCCCGATCCAGTTCGCCACAACCGACCCATATGCTGAACCCTACCCCGATATAGTCGATACCCCTGATGAAACGGGTTCTGGCATATCCCTGAGAGAAGAAAAGGCCTGCGCCGAGATTTGTTCTATTATTCCCCCGATTCAAAACTATGAAAAAGAAGTATGTCCCGGCGCCACGCCAGACGGTCTGGAAGAAGAGGAGTGGGGGGAGCTACCGACCGACCAATGGGAAACCCCGTTACCCGAGTTCGACGTGACCTTGCAAGAGAAACTACGACATCTCACAACTTCGGACGCGGAACCAACTAGGGAATTGTTGTGTAAATTTCGGGACTTATTTAAGCCACCTACGGGGGAGGGATGTCGATTGAACGTATTCCATGAGATAGTTACTACTCAACCCACCGTTACACAACAAAAACCCTACCCGGTTCCCCACGCTCTCCGCGACGTCGTTGAAACTCAAATCAAGGACATGCTGTCAAATGGGGTAATTAGTCCGTCTACTAGCCCGTGGTGTGCGCCGGTACTACTCGTCAAAAAGAAAACGCCGCCGGGAGAAAAGCAGCTTTGGCGATTTTGCACGGATTTCCGACAGCTCAATAAAATCACCAAAGGAGACGCTTATCCTCTTCCCCGATTACAGGAGACCCTTGCGATGTTAGGTCAGTGTAAATGGTTCACAACCATTGACTTAATATCGGGTTATCACCAGATACCAGTTCACCCCGAGTCAAGGGAGAAAACGGCCTTTTCCGTATTAGGACGTCATTTTCATTACGAAAAGATGCCGTTTGGACTGAAGAATGCACCCGCTACATTTCAGCGAGTCATGAATGATACCCTCGATGGAATCCTCGGAGATCATTGTCTCGTTTACCTGGATGACATCATAGTATTTTCCGCCACTCGAGAGGAACACCTCCAGAAATTGACTCAGGTTTTCGATCGATTGACCGAGGCCCGCCTGCAAGTGAACTTGTCGAAATGCGAGTTTTTGAAAAACGAGGTTCGCTTTCTAGGTCACCGCATCACGCCCGACGGAATCCTTACCGAGCCCGAGAAGGTCAAGGCCATTAAGGAATTTCCCGTACCTACCTCGGCGTTGAAACTGCAGTCGTTTTTGGGGCTGGCTGGGTTTTACCGGAGGTTCATACCTCGATACTCGGAGCTCTCGGTACCCTTGACCGACCTCCTCCAGAAGAACCGACCCTTCGAGTGGACAAGTAAACAACAACAAGCGTTCGACGAACTCAAGGTCAAGTTGACCGAGGAACCCGTACTCGCCTTTCCTGACCTGAATAAACCCTTTGTGTTGGCCACCGACGCTTCCGGCTCTGCTTTGGGGGCTGTCCTTTCGCAGAACTTTGAAGGGGAGGAGAGGCCCGTGGCGTATGCGAGTCGAAAACTAAATCCGGCCGAAACCAGATATTCCGTCACAGAGAGAGAGTTACTCGCCGTTGTGTGGGCGGTCCGCCATTTTCAAGAATATCTTTTAGGCCAGACCTTTGAACTTCAAACGGACCACATGGCACTCATGGCCGCGATGCACCTCCGCGACCCGACATCGCGAATCGGGAGGTGGGTTCTCCGGCTTGCTGAATACGACTTCGTTCCCCGATACAGACCCGGAACTCAGATGAAACATGCGGACGGATTGAGTCGAATGGACATAGCCGTTGTAAACCTCGATTTCCCGCGCGAGCTGATGATCGCTGCACAGGATCTCGATGACTGGGTCCAATCGATGGTTTTGAGTCGCGGTAAAGAAGGATTGCGAAAAGCTAACGGAGTGTGGGAAATGAGAGTGCGACACGATGGTAGACACGAATGGGTGCCCCTCATCCCTAGTTCCCTTCGTGAATGGTTGATTGACCGATGCCATAAGAATGAGTGGGCGGGACACCCCGGAGTCGACGTAACGGAAAAGGTGGTGAGACGACTAGGAAACTGGCCCGGATTATCGAGAGACGTCAAAGAGCAGGTACAACGTTGTGAAACGTGTTTACGTCGCAACACCCCGACGAATCCGAAAAGTCCGATTCAGAAGCCGCTCCTCCCCGAGAGACCCGGACACATCGTCGGTATCGATTTCGTGGGGCCTATCGTGACGAATGGAAAATCCAAATACCTCCTCACCGTAATCGACCATTTTACTAAGTATGCTGAAGCATACGTTACCACCAATTGTACCGCCTCTACTGTCGCGCAAATTTTAGCAAAGGAATTTATACCGAGACACGGTGTACCCGAGAGACTTGTCTCAGACCGTGGAACCGCCTTCACAGCCGGATCGACACGCGAACTTTGTACCCAATGGGGCATGCGACAGATCTTCACGACCGCGTACCACCCGGAGGGAAATGGGGTGTGCGAGCGTTTCCACCGAACCTTGACCAATATCTTGGCGAAAATTACCAAGAAAACTAAGGATTGGGAAACCATGTTGCCCGTAGCACTCGCAGCGTATCGATCCAGCCCCCATAAGAGTACTGGATTTACTCCAAATTTTCTTACCTTTGGGAGGGAAATACGCCTTCCGAACGACACCTTTCAAGGACTTCGAACCCCCTTACCTGAGTCCTCCTTGTTGAAGAACCTCTGAATGGCCCGTGACGCCACGACACAGTGCCTACATGAAGCCTGGAAGAAACGGACGGAAGCCATCAACGCCCGCCGCTCTCTACGCTCTTTTGAGGCAGGGGATACGGTGTACCTAAAAGACATGCAGCCGCCCCCAGGTGTCGTTAAAAAATTCTGGAGTCCATGGAGTGGACCGTGGACGGTGCTGAAGAAACACTCGAATGTTACCTACGAAATCAGGGACTCACCTGACATAAAACGTCAGGTAGTACACATTAACCGCCTCAAACCGGCCTTTGTGCTGGGTGTACCGGACGATACGTTCCTGGACCATACCAAATCCCATCAAACCCCGGAAATAGACACAATAAAGGACGTTCACGAAACGGAAACGGGGATACAGGAGGAAATGATGGAAGACTCGGATGAGGAACTACGATGGCCGCCTCCAGGACCGACCATGATGGAATGTGGCGATGTGCCGACCGAATCTCACGAGAACGCTCCCACTACACCATTTTCGGAAAAGTCGAACCAGGGGACTGCTTCGCCACAACCGACTCACCTCAAGGACGCGGATCGACACTCAGATCGCTCCTCGACCAGTGAAGAAGATAAAAGCGTCAGCCACCCTTCGGGAAACTCAGCCGAAAATCCAGCGGGAAATTCACAACGCCCGGTCAACCATTCCGAGGACGCTCGCCACAGCGAACACGATCGCCACAGCGAACACGATCGCCACAGCGAACACGATCGCCACAGCGAACACGATCGCCACAGCGAACACGATCGCCACAGCGAACTCGATCGCCACAGCGACCACGATCGCCACAGCAACAGCCCTCACCAGGAACCAGTAGTTCGCAAAGCCGAAGAGCCGTCTACACCTGAAGGTCTACCTCCGAAACGACTCCGAGGAGAGGCGCCAACCGGAACCACGCCGTATTCGTTCCGCCAACGTGACCCTTCCGTAAATTATAAGCAACTCCACTTAGGCCGAAAGACAAACTGACTGACTACTAGGAAAGACTGACCACGACCTCGACACATGGTCCTTCAGACCAACAAATTCAGCTTGGGTCCTTCAGACCAACAAACTTCACTTAGGTCCTTCAGACCAAGCCGAACCATTACTTCTGCTACCTTTCTAACAAGGCCAGAATAATTTGTGTGAAGTACCCTGAGATCAATTCCTGAGTCACTTTTCCTAGGCAGGATGTTACAGTAGGGCGTTTATTTGTTTGTTGTAGGATGGCACAAGAACCGCTAGATGAGTGGATAGTAGACGGGGGTCCCCAGTCACCGGACCCCATGGTGGAACTCATGAGGAGGCGGACCGAAAGATTTATCGCCAACCTGCGGGACCAGTCGCCGGGACACGTAAACACGCCCGCGCCACCCGACGACCCTTACGACGTACTGGAAACGCTCTCCAACTTCGTGCGATTCACAATGTGTGGCGACACACCGACCAGCCGCCACACGTCAGGGAATTCGGCGCTCCTCACGATCCTCCAGATACACAGATGGATTCCCATCTACCAGAGGATCGTGCAGGAGCGGGACGCATTGTTGGACCGCCAAGCCAAGTGGCTGCTGGATCGACAACAACTGATCCAGCAACGGGACGCAGCCGTGGCGGAGTCCAAGGCAGCCAACGCACAGGTGGTGATGGAGCCACCTGCGGCGAAGACCGCCACACCTGAGGCAATCAACCAGCTATCTGCAGAGGCACCTGCGGCGAGGTCTGCGGAGGCTGAGGGGAAGTTGGCTCGCTCCCCGGCTCCGCCTCCAGCTTCGTCCCCCGCCCCGTCACCAGTGCCTCAGGTCATCGAGGTCAGAAGCCCAGCACCAAACCCGTACGTGGCCTTGACACCACTCCACTCGCCGCCAACGACGCCTCTACCACCCCGGCGCGCGCGTGGAAGAGTCAGTTCCTACGAAGAGTCACCCACCCGGGACGTGCCACCGACACCCGGGCGCTCTCCCACCACCTCCAGCGAAGACGAGGCAGCACCGGCCAAGACAGTACCACCTCCGGCCCATCCAAGGATCGTGCTACGGATCAGCAAAAAGCGCCAATGCCCTGTCTGCACCAAGAAGGTACCGCAGCTCTTTGTCTTCAGGTGCCCAGGGTGCAAGGAGTTCTGGCAACGTCTAAAGAACTTCCATCGCCAAGGACGACCACTGCCGGAGTGCCCCGAGGACCACCGGGCACAACGCGACCCAGCCAACTGTCGCGGGTGTCGTCGCCACGCCTACGAGCTGGCCATAAGGAAGGCGCGTCCCTTGGCTCCTCTGGGAATACCCAGCGTCGTCTTTGACAACGCTGGCTCCCGGAGGGAAGGGGGATGTGAGTCTCCACTCACTGGGGAACATTTCCAGTGAAGAGACTGGGTTAATTCGTTAACTCCCTTCCGATCCGAATTTGTCATAGCCACCCGCGGCGATGATTGTCAGATTCGGATCCGTGGTCAGCTCGGAAGGTGACGTCACCCCCCCCTCAACATGAAGACGCCGTCTCCAGCCAGAGCGTCCCTCCCTCGGCGGGGGGAGCCAATCAGAAGTCTCCACCTGGCAGGCGCCCGTCCGTCGAGGGAGCGGAGGGGGACCATCCGGAACAAAACCAACGAGCAGCCCCCTCCACAGGCAGACCCCCCTTGATATTCAGTACAAGTCATTGAGAGCCCTGCTGCCCGTGAACTTAAACTGCTAGAGTCAACCGTCCCCGTAAATACCTTCACACGCTTTTTTCGTAAGATCCCTGACCATCGGAAATTGCCGTGTCGCGCCGAATTGATCTGGAGGAAGAGAACTTGGATTCCCTGGACGTCCGTCGCCACAACCACCACAACCGCCACATCACACCTGGAAGGATACCTCAGGGCCCTGACACGTGTGAGTGAAAACTATAACTTACCTTCTAACCATTGGCCAATGCAGTTAGGACAGTGCGTAGAAGTAATTCTGAAACAATTGGACAAAAGTCGTAAATTTGAGAGTTGTAACTTAATGCTAAATTCGTACCTGAAACACAAAGTTAACCTATACTTACCATACTCACCTTTGTTGAAAACCTGGAACGTTGAACTGATATACTCTGGAAACCTGAAACATAAAGTCAAATTGGAGTTATTATTTTGTACATTTGAAACATTATCTGAAAATCTATCCTATTGAACATTGAATCTTGTGCCATACTTACTTGTGTTGTTACGCCCGTCAGGCTTCTTTTCGACACACCCTTCGGTGTGCCTAGTCAGAAAACCATTTGCATATTTAATAAACTTACCTTTTATTGTTGTAAATCTGCATTTGAATATCTTTTCTCAGTTTACCTGGTTCCTCAGTGTGAAAAACCGGAGCTTGGTGACGCGTCACACTCCGCCATCTTTTCCGAAGCGTCCCTCAGACGCCTTCGTAGGCCCCTTCGGCAGCGTCGCATTTTGCGGACGCCATTTTCTCAGTAGGACGCCCTTAAGGCTAACATTTCAGATTGCATCATCCCGAGGAATTCGACTGGCCGCTTCACCGCCTCGTCACAGGTAAATACCACACGCTACCCTTGTAAAATTAACTATTGTTTCGATATTTGTTTGTCTTCCCCTTCCCACCTGAGCTCGCCACGTAAGGTTTTGTGTCATCCGGTGAACTTGGGATCGGCACGTGGCGTCACAACCTCGTGCTGCTACCAACCACGCCGCGAAACGAAACCTTAACCCTGTCGAACGCAAATCCCGCTTACAACTGGTGTGTCGCCACAATCGTCACAATCACCACGAGTAAGCCGGGACGCTACCTCTGTGGTCCATCGACACAATCGCCACAAGTAGCAGGCCTACAGTAGTTATACTGCTATATCGATAGCTTAAAGCACAAAAGAGCCCATCCATCCATCTTCCAAATTTTTTATTTTTTATTTTTAATTTAAGAAAAACTCAAGTTCAAAAACACTATTATTGACCTTCTTGACGATTATAGCTTGAAAATTTGTTGAAGAATTGAAGAGTTTAGTGTCGTAAACCATTTTTTAGGAATTGTGCACTGGTGAAAACTTCTTTTGCGTTTTTCTGAAAACTCCGTTTTTGGACATAGCGCCTTTGTGCTTTAAGGTATCGATATAGTCGTATGTATTACGTTATATAGTCGTAGTAATACGTTATATAACCGTAATATTTGTCATTAGGCAGACAAATTATTGCGGGAAAGCTAAACAAGATCGTTCTACTTTGCATTTTTACTCCCAGACTTGCCATTTACCATCCAGAGGATCGCAAGTTGAAAAATTGCCTATCAATCCACCAGGAGCAGTGTGTGTGTGAGTACGCATTCTTCTCTATTTCTATAGCCCTAGCAGTGATGTAATTAAAGGCTCGTGTCGTCCATTCTTTCTCCACATAACGTGTCCACAACAAACATCAGATTGATATGAAGGGGCGTAAGGTGGCTAATGATCAGGTACCCGGAAAACTACAAACTAAATATTCTCCTCGATTCCCTGAACCTCGATTGAATGAAGAAAATAAAAAAATCCGCTTGACAACAGTCATGATTCACTAAATACCAAAATTTTCCACTGTTGTCTCATGAAGCGAATGAATCAATCCTATCATAACACCCACTTCAATTCATCAAAGGAAAACTTGACTAATCTGAGTGCAATTTACTTTGGAGAGCAGTCCACTTCACAGAATAAAAACTCACTATTTCTAGTCATATTGAGAAATAATGCAATTCTAAAAATGAACCTTACTGATATTGTCTGCCTAAATAGTTCCAAAATAATATAGATACTATGCCAATTTACAATGCCTGCACACTCCGATTTAGTTTCAAGATTTTTTCTTGTTTTCCATTTCAAATCACTAAAATGATCGTAACTACCTTAATTTACCGAGTGCAAGTAAAAATAAGGGCACCGTTGGAAATAACGTAACATTTCCCATTTCCCTATTGTCAAACGAAAATATTTTGAAAAGATGTGATGCGTGAAAAAAGAGCTTAAAGTAAAATTTGTGATAATTTTCTAAACTTTAATTTTTCCAACCCCCTTTCAAGCCTTTATTGCATTGTGTTTTTAAGAGATTCTCTACAGGGCAGAAAATTGTGTTTGTTTGCGGAATAACGAGTGTTTTTATTGTGTTTTTTTACAAAATGAGCGTTGCTCATAAGACCCCGGAACCTGATGCTAGTAGAGATGGGCGGTATTTAACGTAACAGTTAAAAATAACCTATTACCGGGTTTCGTTAATTCCGCTTGGAACCTATTGCCAAAATAATCCTGTTACTAAATAACGTTCCAGGGAAGGCTCCAAAATGTGGGGAGCCAGAACAACAGCTTGGGTTTTTTAATCGAAAAAGAGTGAAAATACACTAAATAGTAAATATGTCGGGAATAACTAAGTTATTGATAGAAACCCCAACTTAGGTAGGAAACGAAAACTAGAGATCAACGGAATGATACTTCGGAATGGAATAACAATATAACGTGATAAACAAACGAACGTAGGTCGGGAACGAAAAGTAGAAATCACGAAAACGATACCTTGGAATGGTATGTTGGAATGAGCTTCTGAGAAGGTCCCTGAAATAACCTATTAATAAATAACAGGTTATTGGAACCTATTACCCACCCAGAGCGGTAACGGTGGAACCTAATACGCAAATGTAACCGTTTCGCCCATCTCTAGATGCTAGGGATGGGACATCGAACAGAAAACATCGATATCGATGTCGATATTTCATAGAAACATCGATATCGATGAAACATCGTATGAAAAACATCGATGTCGATAACATCGGTAGGTGAAAAATCGATGTTTTTAAAAAGCGGTAAATTTAATTCATTTGTCAACCAATTAGAATCAAGGGAGATAACCTGATGAGGCTGCTCTTCCTCCATTCATAAGAAGTGGATATTTTTTCTTTTGACGTGCTTTTATTTTACTGGATAACTCCATTATGATTTTTTTCATTCGTGATAAATTATCCGATTTTTTGCACTTCATTTCGATATCCCATACCTACCTTCCCCATTTCCATTATTGGTTCAAGCATGAAGAGACTTTTTTCGATTGTTTTCCAGTAATTATATTGTTATAACATGAAAATATAACCTTTCAATTGTTGTGATCAGCTACCTCTTCGCATTTCTGTCCATTCCTTATCTCAGTGGTAACGAGCTCCGACTCAGAAGTGTAAATATAGTTTGGTCGGAACGGTAGGAGGTCGAGGGACGTTAAATTTTTATGATGCATCACTATACAGGGTGTCTACAAAACAGCTGTAAGGAATTCAAGGAGTCGATTCTACAACTAATTTCCAACAAAAAGTGTCTCCTAGAATATTTTTTTAAACGCCTCTTTTACCGACTTTTTTCACTTTTAAGTTTTTTTTTCGTGATTTCGACCTTACACCATTAAAACGGTCATAACTCTCTTAAATTACAGTCAAAAATTAAAAATAAGGATACCGTTGGAAAGAGCGTCAAATTTCCTATCTCCCTGATACCAAATAACAAATTTTCAGTTGAATTACACGGGGAATAAAGCAACCTAAAAAGTGAACTTAGTAAATTTTCGAAAAATTCCCGTTTTTCAACGCCTATAAATCTCCAAATATTACCAGGTAAAGTTCTGTTGCCGGAAAGCCTAAAAACTGCGCCAGAATCTCAGCTTTCCAATGGTATAATCAAAACATATTCTACAACCGTATTTAGGGGAGAAATTCGTGTTTGAATGCGGAAAAACGTGCATTTTTTCAACGAAATCAGCGCTTCGCCTAGTCGATCTGAGAGGTCGGACGATAGCAGTGGGTGGGTCGGCGCCGCAGTAGACATCGAGGCCTCCGGAAACAGGAGGCCAGAGCGCCGATTTCGTTGAAAAAATGCACGTTTTTCCGCATTCAAACACGAATTTCTCCCCTAAATACGGTTGTAGAATATGTTTTGATTATACCATTGGAAATCTGAGATTCTGGCGCAGTTTTTAGGCTTTCCGGCAACAGAACTTTACCTGGTAATATTTGGAGATTTATAGGCGTTGAAAAACGGGAATTTTTCGAAAATTTACTAAGTTCACTTTTTAGGTTGCTTTATTCCCCGTGTAATTCAACTGAAAATTTGAGGAAATTTGACGCTCTTTCCAACGGTATCCTTATTTTTAATTTTTGACTGTAATTTAAGAGAGTTATGACCGTTTTAATGGTGTAAGGTCGAAAACACGAAAAAAAACTTAAAAGTGAAAAAAGTCGGTAAAAGAGGCGTTTAAAAAAAAATTCTAGGAGACACTTTTTGTTGGAAATTAGTTGTAGAATCGACTCCTTGAATTCCTTACAGCTGTTTTGTAGACACCCTGTATAGTGATGAATCATAAAAAATTAACGTCCCTCGACCTCCTACCGTTCCGACCAAACTATATTTACACTTCTGAGTCGGAGCTCGTTACCACTGAGATAAGGAATGGACAGAAATGCGAAGAGGTAGCTGATCACAACAATTGAAAGGTAGGAGATGCTCTTCAAATTCCAAGTAAATTCAATGAAGTTATCTGGTCTGAAATTGGATTTTGTCTGGTTCCCTTGCAGTAGGTACCTAGTAGGTCAAATTTATCAGACGATGTTATCAGACCATCTCGTCGATCTATCGATATCATCGGACCGAAACATCGATGTTTGAAAAACATCGAATGTGAAACTTCGATGTTAAATACATCAATATTACGAGCAAAACATCGATGTTTCGAAATTATCGATATCGATGTCCCATCCCTACCTGATGCTAGAATGCTCATTTTATTGAGAAAAAAAAATCACGTTTTTCCGCGTTCCAACGTAAATTTTTACTCTAAATTCGATTTTAGAACATTTTTGTTTATACCGTTGGAAATCTGAGACTCTGATAAAGTTTTCCACAGAAGGTATCTCTCGAAAACACTATGTAATAAGGGCTTAAAAAAAGGATTACAAAAATATTTTTAGAAAATTATCACAAATTTTACATATATCTTTTTGTTCACGTATCAGATCTTCTCAAAATATTATTGTTTGGCATTAGCGAGAAATTAATTAAGTACATTAATTGGCATATCTTCCCTTTGGAAGACTGCTGATGACGTCCGCGACGCCAGGAATGACAGTCGGACGAAAATCCATTCTGAAATGGTTTACTTAATTTACATCTGCACGGTAAATTAAGGTAGTTACGGTCATTTTAGTGATATATCATTTAAAGGAATTCAATTCAACCTAAAAAGTTCAATTTAATTTTAATAACCTTGAATTTAATTAATTAGTAAAAGATTTAAATAAATCTGTAAAAAATTAAGGTTAAAACAGAATTGCTAAGATAATTTTTTTGTTTGGAAATACCTTGTAAAATTGATCCTTTGAAAGTCAGATATATTAGGAGTGTTAACCCTGAATAAGACACCAATACTCACTAGCATGCGTTTTCAAACTGACGAGGCTTGTTGTCGTAGGCAAGCTCAGGCCAACAGCATTTTCAGCAAACACTCTGAAGTACAATTCCGACTTCTCTTTCAAATTTTCGATAGTGAATTGAAGAACGTTAACATCCAGCGTGACCACTTTAGTCCACGTGTTGCTTCCGTTGACTTGTTTTTCGATGACGTAATCTGAAAAGAGTGAAATATCAAAACAAAAAGCTCAAGAGAACACTGAGTATTGGATGTATTCCAATAATTCTGGTTACAATGAAGGGTACTTGAGTTGAAAATGTTACAAGTCATGTAAATGAAATAGGCAGTCAATACTAACCAGTGACCTCGGAACCACCATTGGAAGTAGGAGGTTCCCATTTCAGCGTCACACTCTTGCTGGCAATGTTGAGAACTTGGATGTTATTTGGTGGTGATGGAGGAGCTACAAAAACAAATTAAACCGTAAGTTTGAATGTCAAGCTGAAAGTCATGAATGTGTATGTTGCTATTTTGTAGCCAAAAACGCAGCAGTAGAAAGCAGGGTTTCTAAGTTGGTTTCGTCTAGAGATGGGTTGTTCTGTATCAATCTGATACTTTGTCCCAGTGACTGGGAAGTAGCAGGTACTCTCAAATGTGACAAGCTGAAAGTATCAGAGACTGCGGTCACATCGTGTAGGTGTTACCGTTTGCTCTGTTCCCTCGTACCTTTCATTTTCGGTCCAGTCCCAGGTATTTTCCTGGTGGCTCTTCAGTTTCCTCTTCCTGTCACAACCACTTATCAAGTCACAATCGCATCGGGCAGTCACATCTTCGGCCAATGCGCCTGCACCCTCGCACCGTCCTTGCGTTCGCGTCCTGCTCCCATTCCCCCTTTCCCCCTTCCACTGCCGACCTTCTTCTCCTTCCTTTCTTTCGCGGGCCTCCCTCCACCCTCACCTTCCCCCTTTGCCCCTTTCCACTGTGCAACCGCCAGCGCTTCTTTTGAATTTCTCCCCTTCCTGTTCCTTCAAAATAATCTTCCAATATTGCACTCATTGTCTTTTCCATTCATTTTAAATCGTTCAATATACCTACCTACTCATTTGCCATTTTAATTTTGTTTCCTTTTAATTTATCTGCATTGTTTTAAGCATTAGGTTTCTCCTTCAAACAAACATACAAAAAAAAGTTTCAGAAATTTTTCCCGCAGAAATGTATGGAGTTTGAAACCGAATCATTTTGTTCAATTTTCAATGGGTGTTGAAATTAAGAAAAAATAATTACTGTAACAAATTAAATTAGATTAGAAATGTACCTTTCTATCGAGATTGAGTACAATTGGAATTCAAAGAACTTTGGCTGCAGCAGCTCACCGGTGCGGGTCAGACGGACGAGGAGGGGACCAGAGGCGGAGTCCCACCCACCGGATTGCTCCACGACCGTGACTTGGCTCATAGGAACATTTGTGACAAGTATCAGGTACTAAAAAGTAACAGGAACAACTTGCTCCTGTGACTCGAAAAACCTGTCACAACCCTGTCAACCTGTCACAACCCATCTCTAGTTTCGTCATATTGCTGACAACTAGGGACGGTACGATACCACCGATAAATCGGAGTATCGATACTTTTTTGGTATCGATACCAATATTTGTATCGATACTTTTGATGCACAACTCAAACCAATATATTGGTATCGATACTTTTGCCTAAAATATCGGAGGTATCGATACTTTCTTGACGATATTATCGAAAATTTTGCCAAAGTAAATTGGTGAAAAAATACCAAATAAGTAACTAGAAAACCAGGGGCGTCAGGTGAAAATATTCGTCAGGCAAACAGCTTGGCCAGCCATAGAGGAATAAATAATAACGAAAAATGTTGCAAATTATTACACAGGTTTATTATTTTTCTGTACAGATCTCTCGCCAGCAAAGAAAACAGCTTCATTTTCACTACTTACCTACCAACCATGTTTTCGCTTCATAATCGAGTTTATTTAAATGAAATAAAAGCCTCACACTCCATTTGAAGAAATAAGGAATTCGTTTATTAAGAAATTTGATTAGTGGTTGCAAAGGAAATAAAAATCCATGACTCATCTACCAAGTTTCTCTGCTTTCAAGGTCACGAAGGAGCTCCTCAATTGTTTACCTTGGCTGATGCTGTGGTAGTGGGGGTATAGCAATACTTGACACCGCGCTGACCCCTTACATACCCGCTGATCGTCGTCTCTCATCCAAAACAGACCCACAGAATTCATTTTTTTGATTGCTGGGCCCCGCTCTAATTCACGTATCATCTGCAATCGATTGTAGTTACCGACCTCTGCAACTCTCTGGTTTGTTCCAAGGCAAAATACATACTACTTATTCCCTCTAACTTCCTAGGTAATAATGAAATAGTCCCTAAATTTGATTAAAGTTTTCCAAAATCGACTAGGTATATATTACTTACTTGCAAAAAATGGAAATACGTAACAAAAATTAATTGATTAATTTTGTATATTTTCAGTAAGGCAAACAGTGTTTGCTATGTTTGCCTGGAGGAGACGCCACTGTAGAAAATAATACCATATATTGTCTGCCACAGAATAACACTTAAAATAGGCTCAGAATAGTATCAATTGAAACGATATATCGCCACGATATCCTCAAAATAGTATCAATATCCAATGTGAGTTTGGAAGGAATTTAAACCCGTTTTCCCGAAATTACAAGAAGCGGGAGGCATGCTAAATGTTGATCGTGACGGCGACATCAATCACGTATGAACGGCTTATTTCGAATAATAAACAGTATTATTTGTATTGTAACTGATTTGTTACTCGATCCTTTCGATTTCTAGTGGAAGGAAAACATCATTTCATTTAACAGAGATTTCTTGCAAATAAGAATTGGAATTGAAATAAAATGGAATGATTATTCATTTTTATTATATTTTAAATCATTGACTTTTATTAAATTTTAAATTATTGTTTTAAAAAGAACATATTGCCTTTTCTCAATTAATAGGGTTTTTATTTGGATTGAAAAATCATCGGTGGGTTAATTTGAAATATCGGTGGTATCGATGATTTGAGCCGATATTATCGAAGTATCGATATTTTATTACATCGGTATCGAAAAGATATTGGGTATCGATACTTCCTCAGAAATATCGTATCGATAGGAGTATCGTGCCGTCCCTACTGACAACAATTTAAGGATGGTTATCGTTACAAAAGTATTGATATGTTGTATCGAAACTGTATCGTATTCGAGTATCGATATCTCATCTATCGTTTAGCATGAGTATCGATATTTTGGAATATCCGTTATCGATACCCACCCTTGCAACATTTCCCTTAGAAAACATGTGTTGGGGATGACCACATATTTTTGCATGTTGTGGTCATAAAAGGGGACCTAGGGCAGGTGCCCCCCGTGGCAACTGCCCTCCCGGCAAACTGCCCTCCTGCGGGAGGGTAGTTTCAACCCAAAACACAAATGTGCGCAACGTGAAACTGCCCTCCCGGTAACTGCCCTCCAAGGAGGCCAGTTTTTACTGTGCGTCAGGAGAAACTGCCCTCCTGCTCACACCACGTATTAGAAGGGCCCTCTCATTGAATCGGTCCTTACAAATGGACCTCCATGGCAAGTGGCCTCCTTGGCAACTGCCCTCCCGGTAAACTGCCCTCCGAGGAGGCCAGTTTTTACTGTGCGTCAGGAGAAACTCCCCTCCTGCTCACACCACGTATTAGAAGGGCCCTCTCATCGAATCGGTCCTTACAAATGGACCTCCATGGCAAGTGGCCTCCTTGGCAACTGCCCTCCCGGTAAACTGCCCTCCGAGGAGGCCAGTTTTTACTGTGCGTCAGGAGAAACTCCCCTCCTGCTCACACCACGTATTAGAAGGGCCCTCTCATCGAATCGGTCCTTACAAATGGACCTCCATGGCAAGTGGCCTCCTTGGCAACTGCCCTCCCGGTAAACTGCCCTCCGAGGAGGCCAGTTTTTACTGTGCGTCAGGAGAAACTCCCCTCCTGCTCACACCACGTATTAGAAGGGCCCTCTCATCGAATCGGTCCTTACAAATGGACCTCCATGGCAAGTGGCCTCCTTGGCAACTGCCCTCCCGGTAAACTGCCCTCCGAGGAGGCCAGTTTTTACTGTGCGTCAGGAGAAACTCCCCTCCTGCTCACACCACGTATTAGAAGGGCCCTCTCATCGAATCGGTCCTTACAAATGGACCTCCATGGCAAGTGGCCTCCTTGGCAACTGCCCTCCCGGTAAACTGCCCTCCGAGGAGGCCAGTTTTTACTGTGCGTCAGGAGAAACTCCCCTCCTGCTCACACCACGTATTAGAAGGGCCCTCTCATCGAATCGGTCCTTACAAATGGACCTCCATGGCAAGTGGCCTCCTTGGCAACTGCCCTCCCGGTAAACTGCCCTCCGAGGAGGCCAGTTTTTACTGTGCGTCAGGAGAAACTCCCCTCCTGCTCACACCACGTATTAGAAGGGCCCTCTCATCGAATCGGTCTTTACAAATGGACCTCCATGGCAAGTGGCCTCCTTGGCAACTGCTCTCCCGGTAAACTGCCCTCCGAGGAGGCCAGTTTTTACTGTGCGTCAGGAGAAACTCCCCTCCTGCTCACACCACGTATTAGAAGGGCCCTCTCATCAAATCGGTCCTTACAAATGGACCTCCATGGCAAGTGGCCTCCTTGGCAACTGCCCTCCCGGTTAACTGCCCTCCGAGGAGGCCAGTTTTTACTGTGCGTCAGGAGAAACTCCCCTCCTGCTCACACCACGTATTAGAAGGGCCCTCTCATCGAATCGGTCCTTACAAATGGACCTCCATGGCAAGTGGCCTCCTTGGCAACTGCCGTCCCGGTAAACTGCCCTCCGAGGAGGCCAGTTTTTACTGTGCGTCAGGAGAAACTCCCCTCCTGCTCACACCACGTATTAGAAGGGCCCTCTCATCGAATCGGTCCTTACAAATGGACCTCCATGGCAAGTGGCCTCCTTGGCAACTGCCCTCCCGGTAAACTGCCCTCCGAGGAGGCCAGTTTTTACTGTGCGTCAGGAGAAACTCCCCTCCTGCTCACACCACGTATTAGAAGGGCCCTCTCATCGAATCGGTCTTTACAAATGGACCTCCATGGCAAGTGGCCTCCTTGGCAACTGCCCTCCCGGTAAACTGCCCTCCGAGGAGGCCAGTTTTTACTGTGCGTCAGGAGAAACTCCCCTCCTGCTCACACCACGTATTAGAAGGGCCCTCTCATCGAATCGGTCCTTACAAATGGACCTCCATGGCAAGTGGCCTCCTTGGCAACTGCCCTCCCGGTAAACTGCCCTCCGAGGAGGCCAGTTTTTACTGTGCGTCAGGAGAAACTCCCCTCCTGCTCACACCACGTATTAGAAGGGCCCTCTCATCGAATCGGTCTTTACAAATGGACCTCCATGGCAAGTGGCCTCCTTGGCAACTGCTCTCCCGGTAAACTGCCCTCCGAGGAGGCCAGTTTTTACTGTGCGTCAGGAGAAACTCCCCTCCTGCTCACACCACGTATTAGAAGGGCCCTCTCATCAAATCGGTCCTTACAAATGGACCTCCATGGCAAGTGGCCTCCTTGGCAACTGCCCTCCCGGTTAACTGCCCTCCGAGGAGGCCAGTTTTTACTGTGCGTCAGGAGAAACTGCCCTCCTGCTCACACTACGTATTAGAAGGGCCCTCTCATCGAATCGGTCTTTACAAATGGACCTCCATGGCAAGTGGCCTCCTTGGCAACTGCACTCCCGGTAAACTGGCCTCCTAGCCCTTACAAGCCCGACTAGATATTATACCTGCAGAACACGAAACATAATGTTGACATTACAACAAGCTAATGTAGATTACACGGGCATTGCTTGCCTACATTTACGATACAGTTACTTAAGGAATTAAATAACCTAAGTGGGTTTTAAATATTTTTAATTAGCGCAACGTAATAAGGGATCCGGGTTTGGGATCATTTTTTTAAAAAATATTTTATTCAACTTTTTGTATATTACAAAATACTTTTATGTTGTGGTAATTTTAAGATGAAATTTTTTGTACTTAGTACAGTGGAACGTGAAAGAGGGTATCTGTCCAGTGACAGTCCCTCGTAACTTTTAGTGGAGCTCGTTAACATATATTACAAGAACATAAAGTTGATAAATTAAATTTAAGTAATAACATTAGGAGAGCAGTTTACCGGGAGGGCAGTTGCTCGAGGTAGGCTAGGAGGGCAGTTTAAAACCGGGGTTCGAAACTGACCTCCTAAAACAGGTTTTTAGGACCTAAAAAAACGGGGTTTTAAACTGACCTAAAGAGGTAGGAGGGCAGTTTACCGGGAGGGCAGTTGCTCGAGATGGCCTAGGAGGGCAGTTTCAAACCGGGGTTTTAAACTGACCTAAAGAGGTAGGAGGGCAGTTTGCCGGGAGGGCAGTTGCCAAGTTCCCGTAAACGGTGGCTATGCTTCCTGCGCATACACATTTTGGGAAATCGCGATTTTCCATGGCAGCGTTTCCAAATGAGTTCAAGCAGTCTAACCGATAGTTTCCAGGTTATGGCGGTATCTTTGGATTTTAGTTTGATCCAATAGTCCATACAAATCTAACCTGACTAGAGAATAACAATTTGGCGGTGTCAGCAACCAAAATTGGAGATCTTTCCTTTTATTATTGTCAATAATGGACCTCTGGAATCGACCGAGAAACAATTTTTTACCCCCCCCCCCTCCCTCCGCAACTAAATTTGTTGGTTTACGCTTCAACGTACGTAGAATTCAAAAATCAAATAAAAAATTGTCCGACCGCAAAACTTTCTATAGTCACTATGGGTCGATTTTGATGAAATTTAGTATTATGGGCTCTATTTGGGGTCTAGTTGAGCCCCGAAGCTTTTGGTTGATGTCAGTCACTTCTAAGGGGTGAAAAATAAGGACTGAAATTTTCAAAACGCCCTAGCTCAAAAACTCTCGATATAAAGGTACCTATTGTTTTTTTCGTCAATTTAAAATTTAATTAAATTTTGAGAATTTAATGAGAGCACCCACAGCTCAAGGTCAAGCTCCCCATGTGAACTTCTTCAAGTTCTCACTTCGACTTAATAAACCTTCGAGTAGTAATTTGCAGGGTTTTCGTTTTGCTTTTGTTTTCCATTTAAGGGGGTTGTTCGGTAGTCGAAAATTTTCAAAAATTCCATTTTTCAGAAATTTTTAAAAATATTATTCTACACATTATCCCCGACATTTTGGTATATAAAACTTTCATGTTTGAGTCAGGAAATGTCCAGCAATCCTTGCCTGAAGTTGAGTATCTCCGAACCGCTTTTCGGTACCAGTGGAGTTACTCTGCTATTGCTTGTTCAACATTTGCACAAGCCATTTTTTCCACTTTTTATGCTTATGGAAGTTGCTGTGAAGCACAGTATTCATGTAGCAATAAAAAAAAAGTTTGGTGACGAGGTTTTAAAGGTTCATGGAAAAGAGAAACAAGTTGGCACGCATCGTGACGTAATCGTCGTAGTAGGTACCTTTTCAGTTTATTGCGTTTTTCTCAAAACTATGTTTTTCAATGCGTTTGACCCATTATCTCTGGAACTACGCATGATATCGAGATGATTCTTTTTTTTGTGTTATGAAAGGCCTACACATTAGCATAGTGGCATAGGCCTACACATTAGCATAGGCCTATAGTTCTACACATTAGCATATGCTTTTTGTAAACAAAATACTTGGAAGCCGAGAAAATTTTTTTTTGTTTGACTCAAAAAAAGGGTTATCTAAAATAGCTGTACAAAAAAAGTTTAAAGATATTTTTGGAAAGCAATATGCTTATTTGTTGTCCTTGAGTAGCTGAACAACATGAAAAAAAATCATGTAGATCGAACTTACCGTTGTCTAGATAATGGGTCACGAAAAAGGTTATTTTTACCCTATGACTACCGAACCCCCTTAAGACACTTCTGTCAGACGTAGTGCAACATGCATTCATTTCTACCTATTTGTATTGCCAGCGTTTAAGAATGCTTCACATAATGCGCTGCTCGTATCTAATTAGAATTACGTAGAATAAAAAGTTGGGATTGCTTTGATGGACCAAAGTACTCACTTTGCAGGCTACCATTTTGAAAGAATTCAAAAAGAGATGCTATACCAGTATGAGCAACGCCTAATAAAACGAATCATAAAGACAATAAAGCAGTTTTCATTGTTGTACAGACAGATCAACAAACCAACAAACGAACGAAGTGCTCGGCTACCGGGCGTCGCAGGCTTTCGACAACACAGTTTTCCACAATAAATGGCATTCGAGATGAATGTCCTACGTCTCTTAGGTATAAATAATGACAGGACACAAGGCGTACATATTTCTAGGTATGACTCATGTTTAGTCAAAGAGTTCACACATCCCGTCACAACGCTCGACGGCTAATGGCGTACCTACTTATCAGATTGAAAACTCGGGACGATCACATCTCAAAGGCGGTGACGACTCAGAGTCACAAAAAAGATAAAAAATTTGCGAGGGACGGACTGACAAATCACGGGGGAGTCGCATACTGTGGAAACAACGAACGTCTGAACTCATGGCGATGAAATTGGAGCGTGAAGAACAAAATAAATCAAAAATGAAGGACAAACATGCAAATGGTGTCTTTAACGGAAAGACAATTTTAGTCTAACCTAACTGATTTTATATGCTTGGGTGGGACTATCCTTTTTTTCCAAATAAATTGAGGGTGTGACAAATGAAGTCCTTTTTGTTCTTTGTAACAGCTTTTTATTATGGGGAGCTTTCAACAACCCTCAGGTTGTTATCATCAGCCCTACAACAACAAAATTGGAAATGTGACATATAAGACATACAACTTTTATTAATTTTGGAGAATGGCTTTAGATGGATGTGCGGTTATAAAAATTCTATGGACAATGGTGGAAAGTGAAGAGTGGACTAGAAAATTAAGTGAAAATGAAGAGGGGAGACCAATTGGCGACCCTGCAGGTGATAACACCACCATTTTGTTTTTCACCTGCAGTAGTTGTCTGGTTGTGCCCCCCACAAGGACTCTATCAAGGCAGAGTAAATAAAAAAGCTCAAGTTAATTTTAACAAAAAGGTTTATTAAGGAGAGCGCGATTCGAGGACGATACAGAACAACAACTGAATGGCAGACAAGGTGTAGAAAAGAGCAGAGGGGGAACACCGAACTCTAGGGAACATCTCTTAGATTAAAGGGGTGTGTTGGATTGTGATAATCCTGTTAGCTCTAAGAGATGTTCCCTAGAGTTCGGTGTTCCCCCTCTCCTCTTTTCTACACCTTGTCTGCCATTCAGTTGTTGTTCTGTATCATCCTCGACCAAAATGTCCGCCTCTAGAATTATAATTTCCTCTCCCAGACCGACTGGCACCTCGAAAACCTCTTCCACCGCCAATAAATGCATTTTCTGACACCACCGAATCCGAATTTTCCGGTTTTCTTCGTCCGATTCGTTCGCTCTCTGTCAGCAGCTTATTTTTGACAAAGTCCTTTGTGACGAAATCGGGAGTTGCGGAGAATAAGACATCGATTGAGGTAACAATTGGATCATACTCATCAGGCATCGCCGATAGAAGCTGTGAAATATACTCTCCATCACTGATTGTTGATCCAGAGTTATTGATTCCAAGTACAATTCTATCAAATTCGACGAGAAAATCGTTCATACTTGTTTGACCGGTGAATAACAAATTTCTAAGTTGTTTTTGCAATTGAACCATTGTTTGCATTCCCGTTTTTACGAACTTCGATTTCAGTTAATCAATCATGTCTTTCGCCGTAGTTTTCGTTTTTATCAATTCCAAAACTGAGTCGGAGGTACATTGGACAATTAAGTCTCTTGCTTTGGCATCCTGTGCTATCCACTCCTTTTGAGCTGAGTTTTCATCTGCTGGCTTTACCGTGGAAAGTACGGCGAGACAATTGTTCCTCTCCAACAATCTTTCCACACGAAAAATCCAATTTTCGTAACCAGATCCGTCAAACAGCTTGATGTTGACCGGTTGGGTAGTAGTTGACATCTTTGTGAACGAAACACGAAACCAGTAGGTACGGACCACGTGAACCACGTTTCACCGACGGGCAACACTATTAATCCCAACGCACAATCACCGACTTTTGACGACACGTTTCACGACTTTTACTAGGTAACACTTTTCACGAATAACTTGATCTGCCTGGGCCCACAACCTCAAGGCAGAGTAAATGAAAAAAGCTCAAGTTAATTTTAACAAAAAGGTTTATTAAGGAGAGCGCGATTCGAGGACGATACAGAACAACAACTGAATGGCAGACAAGGTGTAGAAAAGAGGAGAGGGGGAACACCGAACTCTAGGGAACATCTCTTAGAGCTAACAGGATTATCACAATCCAACACTCTACATTTTTGCTGTTTGGTAAGTCAAATTTTCCTTAATTTTCTAGTCCACTCTTCATTTTCCACCATTGTCCATAGAATTTTTATAACCACACATCCATCTAAAGCCATTCTCCAAAATTAATAAAAGTTGTATGTCTTATATATGTCACATTTCCAATTTTGTTGTTGTAGGGCTGATGATAACAACCTGAGGGTTGTTGAAAGATACCCATAATAAAAAGCTGTTACAAAGAACACAAAGGACTTCATTTGTCACACCCTCAATTTATTCTAACTGATTTTCATCTTTTTGGCAAATTTCTTTCAATATTGGAGATTATGGAGAACGGAAATCACATTTGTGTTATAAATACCGTAAAGAGTACTCTACAAGTTTAGACTCGACGAAAAAAGAACATGACGGTGAACAATTGTTCACATCAGCTATTTTATGCGGCCATAATCCATTTTTCATCGAGTCGAGTTTAATGCTCCTCTAAAACTGTCTATGTTTACTGGAAGTTTCCACTTTGAACGAAATGGATGAGTAGTTAGGGACTCAGAGACAGTGATAAATGCAGAAATGTAAGGATAAACTCGGCCCTTCGGGGCTTGCCATGTTCTGCTTTAGAGCCTTCGGCTAAAATTCAAGAAACGTGGAACATGCTTCAGCCGCGAGGAGTAGGGATTAGAGATGGGCAAAACGGTTCACCAAGAAGAACGGCTCTGAGCGCTCCGCTCATTCAAAAGATCCGGATCTTTTCGACGGATCAGTGGCTCTTTTTGGCTCTTTTGAGCTCGTATTTATTGTAGAGATGAAAATACGATAAAAACGCTATAAATTGTTACACAACGGTTTATTTTAGTTCTGCCCGGAAATGTTTATTCGATTATTGGATTCTACTCTACCTTGAATCCTAAACCATGAAATTTTGAGGGTGAGAGGGAATAATTTCTCTGTTGCTCGATTCCAATGGTTCATTATTGAAAATAATAACCCAAAAAGGGCTGTTGTTCAATAAAGATGCTCAACAAATCCTTCAAAAAATCAACGAAAAACAGTAAATGAACAAGATTGAAGCAATGAATAAGTAAGACTTAAAAATACAGTTTTTTGGTAAAATATTTATTTATATGAAATCTGCATTTTTTATGCCTCTAATGACAAACCACAATTTAAAAAAAAATTCTTAGTAGGTATAACATTTTTATGTTATATCATGGTATTCAACAAAGGAAATTAAGGTAACCAAGTTGAAAGAGAATAAACGAACCAATAAGTACGTAAGCTTCAATATTGATAATAATGGTAAGATAAGGATGTGCTTTTGCTTGCCTCTTGAACTTGTATCAGAAAGCTCCTCACAAAAAATCATGATGTAAAAATTAAACAGGGAGAAAAAACAACGGAAAGAATCAGAAAGTGGGTCACAGAAAACACTGGAAAAATACGGTAAAGTTTACGACCAAAAATACAATAATGCATGTGGTGGTACGATACAATTCCGCAAAATTGTATTGTTTGATCGACTTACATCGTATTTTCCCTCGGAATTATCGTGCGGGTTGGCAACAGTGAGCTGACGAAAAGGAGGTCCTAATTTTCCCAAACACTGCCGATCTCAAAAAAACCGAAGATCGAAGAGCCGCCGTTCATTTATTTTACTGGATCTCAAGAGATCCGAAGATCGAAGAACCGCGATTCATTTGTCATTTTTACTGATCCGCAGTTCACTCGCTCTTTTGAAGAACCGATCTTCACCGAACACTTCCAGCACTGAGCTCAAAAGATCCGAAGAGCCGCGGTTCATTTTTGCTGACCCGTGGTTCACTCGCTCTTCTGAAAGAGCCGGCTCAAAGAGCCGGATCTTTAATGAGCGACCCATCTCTAGTAGGGATGGGGAGGAATGGGCGGGGAATAACTCCCCCACCCGCCGTGACACTTTTGCGTCACCCCTCCCGCGTAACGGTTTTGGGCGGTTAGTCCAAGGCTAAAGCTTGTTCCATACTAATAAGCCGTTGTGTAATAATCTACAGCGTTTCAGCATGTTATCTCCAAATCGTTATGGGATTTTCACGACATTCTAGGATTCCTATGTTTCATGGGCACAAAAATGATTTCCCACCACTTCTAGGATGACAATCTAGGGGCCTGCTTTTTCCAAGGGCAATTCTCTATTGGGGAATACAGGAAATGAAGCTGACGTGAAAATGTTTCTGTTGTAACCCAGACGACACCACGAATGATGTAAGAGAGAACTTCAAGACGACCGAACCATGCCAGACGAGCGGACTTTTCCATCCACCCAGCAACTCATGGGGTCTGGAGTAGGAGAACCTCTTTTTGGGCAACGAAGCTATTAAAACGACTTTCGTAGTTGGTTGGACTTCAGAGCGCCGGTATCTATGGCAACCATGAAGTTCATCAAGGTTAAGCTCGGTTCACATAGGTGCGTAAAGTCCGTAATCCGTAATGCGCAAAAAGAGAAGTGGGGGTGTTCCGTAATGCAGAAAGTGTGTAATGCAGAAAAGAGCGTTCACTTGGCTGAATGATTACTCGATTACGCAGAAGGGCGCAGTACGGTCTGAGCAGAATTGTTCCCAAACCAAAACAATGATTCTGGTTGTTTTGTCAATAAACGAGACCGTGTTGTGAACAAACGACGATAGGATGTTCCGAATTTTGCCGCAGTTTATCGAAGTTCATCCATAATATCAAATTTTTCAAAATGATACACTCCGCTCCAAAAGTCGACATCCGCAAAGATCAGTCCCGCCCCCTCAATTGGCTCCAGCCAATAGCATCCAAATACGCACTACGGATTACGAACACTTGCTAGGGCAGCGACTCGATCCATGAATGGGATCCCTTGGAGTCGGGAAGTAAATGTCCCGATTGGAGAGGATCCGTAATGAAACCATTAGGGAAACAATCGATCAGCCAGAGACTGTAGTTGCACGTCTGGAAAGAAAAACCCTGAAATGGTATGGGCACCTCAGGCGGATGCCTGAGTCGAGATGGCCATAGAAGATGTTGAGCTGGTTGCCGAGGGGACGTCGAAAGAAAGGCCGGCCTAGAGTTACATGGAGAGGAGTTTTTGGCTCTATGCGAAGGCTGTCTTTGGACGACGACCAGTGGCAAGATAGAAGATCTTGGAGTCAGGCGATAAGGGGCAACCCCTGACAAGGCGAAAGGCCTTCAAAAGTGTGTAAAAAAAAGGATTACGAACATTACGCACCTATGTGAACCAAGCTTAAAATGAATAATCGAAGGTAACCCAACCCCGAAATTTTTTTTGAACGCTCATCTTATTAACCCCAAGGTTGAAGCAAACTCGATTTTTACAATGAGGAATGTCACCGATTTCTTTTTGCATTTTTCCTGAATAGTTAATGGTGTGGGATAGATGAAAATCGGGCTGATTTCGGAAAATAAGTCTCCTGTTATTTTTGGGAGACAATCAAAATTTTTAATTTCAAAACTAACCGGGAAAACAGACGTGCAGCGGGAACGCTCGCTGATTGGGCTGTTCGGATCGCTGTCTCCTCCCAGTGTTGCCCATTGGGACGACAAAATCGTGTTTTCTAAGAGAAAAGTTATCAAACAAAAACAGAGGAAACCTAATTTTCCCCATCTCGCTTTTTCTATTTTTTTCTTCAGTTTTTCGATTTTGAACTTTACTGTTTCATGAAATTTTGCATCTTGGGACTATGGATTTCTCAATCTCAGCGCTTCAAGCGGCCATAAATGAACTATTCCAGCATGACGTCATTTTCCCGTTTTTTTTTAAACATTCGTATTTTCTACACTGTTTTGTTTATTCGTAAATTAGGAAGTTCGGGCTGAAAGTTTGCCTTAGGGGTTTTTAGAGGTGCTGAATCCGATTTTGGGGTCAAAAATAGGAAATTCCGACATGGTGAAATTCCTCATTGGGGTTTACAACTGGGCCTAAAACTGTCCATGTTTACTGGATGTTACAACTTTGGACGAAATAGATGAGTAGTTAGGGACTCAGGGACAGTGATCAATGCAGAAATGGAAGAATAATAAGCCGTTGTGTAATAATCTACTGCGTTTCAGCATGTTATTTCCAAATCGTTATGGGATTTTCACGACATTCTAGGATTCCTACGAGTATGTTTCATGGGCATACAAATGATTTCCCACCACTTCTAGGATGATAATCTAGGGGCCTGCTTTTGGTTTATTATTTTCAATAATGAACCTTTGGAATCGACCAAGAAAATTTTTTTTTAACACCCCCTCAAAATTTGATGGTTTACGTTTCAAGGTACATAGAATCCAAAAATCGAATAAAAACGCTGCAAATTATTACACAATGGATTATTATTTCTCTATATAGATCACTCGTCTACAAAATCACCAACCATCAAATATACCTAAAGAAAAAAAAAAAAAAATCAAAAAAATCAAAAAATTAAAAAAAAAATCAAAATTACCATCCATCGATTGCATTTCGGTCAGCTCTAATTTGAACAGAGATTAGGCCTCTTTTGCGATTCACACTCGTGTTTTGATTTATATATATATATTTCAATATAAACCCTTAAATTTTCGTAGGGAGCGAACGGTTTGTCCTACAGAGCTACAAGTGGTCTCAAAAAATTCTAAAAATTCTATAGAATCTAAAATTGAAGTAAAAACGCTGCAAATTATTACACAATGGTTTATTATTTTTACATGATCACTCGTCTGCAAAGCCACCTACCATCCAACTTGAAGAAAAACATCGATCGGATTTCGGTCAGCTATAATTTGAACGGAGATTAGGCCTCTTTTGCGATTCACACTCGTGTTTCTGATTCATCGTACGTAAAACCCTTAAATTTTCGTAGCGAGCGAACGGTTTGTCCTACAGAGCTCCGCGTGGTCTCAAAAAATTCTAAAAATTCTATAGAATCCTAAATTGAAGGAAAAACAATACCTTTATATCAAAATTTTTTGAGTTAGGGCGTTTTCAAAATTTCAAAATTCATTTTGGAACCCTTAGAACTGACCTACATCAACCAAAATCTTCGGGGCACAACTAGACCCCAAATGGAGCCTACATACCAAATTTCATTAAAATCGGTCAATGCTAAGTGGCAAAAGTGCCGCGTACGGCGGACGGACGGCCAAATTTTTATTCGATTTTTGGATTCTACGTACCTTGAAACGTAAACCATCAAATTTTGAGGGGGTGTTAAAAATTTTTTTTTCTTGGTCGATTCCAAAGGTTCATTATTGAAAATAATAAACCAAAAATACCTTTATATCAAAATTTCTTGAGTTAGGGCGTTTTCAAATTTTCAAAATTGATTTTGGAACCCTTAGAAGTGACCTACATCAACCAAAAGCTTCGGGGAACAACTAGACCCCAAATGGAGCCTACATACCAAATTTCATCAAAATCGGTCAATGCTAAGTGACAAAAGTGCCGCGTACGGCGGACGGACGGCCAAATTTTTATTCGATTTTTGGATTGTACGTACCTTGAAACGTGAACCATCAAATTTTGAGGGGGTGTTAAAAATTTTTTTTTCTTGGTCGATTCCAAAGGTTCATTATTGAAAATAATAAACCAAAATGTGGCCGTCCGTCCGCCGTACGCGGCACTTTTGCTACTTAGCATTGACCGATTTTGATGAAATTTGGTATGTAGGCTCCATTTGGGGTCTAGTTGTGCCCCGAAGATTTTGGTTGATGTAGGTCACTTCTAAGGGTTCCAAAATCAATTTTGAAACTTTGAAAACGCCCTAACTCAAGAAATTTTGATATAAAGGTATTGTTTTTCCTTCAATTTAAGATTCTATAGAATTTTTAGAATTTTTTGAGACCACCCGGAGCTCTGTAGGACAAACCGTTCGCTCACTACAAGAATTTAAAGTTTGGACGTACGATAAATCAGAAACAAGAGTGTGAATCGCAAAATAGGCCTAATCTCCGTTCCAATTTTAGCTGACCGAAATGCGATCGATGTTTTTCTTCATGTTGGTGGTTGGTGGCTTTGCAGACGAGTGATCTATATAGAAAAATAAAAATAATTAACCATTGTGTAATAATTTGCAGCGTTTTTCCGAGGGCAATTCTCTATTGGAGATACAGGAAATGAAGCTGACGTGAAAATGTTACGGTTGTAACCCAGACGACACCACGAATGATCAATGAGAGAACTTCGAGACGACCAAAACATGCCAGACGAGCGGACTTTTCCATCCACCCAGCAACTCACGGGGTCCGGAGTAGGAGAACCTCTTTTTGGGCAACGAAGCGATTGAAACGACGCTCGTAGTTGGTTCCTCCTCTTCGAGCGAGGCGTCTCCAAAAACCAGGCCGTACAGGTAACTGACGGTTGGGATATCGTAGAGTATTTCGGAAACTTGGATGGAATTGAACCAATTACCTACAGTACGAAAGAACTGAGTGAAGTCTAAACTAAATAGAGATGCTGAAATGTTTGCTTGTTCCAAGATACTTACGGAGTACCTTCACAAAACAGAATCAAGGATGGTTATTAACACTTTTTTTCAAAAATCTATTTTCAAATTGATTTTAAGACACTCGTTAGAATCAGATTATGAGAATCAGAAATATACGGGAATTTTTTTACTGAAAAAGTGGCATCAACTCGACAAAAAAGTACCTAACAAAACAGTCTTCTGTATTAATAAAAATCTTCCATTTTTCAGGAGGTTATTCATTACGTTTGTTTTTAAACATCAAAAATTTTTATTAATGCTCACACGTCAAAAATATTTTTTCATCAACCTGATTCAGTCAGAAATATGTACGAGTAAAATTTGGGATTCGAATTTTTGAAAAGTGTGATAATTACAAAATTGAAACAACAGAAAAAAACTTCATTTGGATTAATAAATTAATCCATAAAAAAATGTCACTCAAAACAACGAACCGTAATAGCTTGCCTATTCATTGTTCGCAATCGGAAAAACATATTGTTAAGAATGCATGCATTCCAGGGGTCCTATTGGATAAGGATTAGATTTAAACCAGTTGGTAAGCGATAGAACTGTTTCATTCGGCGTAATTTAGCATTATAAGCAAAAAATAGTGGTTCCCCCTCCTTACCATTATCACCATAACATTTCTAGCGGCATGGGAGCCTCGAATTTGAAGAGCATTTTAAAATCCATGATCTACGATACCCAACATACGAATTCGAGTTCACCCCCCCCCCCCCCCCCCCCCCCCGCGGAGCAATGGTACCAGTCTGGCACCAAAGCGGAAATACGTCGCAACGTTGAACTTTGATCTGTTAGTTTTGGTAGGTAGTCCGTAGTAGCTCAAATCCGTATTCAAGGTGAAACAACAAAAAAGAATATATGCGGTTTATGGTGTCCTGGCACCATGGTGGCACCACTATTAGTTCCATGGTGGTACAGAGAATAATTCATGAAATTCTTTTATGTTATATTGAAATTTCTTTCTTTTGCAAGTCATCTTTTCCCGTCTTAGCATCTTGTATAAAAAAAATCTTCTCTTCCAAACAAACACGATTCATATTGTGCATTTCCACATTAGCTTTTCAAAATTTAACGCATAATTCGTTTGAATCCAGTGGAGATCGAAATTTTACAACTCGCAAATAGGTGTGGTCGCTGGCTCCCACGGGATGACCAGCCCCCACCACTGTAACCTTTATTGGATTTCGCATGATAATTTCATTTCAATCAAAGTATTAAGAACAATAATAGGTAGTGAGGATACTCCGGAAACCTCTGTTTCGTTTCTGGAAAAAGCTTTTTGAAATCCACAAAATACCACCCCATGCCCTGGAAATGGATGTCAACTGAAGATGCCTACGTTTATCCTTGAAATGAGAGCCTGTCAATACCATATCGCTTGTATAATTGTATTGATAACGTCAGTCAAATTTTGCAGCGGCATATTAACCAGAAGTTTCTCCAAGGGTGATCCCTTCTGTCCGAATTTTTTGATGCTGCCTGCACTTACCCACCATTGTACCTGCAATTTGTTGCCCTGCCTGCGACCAGCACCTGTGTATGCAACATTGATTTGCCATTTGAAGTACCCACTATATCTTAAAAAACGAACCACCCCGCCTTGTATCTCTTTCTAATACATGAACCCGTTTTTTTTAAAGGGGCTATGTGACATTTTCGGCCATTCTCACTTTTTTTTATTTTCTGGGTCTCCATACTTGGTTGCATCGATTGCGACTAAAAGGAACCTCGTATCATTGACGCTTCCCATAGAAAAAACAGGTTGAAATTTCCGATGTCTTTTGAAAGGGGCTATGTGAGCCACATAACCCCTTTCAAAAGAAAACTTACTCACTCGCTATGTGGTCGACCTGGAGTTTCGAGACTCAAATAAGTAATAATTATTATGTCGTTAAAGGGAGGGGGGTTAAATTTTGTTTCTTGGTTGATTCCTAAGCTTTTTTATTGAAAATAATTAACCGAAATCACTTCCTTTTGAATCTCCACCTTGCCCTAACCAAGACAACAATTTCAAGTGGGTGTGGCACGTAGCTTCCTCGTATCCATAACCCGACTATATAGTCGATGACCAGATGCATAGTAGTTACTCTCAAAATATCAATCTCTAAGTACCTTCCACTACCCTCAAAGGGGACCATCTAGACGTCAACCCGCACAATATCTGAATATTGCTGCAAAATGTAGAAGTTATGGCTGTTACAAGGATTTCACGTTTACGCATGCGCATAAGATACTTTCAATTTGGGGACCATGATTTTCATAGGGGACCATCATCATCCCAACTCGCATTATTCCTGAAAATGTTATCAAATCAGATGGGAAATATAGAAGTTATGGCCGTGGAGAGGATTTTACGTTTGCGCATGTGCGGCGGCTACTATCAGTCCGGGGGTAATGATTCTCATAGGGGACCATCTACACCCCCACCCGCACAATCCCTGAAAATTTCATCAAAATAGGATGAGAAATGTAGAAGTTATGGCTGTGGTAAGGATTTCATGACAGACATACAGACAAACACGGAACCAAAATTGTTCAGGAAGGTCTGAAACGTAAAACGCGAGTGGAAATTTTGATTTTGGAGAAAATGTTTTTCAATCTTGAAAAGTGAAAACAAAGCGTGCGCTACCTTGGTAGACTCGGAAGCAAAATTTGACAAAAGCGAACAATTTTTCCATGTGAGAGGCATAGATTTCTCCCGTGCTATCGTGATTCCGCTCTCATCAAAAGAAAAGTGCGCTTAGTAGATCGGCTACACATCATTCACCTCAAAAATCGTCCCCAAAATTGTTATGACCTGCAGCAATGCTCAAAAGTCCATTCTGTGAATTGGCGGACTCCCATCAACCCATTCATTTCCGTTAGCTGACCTAGAGAGGTTGAAGAATTACATTCCTGAAGAACATTTTTAGCATTTCATGTTGGCCAAATAATAAACTGATCATATACATATTTTATGTTATGATGTTTTATGTACATATTTTCATCAAAATATGTTTCATTCAATAAATAAAGCTGTTTATTTAAATGATTTCAGTCCTGAAAAATCGATTTTTTTTTGAAAGGGGGTATGTGAGAGCATTTCAAATTGCAATTTCATACACTTCCCCTTGCTGAAAAAATCTGAAAAATTCTGGAGGATTGTGGAGTAATTATCTGTGTCGGAATATTTCAAAAAATGGGATGTTTTGATCGTTTTGACGACTTGGGACAGTTTTTTGCGTTTTCCCGAAAGTTTCACAAATGACACATAACCCCTTTGAAAAAAAACGGGTTCACATATCCTGATGAAGAGTGGAGACCACCGCTCGAAATGCATCGACTTGGAAAGAAGAAGAGTATTTCATTATACCCTTGTACTTTTCACCATATAATAAGATTTTAGCACCTAAGACCTCCCAGGCTTAGGGAACCCGTACAGCTGGTACCTACTTGCACATACGAATATTGTACTTACCCAGCTTTTAGAAATATCATTTTGAAATTCTTTTAACGCAGTAAACCCCCTTTCCCCCCTATTAAAAGGCAAAATTCGAAATTCTGGCAACGTAGTGCACAACTAGATAGTTTTCCGCATCGAACAACCACGAAAATCGGTTGAAAACTAAGGCCCGGGCAGAAGACACAAGATTTTGTCACACACACTCACAGACATACGCTCAGAGAATTCTTATTCATACGATTATGAATACAAATCATATCTGCGATTTTACGATTATGAATACGAATACAGGTATGAATATGAATACAATACAATTGTATTCACACTTTGAATATGATTTTCCCCCGTATTCGTATTTTGATACAATGTTATGATTTTTTCTGTATTTCCCTAAAAATCGAATTTTTTACGATTTTTCCTGAAAAACATACTGTTTTTATGATTTTCTCCCGAACGCTCGACATATTTATGACCTAACATTGTCAAATAATCAATCAAAATTCGAAACGCTCACAAATTCTTACAGGATTTTTCACGCAGAATCGAATGGGACCAACCCCAGGTCGCTACGACCAACCGAATAAAAAGTACGACATTTCCGCTGAAAATCGCATTTTTTTCAACAATTTGCACTGAAAATCTGTAGTATCCATCCATGATGTTAAATGTATTTAATTGTGGGAAAGTTGGCAACATTGTTTGCAGAGCCATCAACTGCTGTAATCGAAATAAATCGCTCTCTTTCGTCTCGCAACCGTGGTGAAGTTTCTTTCAACATATTTCCCCGTTTTTCTCTCGACACTTCAAAATCATAAAACAATTATGAGTTTTACATGAAATTTCGTCGTACTTTGTATTCAGTTGGTCGTAGCGACCTGGGGTTGGTCTCATTCGATTCTGCGTGAAAAATCCTGTAAGAATTTGTGAGCGTTTCGAATTTTGATTGATTATTTTGACAATGTTAGGTCATAAATATGTCGAGAGTTCGGGAGAAAATCATAAAAAAAAGTATGATTTTCAGGAAAAATCGTAAAAAAATTCGATTTTTAGGGAAGTCATAGAAAAAATCATAAAATCGTATTCAACATACGAATAAGGGGGAAAATCGCATTCAAAGTGTGAATACGATTGTATTCGTATTCATTTTCATACCTGTAAGTATTCATAATCGTAAAATCGCAGATATGATTTGTATTTGGATTCAGAATGGTCTAAAACGGATTACTGTGTGGTGATTATTTTTCTGTTGAATGTTGTCCAACTTTACCCCAGATCGATCGCATAAAGACGCCCAAGTGTTACTGTGGGACGTCCTAAAAAGTACAGAGAAAGGAAGAGAGCAGTAGGAAATCGGAGAATACAACAGTTATCTCGTTTTTCAGGATAATCAGGTCCCAACGTCCAATTTGTCCAATGTCCCAACCTGTCCTTTTTTTCTGATTGTGAAAAATGAATAGACAAGGTTTGTCTCCTGGAAAGCGATTCCGGATCGTTGCTTAGAGGGAGATTTTCAAATAGTTGAATTAATCGAAACAGTGTTTCTGTTGCTTCAATTTTTTGATTAGACACAATTTTCAAAAATCCAAAAACCTAATTTTTACCGAACATATTTCTGATTGAATTAGAGTGATGCAAAACTTTTTGAAGCTTGACCTCGAAATATCTATATTTACCGGTCAATAAGGCTTAATTGCATAATTCGATTCAAATTTTTCAACAAACCGGTAGAATTAGAAATCGAATGGAAAAATATTTGAACTAATTTTATGTACACTGAAAACTCGACTTAGTCAATCGATTTTTACGTTCAATTCCGAACCGATTTTTAAAAAAATTCCTATTCAGAATCCAAGATTTATCAGAGATTTGAGTAGAGCTTATTAGTTCTAATTCAAACGCTCGTGGAAGTTGTACTCACTCTTTGTTTTCCCAGCGATTATATTCTCCTCCACGAGAGGAGGACTGGAACCAACTCTGTTTCTTGCAAATATTCTGAAGTCGTAAGATTTGCCTTTCCTCAACTCAGTGATGATGATATGTCTGTCTTTCGTCGTGCCAACCTGGAAGATACGAAACGGTCATTTCACAGCCCGAAAATAATCGACATTCGTACAACAATAATGTCCAACATCCAGTTTTTCTCAAAACCCTGACTTTGTTATTATTATTTTCAAGTATTTTAAGTACAAACCTTAACCCAATTATCAGAATCAGTCTCTTTTCTCTCAACGGAATAATCGACGATGGGGGCTCCCCCATCGGACTCAGGAAGTCCCCAAGTGATTGTACATGACGTTTCTGCCATACCAGACACTTCCACAGGCCTAGTTGGCGTTGATGGTCGTCCTGCGAGGAACAGAGAGCAAAAACGTTGATTCGAATCGACTCAAACGAACGTGTAAACAAGGCGAGTCGTTATTAGGTACGTACCAAGTTTCGATGTTATTTCAACCTTGTTCGTCTCAGCTGGATCTGACGTACCAACTGGATTCTGAGCGAAAATTCTGAACATGTACTCGGCGTTGCACTGCAATCGCTGAATTACGTATGTTCGGGCGTCGCGCTCTATATCAGCCACCTGCACAACAGGTCAATACTAAATATTAGATGCAGTGGAAAAACTACTACGAACTTGGGTGGACAGTAAAGCTTCCTCAAAAACCATTTGAATTTGAGATGTTTTGGAAGATTAGGTACCGAGAAAGCTTAGCTCAAAGGAATGAGGAATTTCACCGATTTCTGTTTGCATTTTTCCTGAATAGTTAATGGTGTGGGATAGATGAAAATTGGGCTGATTTCGGAAAATAAGTCTCCTGTTATTTTTGGGAGACAGTCAAAATTTTTAATTTCAAAACTAACCGGGAAAACGGACGTGAAGCGGGAACGCTCGCTGATTGGGCTGTTCGGATCGCCGTCTCCTCCCAGTGTTGCCCATTGGGACGACAAAATCGTGTTTTCTAAGAGAAAAGTTATCAAACAAAAACAGAGTAAACCTAATTTTCCCCATCTTGCTTTTTCTAGTTTTTTCTTCAGTTTTTCGATTTCGAACTTTACTGTTTCATGAAATTTTGCATCTGGGGACTATAGATTTCTCGATCTCAGCGCTTCAAGCGGCCATAAATGAACTATTCCAGCATGACGTCATTTTCCCGGTTTTTTTAAACATTCGCATTTTTCTACACTGTTTTGTTTATTCGTAAATTAGAAAGTTCGGGCTGAAAGTTTGCCTTAGGAGGTTTTTCGAGGTGCTGAATCCGATTTTGGGGTCAAAAATAGGAAATTCCGACATGGTGAAATTCCTCATTAAAGTGCCAACCAACAGCGACGAGTCTACCCACACTTTTCCTGAAAATTCCATCGTATCAATACGAGTACAATGTAAAAAAAAAAAAAAAAAAAAAAAATACTGTGAAACTCAAAATACGAGGAAACCTTAGATTTTAGATTACCCAAATTTTGTTTAATTGCTGAACGATTCTTCAACATTGAGAGACCATAACCTAAATCATAGGAAATTAACTGCTGAGCAATGAACTGGCTTGGACGCATCTGAAATTACCTTTGTCCAGATCATCTTGGAAGCATCGCATTTCTCCAATGAATATTTAGAGATGTCTACTCCGCCATCATCAGCTGGAGGTGTCCATACAATGGTGACTGCTTCTCCCTCGACTTCTTGAATCACGATTGTCTCTGGCCTCGTTGGTTTGTCTGGAAATTACATAAAAATTGGTACAAGAGGTATAGGTAGAGATGGTGGATGGGGTAATGAGAACGAAACGAATGAGTGAAGTTTACTATAACCAGAAAATTTGGATTATTCTAAAGCGGACTTTTGGCAAATCAGGTAGAGGAGATGTGCTCTGGAGACTGCCAGCAGAGACTACCTCAGAAGTTCATCTAGAAAACACCACTTCCGATTCTTATTTTCACATAAAAATATAAACTGAACTCTACCTATAACTTTGAGTTTGAGTTCCAATGAAGCACTGCCAGCAATGTTTGTCGCAGTGACGGTGTAAGTGCCCGAGTCCTTGCGATCTGTTGAATAGATGGCAACAGTGGTGGTTTTCTCGTCCGTGTAGCTCGTGACTCTCTTGTCGGTGACCAGAGGAACTCCGTCCTTGGCCCAGGTGATCTGGGGTGCTGGGTAACCACTGAACTCCACCACAGGTTTCCATTGGCTTCGAAGCTCCAGGCGTTGAGAGAGGGAGTCGTCGTCGATCTTCAACGTTGGTGCCTCTGTTGAATGAATGAATGAATGAAAACATGTTTATTTTCATTGTTTTCTAATACATAACTAAACATGAGGCGCTTTGGTCTCTAAGACCCTCAGCGGAGCCCCGTCTTTTTTTGTTCAAGATACTCAAGCGACCCTCCGGTTGCTTGAGAACCTTTAGTAGGTAGTCAGCATTCAGCTTCAGTGTCGATAGGAATACTGTTTCCTGTTTCGGTTCATTATACAATTTGAAAAGCTTTTTGAGGAAGAACCGCTTCACTTTTTCAATCTCCTCAAAGGCAGAGTGACCCCAGTATTGAGCACTGTAGCACACTGTGGCCATGGTCACGGACTCAAAGACCCGGAACTTCACCCCCTTAGGAACATTGAATGTGGTGAAGAGACGTGACCAGATGGAGTTAATGCCAGCTCGAGCTATCCTGGACTTTTCCATGAAGTGTTTCTTCATCTGAAGATTATATGAGAGCACTACCCCAGATATTTGTAGGAGTCAACCACTTCGATGCTTTGGTCTCCCATCCTCCAACTCTCAGAACTTGCCAAACGCCCCCAATGGGATCTGAACACTACGATCTGTGACTTGGCAAGGTTGATCTCGAGGCTCCAGACATCCATGTACGCCTTCAGGCGGTCAATCATGTTCAGGAGTATGCTGGGTGTGTCCGCGATTAGAAATATATCGTCCGCGTATAGCAGTGCATTAATCTGGGTTTCAGCAACTCGGACACCCCCTCCCACAGTTTGGCTGAGATCGTTCACAAATAATGCAAAGAGAGTAGGGCTCAAGGGGCAGCCTTGCTTGATGCCTGAGTGAACGTTGGTGCCTCTATTGATATTCGAATAATACGGTGAATGTTCTCCAAAATATACCCCCCCCAAAAAAAACTCCCTAAGAGCCTACGGCTAAAATTTAAACATGGAACATGCTTTAGCCGCGCTTTCCTATTCTGTTTAATTTGATTTTTTTTATTTGGAAGAATGGGATCAAACCTATTCTGATATTTCGATAGCCTTCAGTCTTCAGATAGGAATGTATTTTAATGGAAGTATCGCATAGGTTACACCATGTTACACGGTCCTTAGTTCCATATCAACAACTAAGGGTCGGTTTATCAGTCGCCAAAGTTAACGGAGGTTTACGTATCCCTCTGTTAACTTTAACGATGGGATAAATTATGGATACTATAAAGGTGCTGTTTATCAGTGCGAAATTAACCCTCAGGTAACTATTAACTGGCTGGTAAAATTACCTGCCTGTTAGTCCGAATAATCGATTATTTACCCAGCTTATCAAGATGGCTGTGGAAAGCTTACAATAAAATTCAGCTTCCTCCACATAAAAAAATCGTTTTCGCAGTGTTTTGCGTCAGAAAAAAGAAGAAATTAGAAGAGGAAGAAGCAATGTGCTTTGTTTTGGCGTTTTCCTTTCTCGATCTCAGTACCTTCCTTCTTGGCACGGCAGTACCTATTGTTTTTTGTTGAAAATTGTCTGGTCATGACAAGATGCCGGCCACCGTGCCACTATGTCCAGAATTTTCAAATTTGCACACGAAATAGTTTCTACGTTCATGGAGAAGTACCCTTTTCTATTTCGAAAATTTTTGGCGTGTGGCCCTCCTGGCAACTAAATATTCACATGCGTGCAGTCCATAGCGCCCGTGGCTCCAGGAAACCTGGCTTTTTTGTTTTTTCAATAATATTTCATCCGCGATTGAATTTATTCTCCCTCGGTTGCTGGCATTTTGATAAATTGGGCGGATAGCCTGGCAGTTCCCAGGGACACCTGCGTGACAATTTTACAGGCAGAGCTTTTACTGACGCCACAAAAGTCGCCGACAGACACCAAAAATGGTTTTTTATTCTTTTATCCAATCGAAATCTCATCAAAAAATCGCAATCGTCCAACTTCTCCAAATGGTCAATCCGTCGTCTTACCATGCAAGGCCTTCTTCCCCACTGCAGGAATTCGACCAAGCAACATCTACGTTGCTGCTGTCTGAAAAAGAGCCCCTCACATCCATTTTCGACTGTAGCATAATTCACTAACAATCAACAACGCAATTTGCAAAACGAACGTTCTGGGAAACAAAAACACGAGAACTGACTCTTTGAGGTTAAAAAGCCTTCGGTAAATCGAGTTATCCTCCGGTAACTTTTTATACGGTCCTCGGACGACCAGGTAACTTTAAACTACGGGTAATGACTATCTGGGGACTGATAAACACGTACGATTGAGTTACCTGATGGCCGTTGGATAAATCTGCTTTACCGGGGGGTAAAATGTGACTGATAAACTGGCCCTAAGCAAAATTTCGTGACTCGATACCGTTCCTATTACCAGTCCTGAAAAACGTAACAATTTTTGCCAGTTAGGTCAAGGCTAAAGCATGTTCCATGCTAAAACATGCAAGAAATATATCAAATGGCAGTTGTAAGGAATGATAATATCAAATGTTTCAGATTAACTAATTTTACTAATGTATGTCACCAAATGAAAAACGTCTGCCAAGTTGAATGGTTCGTTTTATCTTCCTCTCGTATAATAACAAGGACACATAAAATTAGTTGGGTAAAAATGCTTGATTGTATTTTTGAGCAGTATCTACTACCGATGTTACTCGAGAATGCGTTTTCACAATCATGTTGGTATTTTTTTTGAGTTGAGAGACAGCAACACGATTGAGAAGTCGTTCGTGACTATTTTGATGACTTTCCTCAAGAACCGCGGCTCTCACTGATTGAACCATGATACTACGACACCTTTTCCAGCTGCAAAGCGGTGCATAAAGGACTCGGTAGCAGAAAGAATGAAGGAAGCCCAACGCCACGCGGCAGAGGGTCGGCGATGGAGCAGGTTGCTGGAGAAAGAAAATCGCGTTCCGCGAGATTTGTCGCGCAAAGAGTCTGTGGCAGGTTTTAGACACCTAACAGGTCACGATTACCTTAACGCCCACCTCCACAAAATTCGAGTCAAGGACAGTCCAACCTGCTCACTATGCCAGACGACAGAAATGATGACAACTGACCATTTATTTGACTGTCCACAACTTGAGGATATAAGACAAAGCTTTCTTCCTGACGACACCAGTTGGTCGAAGACATCCAAAATATGTTGGGCTGCAAGAGGCTGCATGGCGGAATAGCCAATGGCCAAATGGCGTAGGGTAAAAAAAAAAAATGAAACAATAAATATGAAAATAATACTTGAGTAAGTACCTTGAACTGCAAGCTTGCAAGATGTTTCGGCTGTACCCGCTGAATTGCTTGCTTTGCAGCTGTATGTGCCGGAGCTAGTCTCAACGACACTTTCGATGGTCAGTTTGGCCACGTGGTTGGAATATGAAATGGTCTTGGACTTCAGTGCTTTTCCATCTTTGAACCTGTAAATAATCGATGATACAGAATTATCTGAATCTGATATTTTATGTGGAGGAGTGACCTTTCAAGACACAAGTAGATTCTTCGTATGAAATCTAAATGAAATGAAGTACAATGGAGGAATTAGCGGGACAAACCATTTGACTTCAGGGTCTGGTATGCCAGCCACCACGCAAGACAGCGTGACAGGCTTGGCTATTCCACACGCCTTGTCTTCAAGAGGCTCTTTGAAAGATGGTGGTTGAGTCGATCCAGGAGCTTCGACTTTGACGTAACGCGAGCTCTCCGACGTTTTGCCTTTTCCAACTTCGTTGACGGCAGACACTCTGAAGTTGACCTCATGACCCTTCGTCAAATTGGTCACTTTGTGAGTCCTCTCAGTGATGTTGGTAATTTCATTCCATCTACAATAATTAAGATGCAGAGAAATTATTAATACTTTTAAAACATTTGCCTTGGGCACAGACTACGGGGAATTGAGCGAGAAGTGTCACACTTGTAACAACATGGTGGTTTCGTTGACACTTAAGGTCTGTTCGGAGAGGCAGTCCTGAACGGTTCGGAGGGTCTAGGAGGAGCCCGGAGGGGTTTGGAGGAGCCCATTCGCCTCTATCCCCTCCCCTTTTCAGTTCTGGTTTGGTTCTGAACTGTTCCAGACTGCCTCGCCAAACAGAACTTAATAATCGATTAATACGCAAAGCGATTCAACAAATAATAGCTCTTATCTCTTGCTCAGTTCTCCACCCTAAAAACATTAGTTTTTTTCGGATTTCCAGGTTGAATTCATGAACACCAAACTCTTAGTAAATTTAATGTTTGAACGAGAATTTTCAAGAAAAAAAAAAACAGGCAGGAATTTATAGACGGCACTCGAGTGTCGCTGGCCCCTCCAGAGCGATTGGAGTGGCTCTGGAGTGACCATCCGAATTTATAGAAGTCACTCGAAAGACGAACTCTCGAGAGGTGGTTGAGCGGGATATTAAAAGAGGCCACTTGGGCCCAAAGTCGAGTTCAAGTCCGCGTTCCAGTGCCATTTTTCCAAGTGACCTACTTAGGTACCTTGGAGCTCTACTCGAAGACAATTACGACAATTATAATGGTGTAAAAACTCCATTTGTTATTTTTTTGACCATTATATATTATTTTTCAACTATTAAAAGGGGTTTCAACATTATATTCAAAAGTTTTTTCCATCATACAGGGTGTACTGGTCAGCCATACTGTACCAGTCGATTCTACAACTAATTTGCGACAAAAAATGTCTCCTAGCGATTTTTTTAAACCCTTGGTTTTCGAGTAATTTCAACTTTAAACTTTTTTGTCTCGTGATTTTGACCTTATATCATTAAATCGGTCATAACTCCTTTAATTAGCTGTGTAAATTACAATTTGAGGATACCGTTGGAAAGAGCACTAAATTTCCTATCGAATAAACCTTAACTCTTTTGTGAGTCAAGGTTTGAGACATGAAAACGTCCTCTAAAAAAAAAAATTTACGTAATTTTGGAAACCTCGCATTTTTTTAATCTCAAATTGAACTACGAGAACCCATACTTTTTCAAGATGCAAGAACAGTGAAAACTGCGCCAGAATCTCAGCTTTCCAGTGGTATAATCAAAACATATTCTACAACCGAATTTAGGAGAGAAATTCGTGTTTGAACGCGGAAAAACGTACATTTTTTAAACGAAATCAGCGCTCTGGCCTCCTGTTTCCGGAGGCCTCGCGGTCTGCTGCGGCGCCGACCCACCCACTGCTATCGTCCGACCCCTCAGATCGACTAAGTGGAGCGCCGATTTCGTTGAAGAAATGCACGTTTTTCCGCGTTAAAACAACAAATTCTCCCCTAAATTTGGTTGTAAAATATGTTTTGATTATACCATTGGAAAGCTGAGATTCTGGCGCAGTTTTTACTGTTCTTGCATCTTGAAAAAGTATGGGTTCTCGTAGTTCAATTTGAGATTGAAAAAATTCGAGGTTTCCAAAATTACGTAAAATTTTCTTTTTAGAGGACGTTTTCATGTCTCAAACCTTGACTCAAAAAAAGTTAAGGCATCTGACCGATAGGAAATTTAATACTCTTTCAAACGGTATCCTTAAATTAGTTTACACAGCGAATTAAAGGAGTTGTGGCCGATTTAATGTCAAAATCACGAAAAAAAAGTTTAAAGTTAAAATAACTTGAAAACGAAGGGTTTAAAAAAAATTGCTAGGAGACATTTTTTGTTGCAAATAAGTTGTAGAATCGACGGGTACCGTATGGCAGACCAGTTAGGCTTACCCCCTGTATAAAAGTTCGTTTTATAGGTTAGGTAAAACTTTCGAGACCAAAAGTGGAGTAGCCATTCGAGTGCCGTCTATAAATCCCACCCTTATACTTGAGGAAGTCGGACGAACTATCTGACTACCAGGATATTTTGTTGGACAATAATACTGTCATAGTCCACTCCACTCTGACCAAATCCTTTAAGTTTCCTTGTTTCGGCTTAACGATAACAACAACAATGAATTCAAGAGGACTCACGACAAAAATTCTTCCTTGTCGTGGTGTTCCAAGACGTAAGAAGTGATCGGCGAGTTTCCGTCGGATGAAGGTTCTTTCCAAGTCACTGTCACTGAGGAGTCAGTGACTTCGACTATTTCAGGCGTGCCAGGGGCACCAGGAACCTCTGCAACATCAATACCAAGAACGTTATTTGGTGACACTCGAACATACTTTGTTCAAAATATTCGAGGAACCCACTCAATTTTTGTTGATTTAGGGCAATAATGGTAAGTACCTACGTTCTCACCTAGTAGGCACTAGAATAAGGGTCATTACATCCTGAGAAGGTCGTTGAAACCTTCCAGTTTCTTCTGGAGATGAGGAATAGAATTGAAGGAGACCAGAAGTAGGAGCAGCCACTTGGCACAAAAAAAGGGCTCACCCTGAAGTAATACTGTACAAGTGGTCCCGGGGTGAGTCCTAAGCAGAGGGAGTGGGGTTTTAGTTGGTAGCCCCAATTCATGGGGAGTCCAACACTGTTGGGGTGAACTTCCCCTTCGCTCTTAAAGAGTTTCCCCACTTCCGTAACAAAAAAAAAAAAAAAAAAAAAAAACCTTCCAGTTTAATGAAATATTTTATGGTGTAGTAATAACTATTTTGGGTTCGCGTCTGTCTGATTATGCTCTTTTTTGAATCCCTACCTATGTTTGGACCTTCCCGCCCAAATTGAGCGCCAAATTGGGCGATTGGCCCAAAGAGAAAGTAGTCCCGTTTACCAACAAAGTAGTTCCCTTATTAGATCATCTCGTACATTCAATGGGTTATTGCATTCAGAACTAATAGGCCAGTATTAGATCTGTAAGAGTTAATGAACTAGTAGACCAAGGACGATCATAATTAATCATAAATAATAACATGAACGTACAGGGCAGGTCAAGATGGCCGCAGCGTATGTGCCTCTCCGCGACCCCCATGCCTCGAACATTCTTAGAATGTACGACTACCTACCAAGTTAACTCTGCGCTCTATTTTCCATTCAAATTAATTAATAGTTCTGTTTAATACAAGTTTTAGTTCTCAACCAGTGTGGTTTATTTAGTTCTCATTCCTGAGGTAAACAACCTACGTATATTAAGTTTATCTGCATAACAATTTTCATTAGAAATATCCATACTGGCAATAAGTACGATGTGATGAAAGAATGGGTTGAGATGTCCAAATGGTATGTTTGAAAACTAAAGGAAATTTCTTATTGTTTGAAAAATACCCTTAGTGGACCCAACAAGACGTCCTCGGCGAACCTCCGAAGTTGTAACTTCAAATAAATTGGTGTCGACCTACTCTTTTAACCGACTCTCCTGTAGGGATGGCATATCGAATGAAATATATCGATATACTGGTCAAATGATATATCGTCAGTAAGATATCGATGCTTACGATATATCGGAGAAAATATATCGATATTTCGATGTATCGGAAGGTCTAACTTGGAAAAACTTGTTGAAGTAGATACGTGAGTTAAAACGTTTTAAAGCAATGCAAACATCATTTTGGAAGAAATATGGGTCATTTCAAAATTTGGGGTTATTTCTTGTCACGCAGCTTTTGTGAACACTCTATTTGTCTTGGAAATTCAGAATTTTTTCAGGGAGATACAGCAGGTTGGTGTCTACAAAGATCACATAGAATGAATTTCACTAATCAATTAACTCAGATAATTAAAAATCATTAATGATCCCAATTCACTCTCCCTACACCTGTCACAAAGGGTAGGTTGGGAACTTTGAAAATTTTTGGAGAACTCTATATTCATATTTTAATTTAAGCAAAAAACGTTATTGGTCCAGGATACTCTCCTCTTCAGGAATAAATTAGAAATGAACGAAAATTCCATGAATTGGAAGGGTTTTTGCTATGTTTTGATGCTGTCACAAGGTTTCATTCTCTCTCCCTACAATTTTTTTGAAATGCCTGCCCACTCCTGGAAAACGATTATTTTGTGTCATGAAAAACAAAAGTGAACACTGCTGCAAGATGGCTTCCGAAGCTACTGAAGTTTGTTGAATTTCCAAGCTCCCAGTTGTGTGGGTTATGTTGTGAAGTGTTGAAGCTTTGAGAGTAGGTAAATACTTTCTCTCTCCCTACAACCACCTCACTCATCAGGGTAAGTGTTCAACTAAGTTTAATTAAACTCAAATTACAATAATTGTAATAAAATTGTAATAAAATTGTATTAATTGTAATAAAATACATAACACTATGGCATTCATAATTATTATGAATGCCATAGTGTTATGTATTTTTTCTAACGTTCAGAATCAATAATGGTTAGGCCAGTAGAGAGTGATAACCTCACAAATCTCTCTCCCTACAACTTCTGGGAAGAGGCTGGTTTGTAGGAAGAGAGATGGAATTGCAGGGAGAGAAGTTTTTTTTTCAAAGCCGTTTACATTTTTAAGAGTTACCTGAACTATTTACACCGCTGGGTCATATAATTCTGACTTTTCATTAACCCACATTTTACGAAAGATTAGACTGATTGAAAGACTTGAAGAATCTGATAATTCTGATGTACCTAGATTATAGCTTCGGACTGTGATTGCGATAAGTAAAAGAGACTCCTAAACTAAGATTCTCGTATTTTGAAGGAATAAAAAGGTTTCATGAGTTCAACTCACACTTGGTTTTCTCTCTCCCTACAAAGTCGAAATTATGGAAAAAAAATTCAAAATTCTATAAATTTGAAACTACTTGATAAAGTGTGCGCCCACTTCAGGATCTGCCTCAGTGGCCAAAACAAAGGACGTTTACGGGAGAAAAAACATAAAAACTTCAACAATAATTTATGGAAAAGTTCGAGGACAAAATAACCCCAAATTTTGAAATGACCCATATATCGATACATCGGAAGATCTACTTGAAAAAACGGTCGAAGTAAGTATTTAACGTGGTTTAAAAAGTTACTGGTATGAGTTATCAAAATTATCATACGTAGTTGAAAAAGTGCGAAAATGTCATGGTTGTCAGAGCAATAGGTCATTAGCAAAGGGTTTTTGTGGTAGCAAATTTGGGGATAAACTACCCTCAGGGGTCCTAAAACATAATTGTAAAAATCATAGATACCCTCGCCTTAGCAATGTTTCATTTTTATAAATTGCTTCAACTCGTATAAGTATGGTTTTAATCAAGATGCGCCTCCATTTCTTTTGGCTCAAGTCAAATAATTTAGACTTGAGCGCCACTCTAGGTGTATACCATCATGTTTGAGATGAAGTCAACAGTCTGAAATCAACCCATCACGAAGGTACCTACAAAATTTGGAATTAAATTACTTGATTTTTTTTCAGGTAAAGGCGTCCCTTCTCATCTATTCATTTTAATATTTAAGTTTTACTTGTTGAAAACAAGTCGCGATACATCGGTAAATATATCGATATTGACCGATAATATCGGTTTCTGTATCGATATAAATACATCGATATATCAAACGTCATATATCGATATATTTCATATATCGATATATCGTTGCCATCCCTACTCTCCTGAAAATACTAGAATTTTGTGGTCCAAAAGGCGCACCTATAAAGATGATTGTTAGCTCTGCCGATGCTTCACCAACGCTGTTCTTGAGTTTGAGGGTGTAATTTCCAACGTCGCTCTCCTCAAGTTTTTTGATAGTGAGGCTGGCAGATTCCTCATCTATGCTGGGAATCACTCTCTTAGAAGGTTTGATGACGGTTCCGTTGACGGTCCATTCATGCTCGAGCTTCGGCGTTCCGACGAATTTCAAATTGAAAGTGACGTCTTCACCTTTCCGTACTCTGTATTCCTTCTGGTCCATGGTGATCCTTGGAGCAGTTTGAATGACTGAAAACGCAAACACCATTCGTACATCAGCCTAGTCAAGTAATCAAACCTATCGATACATACGAGAAGTATATAGAAGAATAGTATACCTTCAATTTTCAATTTGGAAGTTGTCTTGATGTTGATTGCCATACAAGTTATGTCAGTTTGGTCTTCTAAAGTCACTTTCTTGATAACCAGCTTCCTCGTAGCACCAGACGATGTAATAATGTATCGGTCAGCTTTGGGTTTGATCTCCTTTCCTTTTCTATAAAAGTAAGAAATTTATATTTGAATTTGCTTGGGTTTGAAAGGTAAGAAACGCTTGAGTAAGAAATTTGGTCAGCTTTGGGTTTCTCCTTTTCTTTTCTATAAATGTAAGAAATTTGTATAGAATAATGGATTGGTTTGGAAAATATCTGGAAGAATATCTGCCTTTTGTTATAATTACCTCAACCATTTGACGTCAACATCGGACACAGAAAGTTCAACGGTGAATTCAGCGTCTGAACCAACTGGAATCATCGTCACGTCTGGTAGTCTGGTGATGAACTCGACTTTAGGTTCTGCAAACAAAATGATCAATTTGAGTACGGGAATACCCTACAAAGTTGGGAGGCCTAGCTCTCGAAAATCCCGTCAAAGCGGCTTCAATGGCATACGAGACATCCAAGCCAGCGAGAAGCCACAGCGCCACTCTCTGATGCCATAAGGAGTGGCAGAACTTTGGATGTTGCCCAGAAAGAAGAGGGTGTGGTGTCAAATTTGCGAGAATTGGCAACACAGCGAAAAACCACTGAGCTTGCAGCCAGCGAGCAGCTTTTGACATTACAACCCAGTAGGCAACAGAGGACCATTCGGAGGACTAGGGAGGCATCCCAATGGCTCAGCGTCTTCCACTTGCAGCAGACAACTTCGACTTGTCGTCTTCCCAATTCCGTGACGCACTAGCCATTCGGTACTGTTGGGAACTAAGAGGGTAGCCAGTATGGTGCGACGGATGCGGGAATCCTATGGATATGAACCACGCCCTCAATTGCATGAAGGGCGGCCTGATCAAACAGGGACACGACCTGGTTCGGGACGAATGCGCCAAAATAGCAAGCCTCGCATGGAACGGCGTTGTCACAGAACCAGTTCTTCGTGAAAGTGCTGATGGCAGACCCGACCTGGTGGCAGACATGAAGGTTCATGGTGTGTGGGACCGTGAGAGACCTGCGTTTTTGATACCCGCGTTATAAACGCTGACGCAGTCTCTTACACTTCCATCGACTGGCCAACCATCTCTCGCCATGCTGCCCAAGCCAAACATGCAAAATACGACAGAACAGCCGAAGATCTGAGAGGGTCTTTCACGCCACTCGTAATTTCATGCGATGGAGCATTGCATAAAGAGTATGACGCTTTTCTCAACAATGGCTCCCTACGCCTTGCCAACAAATGGTCCAAATCCTACGCTCAAGTGATGATCTGGACGCGAGTGAAAACTCAATTCTCCGTCCATCGAGCGGTTTCCATAAGGCTAAGAGGCCCAAGGAAACAAGTCTGAGGACTCGGACTGGAGGACGGAGCAGCAATTTGGCTCCCACAAGACTAACTCCTCACACATTTACGCTCGCTTGCTCGCACGCTCGCAAAAAAAAAAAAAAAAAAAAAAAACCTTTGGCATAAATCAATTTCAATTTTTGGCAAACTTTTGGCATACCAATTTGAACTTTTGGCAACTCATTTTGAACTTTCAGCAAATCCACTACGTTTCGACAACTACTGGAGTCCTTGTTCACCTTCATTCCTTCTACAATGTTCAAGTGTTTTTCTCTCTCTTATTTTAGTACGGGTTCTGATAAATAAGTATCTCCTATTTAGGATAAGTCTGAAGTAAAATCAATCTGAATAGTAACTATAGTGATAATTTCACTACGTACCTTCGACAGTTAGGCGTGCAGTGGAAACTTGATCTCCAACTTTGCAGGAGTATATCCCACCATCAGAGTCTTCAGCCTGGTAGATCTTAAGTTTTTGCCTCTTGCCGTCGATTGAAAGCTGTACGTGCTCAGAGAACTGAAGTTCAACATCGTCTTTGAACCAACGAACGAGCGCATCACCTTTCGTCAGCTCAACTTCTAGGCAAGCTTTCTCACCACGAGGAACTGATGTGTCTTGAAGGTGGGTCAAGATCTCCGGAGGGAGTTCTGAGAATAAAACATAAAATGTGAATTGCATGATAATGGCCCCACTGTGAGGATGTGTCGAAAGTTGTTCCAATGCAACAACAAAAGATACCCATCAAAGCACTATGAAAATCTTATTCACAGTATAAGCCGTTAGGATTCCTAATCCACCTTATAGAGTTCACTGAATCAACTCCTGTATCTGAATTGGGTACTCACCAATCACAGTAACTTCAGCAGAGCATTCTTCATCTCCAAGCTGACAAGTGTACTCGCCTTCATCGTGCACCGAGGTACTCCTGATGAACAGCTTGTGAATAGGTCCTCTCTTCTCCATCTCAATCTTTCCTGGGGCCGGCTCGAGAGGCATACCATCCTACGGTGCAATCAAAGATGAAACGTTAAACATTAATCTCGTAAATATCAAACTAAACTCGTAAATATCAAAGTAAATATCAAACTCAAAAAGGTAATATTGGAATATAATACGAAAAGATTGATTAGTGCGAGGGCAATCATAAACTACCAATCTCGTTGAATTCAGTTGTCTGTCATCTACTCCTCAGACAAGGGGATGGATTGAAATGCACGATTAGGTGCTCACATTCATTTTGCATTTATTTATTTATACTTTTACGATTATTTTGGGTAATAAACGAGCGTACTTCATTGATTTCCTTATATTTTCCTTCCTGTTTTCCTTTATTGGTTCAACAAAAACAAAAACCGCGGATTGAGTTGACATTACGTATGGAGTGCTGAAAAATCTAAAGCAACGTCAATCACAGGATGGACGTGAGACTCACGTTGGAAAGTTAGCATCCACTCGATGCTCGCCCTAGCAGCTTCTCACGTCTAAACGGTTCCAAATGTTGCTGTAACTCTCTAATACCGTTGATTGGATTTCCTGCTGATCTGTTTGAATTTCGAGTTGTCCGATACAATGTGCCTGGAGGCCTTTACGATAGCGGATGATGCTAACAACTAAACTAAAACACGTCGCAAGTCCCCAAAATTGCCAATTCTTCCCAAACTAAAAATTTTGGAGCAATAGCTACGTTTTTAACATGTTTAATGTTTTAGGGCTGGGGGTCGTTCTGTGAATTCCGACACGCAAATCTGCAACGTTTTTTTTCTTAGTTACCACGGACCGATTTCTTAGTTACCACGTTATATCGGCTCCATTTGGGGTCTAGTTGTACCAAGATGGTCACTGATCAGCTGAGTGATCGGCAATCTAATTTCTCCCTTGCGAGGGAAAAACATTAAACATGATTTAATGTTTTTCCCTCGCAAGGGAGAAATTGTTTATTGAAAATTCGCTTAAACTCCATTTGAATAAGATGTATTACTTTTTTTTTAAATAACCCATACCTTGGTCCACACAACATCAGCAGCATCTGAGGATACTTCAACTTCCAGGATGGCACATTGAAGTTCCTTCACTTCAAAGTCATCGAGCTTGCGCACGAAATCTGGTTTGACCTCTGAAATGAATTACGATTCGTTCATTAATCATCATAGATACGTGTATGTACGTGAAAAATGAAACAAATGAATGAATGAGCAGTTGGGGGTCTTACCGTGAACAATAAGGTTGGTTTCGGTCTTTTTATCTTTGACCTTACAGGTGTAAGTGCCTTTGTCTTTCCTCGACGCCTTCTTGATGACCAGTCTTTGAGTCCTGCCTTCTTGCACCAATTCTCGGTTATCCATTCCACTCAACTCCTTGCCATCGTGGAACCAAGTGGTTGACACCGTGTGGGAAGTTTCACATTCGATTATAATGTTTTTATTCTCATCTACAGTGTATTTGGATGGGAGTTTCTTAGTGAAGTACCTGAATTTTAAAAAAATCGTTAACAATCTGTTATATATCAACTGATGAGTGAAAATGATCAATTTTCAAGTGGGCAACTTACACTTCTGCAACGTCGACAGTCACTTTGGCTCCATTAGTTGCAGAACCAAGCGCGTTTGTTGCAACGCACTTGTAATCTCCGGCATCCTGTTCAGAATCAGCATTCTCAATTTCCAAGAGAATTTGCTCACCATCGAACATTTCTGTAATCCTAGGAGAAGCCAGCAGTATTTTGTTGTTCCTGTAACGAGAAGACTTGCTGTAGTAAAGATTAGGAGTGACAGTGGTTAATGCTCCTTAGAGATGATATTAAGAGAAGGGATCTCAGAGGGTGGGAGACGTTCATGGAGGAAAGCCTACAAGTATCCCATGATGCTCAGCACTAACAGATGGGTGCAGCCATTGCTTCTTCAGTACGAAAATCCACGTGAGATACTGATAATCTCTGCTCGTGTCAACGTCCGTAATTGTCAAATCCTGGTGGGATTTGCCAGGCCCCATCGTTACCTTTCAATACTTCCTCATCATAACTCTTATCTCCATGGGATGGCCACAAAGTTGAAAGCTAGGCGCTGTACAGTAAGTACTTACTTAGGTACCAAAAGTACAGGGCATGTATGGAAGCTGTACAGAGGAGAGGAGCTCTGAGAATCAGTAGTGCATTTAGAACTGTCTCAGGTCCAGCATCACAAGTGATAGCGGGAACTATCCCAATATACCACCAGGCACTGGAGCGTAAAAGGATAAGAATGAGGAAGGCAGAGGCAATTTCCATAGTAAAGAGGGAAGAGTGGGAGAAGACCATCCATAGGTGGCAAGCAGACCTTGTCTGTGAAACCCGCGGAAGGTGGACAGCCCTCATAATTGACGATCTAAAGGCTTGGCTGGAGAGAAAACACGGAGAGGTGACCTATTACCTGATCAATTCCTCTCAGGGCATGGATACTTCCGCTCCTTCTTAGTAAAGCTCGGGAAAGACACTGACCCAGAGTGCAGATACTGTGGGATAGAGGAGGATGATGTCTGCCACACCTTCTTCACATGCCCTCAATGGGAGGGTATGAGGAGGAGTGCGGAAGAGGTCATCGGAACGTTGCATCCACAGACAATCATACATGAGATGATTAAGAACAAGTCGAGCTGGGACACAATGGCAGTATTTGTCACATCAGTCCTCAAAGCAAAAAAGCTGGATGGAAGATGGGAGGAAGAAGAAGAGGAATAGAATTGAAGGAGAGACCAGAAGTAGGAGCAGCCATTTGGCACAAAAAAAGGGCTCACCCTGAAGTAATACTGTACAAGTGGTTCCGGAGTGAGTCCTAAGCAGAGGGTGTGGGGTTTTAGTTGGTAGCCCCAATTCATGGGGAGTCCAACACTGTTGGGGTGAACTTCCCCTTCGCTCTTAAAGAGTTTCCCACCTCCGTAACAAACAAAAAAAAAAAAAAAAGGAAAGGAATCTCAGAGGGTGGGAGACGTTTCTCGGAGAAAAGCCTACAAGTATCCAATGATGCTCAGCACTAAGAGATGGGTGCAGCCATTGCTTCTTAAGTACGAAAATCCATGTGAGATCTCTGCTCGTGTCAACGTCCGTAATTGTCAAATCCTGGTGGGATTTGCCAGACCACATCGTTACCTTTCAATACTTCCTCAACATAACTCTTATCTCCATGGGACGGCCACAAAGTTGAAAGCTAGGCGCTGTACAGTAAATTGAAAACTGTGGAGCTGGATGAACCACACATGTTGCTATTTGTGCTTATGTATCACTAAGTCGGAGTACTGAATAGGAAACTAACCTGAACCAAGTCACAGATGGAATTGGATTGGCCAACACTTTAGCAGTTAACTTGATGGTGCCTTTTTCGCCGACTTTGACCTCTTCAAACCTCTCGACGAATAGTGGCGCCTGCTGTCTGCGATCTGTAATTACGAAAGCACATAAACCTGAATAGTCACCAACTTAAATTATTTTCAGCACAATCATTGACGATATGACAAAGGATGATCTAAGACAAGTTCTAAGCAAGTTTGAGAATCATGTGCAATATAGTGGATACTGTGCATAGAAATATAACAGCAAAGGGAAGTGGTAAGTGTAGTGTAGCAAGCAAGTGGTTTCTTCATTTTTCTTACAAAGAAAATCAAACCACTATCATCCAAAATTGTGCGATTCATTTAAAACGTGCATTCGGATTGGTATTTTTCATTCTTCATCAGATGGTAGCTTTAGAGAGGGTCTTTGCACAAGAGCCTTAATTGATACGAGCTTTTTGATTAATTGATAAGGGCCTTAATGATGAGCCTGGTAGGAGCTTTTTGATTAATTGATAAGGATCTTAAGATTAATTTATACAATTCGAATTACAGACATAAGATTCAATTTTTTCCTTGAATAAAACCCGATTTCATTACCTGGCTATTGCAATATGCTAGTGAGGCTTTTAATTATAATAAATTATTTTGATGTCTTCTCAAAATGAATCATGATGATTTCCATTCTTCTAAACGGTTCTACAGTCGGATCATTTAATAATAATTAATTTTACGTCATTTTTTTCCACCAAAAATTTTTAAATGTTTTTTCGTGACAAATGTTTATAAGACATTTGTTAAAATGAACATGCTGTCTTGAGTCGTGACGTGACGTGACGATCGGTCGCAAAGGTGCGATATTTCGCCATGACGTAATGGTCGGAAAAATAATGGAAACCTCCAGGCAATCATAAATTAAATGATAAAATTTGATAAATGTATCTATAGTGCTCCTGACTGGAAAATATATCCTCATTTGAAAATGGGGAATTTGCCTCAATTTTAGATTCTGGAATTTCAAGTCAAATCCTATAATAGGGCCCTAGAATAACGTTTAACACTAGGAATAACCAAGGGGAAAAAATTACCGTAGGAGAAAATGCCTAAACAAGTGAACCTCTGTTACAAAACACCGCGAAAATCGAGGAATATTGACGTCATACGAGAAAAAAAAACGACGCGAAAACAACTCCGACAACAGACAGAGTTCTAGCACCGCCACACAAAACGATCCAGTGAAATGGCTACTCGAATAATGTGATTCAAATCTTGAAACTAAATAAGAGAAGATGAAGACTAATAATGCTTGATAAACTAGTAGGTAGAATCGTATTGTAAAAAAGTGAGTAATATTGTTTCTTTTGGTCACTTTTGTGTCTTGAGTTCTGCGTTCTGCCCTCCTTCCTAGTTCACACACTCTTGTGTTAATCCTTGTAAGCTAAAAGTTCGTGTATGTTCCGCTTCTGTGGTAAGCGCCACAGAACCTCCTTTGAAGTCAGATTGATAGAATATCCGTTACGTTTCAAACATGGCTGCCTCTTACACATTGCCACCACATTTAAAATGTCCATCTTCCTTAAATTCTCTAAATTTTTTGGATGCGTTTTCGAGCAGCTCACTATGGTTTTATTCCATAAAAATAAACCCTCATTCGAAAAAAAAAATGTGAGGCAAATTCCCCATTGTAATAAAGTTGCGTTTGGTGCTGAAACAGTGTGATGGTGTCGACAAGGAACAATGCATGACTGAAAATAAACAAAATGCTCAAGTTCACAACGACTATCACAGAGTAGGGATGCTCCACAACGAAAGGCGAACTCTATAACGAACCTTCTCAATGGTGTCACCAATTTTCTTCATTCACTAGTCCTCAGAAAGCAGAAAACCATATAGAAATACCACGTTCCATTAAGTAGAAAACGCACAAGACCGAAACTTTTAAGAGCATTGATGATCGTGAGTCGTTGATTTTGATGGAATGGACAAACAACTGAATTCGTTTAAAAAAGTTTTAAATTTAAAGAGGCAGCAAACTTGCTAAGGCCCACTTTCACCAAAAGTTGTTCAAATCGCGTTTAACTAAACGCCTTGATTGTTAATCTGAAGGAATAAACCTGGCAAGATGGCGAGCGTCTTTCATCAACCCAAATCAAAGTTAAACGGCGATTGAGATAATCGAGCTTAGCTAACCTTGAAATGTCAAGTGAAATGAACGAAAGTTGGACATTATGACGCATTTGGGGCAATAGAAACAGTGAACAACAACCACTCCTGCGCTTGCTATCAGTAGATTCTCGCCTTTATCAGTGATGTTCAGTGATAGGAGTTCATCGCGAGTCATTTCGATTTCTTTATTGCCAATCACCTACTTCTGATACACCGGTTCTTTTAATTGTTTATTAGTTAATAATTCGTATTAATAAAGGTAGGGAAGTTAAGGACGACCTATCTTCTGTTCGACCTGTTCCCGGTTTACAACGTATTTCGTCGGGAACTCTAGCCGAGTATCAATCAAATTTAGGACTTTGATGACTGTGGCTTGGTAGTGTGGAACAGGTTGAAGGATTCTCCTCGGACGTCGACATCGTCGTCAGACGAGTCATAACTTATTTGTAATGGCATATCCATTTCCAAACACAAAACACTTCCGAGAACACACACAAAATCTCACAACAATAAAAAATGTTCACTACGCGGCCATATTGAATTTGTAGTTAAACGAGCTTACCGAGTTTATTCGGCCGACTTTCGACCGTTTAAACTCGAACCCCTCGAGATGGAGTTTAAACTCGTAAATCGCTCTGGTGAAAGACGTTTATTGCTAAACGTCGATTATCTCTTGGCACTCTTGGTTTAAACTCGTTTCGAATGTTTGGTGAAAGTGGGCATAAGACGATTTTGCACAAGACAAGCGTGGTTATCTCACATTTGGAAGTTCTGATGACGTCATCAGACCATCACGATGAAGCTATTTCAATGAGTGATAAGGTTATTCTCAGCTAAGGAGAGCTCGTTGAACACTCAACTGCAAGGCGCACGACCCGATTTGTCTGAATTGAAGCTTCAACATGTTTTTGGACTCGTTTGAAGCAATGCATTTTGGAAGAGTACTGAACTACACTGCAGCGGTAATAGAGAAATTAGTTAGTTATTATATAATGATGGAATACATGATCATCTTCATGATACAACATTCGATAGTTTCTGGTTTCAATGAATGCACTTAATACAATGACGATGTTAGAAAAAACTGCATTCTACAATCAATTTCCTTTCCTAAAAACGATAAATTATTTGAATTATTTGATGCGGATAAATAAACACAGGAGTGGAAAAATAAGTTATGTATTTTGAGTAACATGATACAAAGACAAAAATGAGTAATTATATTCGATGCTTCAAAACAGGAAAGTTGAGAATGCTTAAGCACCCTGTATGGTGACAATATTCTCTTATATCTCTACAGGGTGGCTACTGAGGATGCATTTCCACTGTTCATGAATGAAACTCGTCAAATTTCAAGAATGACTGATTTCGAAAACATTTCGAACTGTGGTGACAACAATAGTAACATTACTTTCGGGAAAACGACCAAATAGGTTTTGTGGAACCATTTCACCTCAATTATTTTGTCATCCTTCTTGGCTCAAAGTCAATCGTATTTCATATCTGTGTTCAGAGTGTAAGAAAAAACAGCTGAATCGATAAAAATAAACTTTTATTCACGTAGTCACCACTAAATTCCGAGTTTTCAGAGGCAAAATGTTGTATCATGTCGATTCAGAATGCAAGAAGTCGTATCGTCGAAATACTAAGGTTTTTACGAGATACAAGTTTTTACAAGATACGAGTTTTCTTCTTCTGAATCGTCTGATACGACTAGTTTCTTAGCAGAATCAAGTTAACGTTATTATCAAGTTATTAACGCAAAAAATCGGGAGGCTTGTTTGAGGCATTTCTAGTAGCGTTACGACTCTAAAACTCCGAATATCGATAGAAATCGATCCCCAAAACCCACGGGTACCAATAACTCAATTTGGTCAAATTTTCACGTTACGACATTCTGGCTTAGCACGGCAGATTACTCACGCAATCATTGAAAAAATAATATTCCAACGTCCCCAGAAAAATATGATACTAACGTCCCATTGAATCTACTTGAAATTTATCCTATATAACTTCGTATAATTTATGCCGTATTTATGACTTATAACTTCGTATAATAAGTATGCCGAACGGCATCACTGGGCACTAATGGGTAATCAAAACAAAGAAAGGGAGACACTAAAATGAATTCATTACCTCAATTTTCGATGTTTGAAGAATTATAGAATTTGCCGATTTTCGATCGGAACATCGATTTCCATGGGTTGACACCTACCTAGTTCATTATTCAACTAATGAACTTTATTATGTTTCATTAATCAACTAGGTAGGTAACTAGTTAATTATTTTCATTGTTTCCAATCTAGGTAACCTTTTGTCTTGATCCTAAATGTATCTAAATTGATCGTGGATATTGCAGTAGTATCCTACGCAACAAAAACGAGCGCTAATATAATTGAGAGCTCATAACTGGCAGAGCTTACAACATATTGTTGAAAAAATACCTAAAAATGAACGATCCCTATCGGCGATAACAGTGAACTAAACATTAAGAGGGAAAATTAGACGATATCAAAACAGATTTTCTCCTTAATAGTTCCTTGACTTTTTAAAAACTAACATTGAAACAAGAGGTTTTTTTAAATCAAAAATTCAACTTTTTCCCCTCTTCTGATACTTAATTTTATTAATTTTTAAAAACATAGAATTTATGCAACTTTCATTTTCTACTTCATAATGGTGATTACTAGAGCTCGGAATTTGCATATTTTGCATATCTTTTATTATGCGGTATATCTTTGTATTTGAACGTTTTGAAGGTTTCTGAAGGGTATGCAGTGGTTTAAATTGAAATTGAAATTGCATATTTTTGCATATTTCGGTCATTTTGGGGATTTTTGCATTTTTTGGTAATTTTGGGGATTTTTGCATATTTTGCAGCATATTTTACCACTTTTTTGCGTATTCTGGATTTTTTTAAAGTCAGTGCTGGAAGTTGACAATATTCGAAATTGAATGTTGGAATGTTTTGTCCGCTCACTCACATCACTCCAGCAGGTAATGGGCCATTACCTGCTCTAATGAATAGATGAGTGACAATGCAAGTGAACGGTGCGTGCTCGGAGCCTTGAGACTAATCCGCTTACTGAACCAACAGGTAAGTAAAGGCTTTCTAAAAAACACGTGAGCGGTTTCGACCCATCTTCTGCACAGGCTATTCGAAAAACCATGGACGCTCTGGAGGACAGGCATATCGCCCATCGTTTGGCCTTTATAAATGCCAACTTTAGTACCATACACCATTTGATAAACCACCTGGAGACTAGGGGGATGGATCTCTGCTCTGCCGTAGGTGCAGTTTCCGACCTGCTCGAAAAAAGCTCCCTCTGGCATGGAACAACTGGAAAAGCCGTTAAGGATAAACTGGAGGGGGTCCTATCGAAAAATCCAGGGTGGTCTTCAGTGGTTCAAATCGCGAAAATTCTCAAAGGAGAAGACTCTCCCTACTCTCCAAAAGAGATTTCCACTTTTAAATTTTTGCCTAATGTATCTTGCGATGTAGAGAGATCGTTTTCTGCATTGAAAGAAATTTTAAGTGACAGGAGACACTGTTTTACACCTAATAATTTGGAGCGTGTAATTGTTGTCCAATATAATATGTAGTTCATCTTTACATTTTATACCTAGTTCGTATAAATGTATAAATGTAAATAAAAAATGTATAACTGATTTTTTGAATTGCTTGTTTACTTTACCTGATGCTTCATAACTTTTTTCTAGGAGAAATCAGGGCTAAAAAATGTAATAATATGGAACATCCTTTCTTAAAATACTGAAATTCCAAAGTCGTATGCAGTTTTAAGGTCAAATGCATATTTTGCATATTTTTCCAGTTTCCAGTGCATATTTTCGGGAAATTTTCGTGCATATTTTCCGAGCTCTAGTGATTACTGTAATCAAGTATGATAGATCAGTATAATCACCATTCGAGCTCACAAATGTCATAAATTATGAAGTAAAAAATGAAAGTTGCAAAAAAATTGATGTTTTTAATAATAAATTAAGTATCAGAAAAGGGGAAAAAAGTTGAATTTTTGACAAAATTAACCAGCATGGTTATTAAATGTTTTTGAACTAATTAATCGATTTCAAAAACGGATTCATGTTGGATTGTGCATCATAAATTTGCGGCAATCTCCCTACCGACTTATTCAAACATGTGCACATCGAATTGGAGTGAAATCATTCCAAAAGTTTAAAAACTGATGTTTAGGCACGTGCGTTCGAGAACATTGAATGAACTCTATCAAGAAAAAGGGGTTATTTCGAGTTTTTGGAAGTGTTGAATTTGTTAAATACTCAAGTTCCAAGGAAATAAATAATGAAATAATGATTCGAAATCAGCATGTGTATGGCATATTAACCTCTGGACGGCACAAAATTACATTAATACTTGGATTTCCAAATAAGAAAGAAGGGGATAGCATTATAAGAAACAAAGTAGAGCCCTTGTCAAGCAATGACTGCTGAAATCCTGGTTCTTTAATTGAACACATTCTGGGCGCTTATTCAAAAAAGATACTTGTCAAGATGGGAGGCCACTTCAAGAGCATTTAGGTGATTTCTGGACAATACAATGAGTTACTCCTAGATTGTCGGGGTTTGGTCCTGATCGGTAGCCACCCTGTAGGATATTCATTCGCGAGTACCCTGGGAAGCCCTGGCTGTGGCTGAGACGGAGGATCTTGCTTTCTTCTTCGGTCCTGCCACGACGTCCATGACTTCCAGTTCGTGCACTGGAGCGATAACGCAAGTGACAAAAAAAATTATCAACATCGTATTAAAATTGCGGAAAATAACATTTTGTCATACTTCCTGAAAATCAACTAGCTACTGTCCACCGATGAAAAGAATGAACGCGAGGACCCTACCGAATCCTAAACTGAAAACATCCGTTCAACCTCCTCCGAGCTTGTCACTCGTCCAGGGAAATCCCATTTTCGGTCACTTCCGCTCAAATCCTTTACCCGACTTTTCGCTTGGTAGGCTTGGGTGAGAATTCATAAAGGGAAGGAATACGGGTGGTGATTTATCACTTGAATGCCTTCAGGAATTTACAATGGAAGCTGTGGAATACGACTGGAAATCCTAACTGGGCCACATCAAGAAGATTGAGAATGATTGTTGGTAGACGGCAAAATCAATAAAAGTGGCAAAGTCTAAAAAATCACCAAAAATCGAAATATTAGTTTGAAGAACTTTGTCTGCCAAACCTACATGTGAACTTTACTCGTTTTTGTTAACAAAAATGAATGGATGAGAAAAAATATTGTAATGAAAGTTCAAAGCACGACCGCATGAGCGAATTTTTTAAAACGTTATTAAACAACAACTTTTGAATTTTTAGCCATTTTCCGACGTTTTTAGTTGGTTTAGAGCCTTTATATGCTATGTGAGAACACATTTGCGCATGAAAATGTGAAACAATCCTGTTAACAGCCCACGAACTTATCCACTCATTATGAATTTTGAGATTTTTGGTATTACTTATATAAGACATTTTTAAGCAATTTTTAATCACATTTTTCAATGTTTTGAGAACTTTTTTGCGTACTTAAATTTACAATTATTCAATTTATGGCCTAGAAACTTTCTGTACACAGAAATTTGCTTCCATTTAAAATATTTAATCTTTATGGCTATTTTTAGCGATTTTGTAAAGCAAATTTTTGAAATTTAATCAATTTTTGGTTTTAAAAATGGTAAAATTTAGGAATGCCCCTAAACGGATTTCTAAAGAGAAACGTTTCGAAAATATTTTTCTACAAATTTGAGGCCAATGCAATACCCAAATTTTGGTTTATGATTTTCAATGAACCTTTGGAATCGACCAAGAAAATTTTTTTTTCAACACCCCCTCAAAATTTGTTGGTTTACGTTTCAAGGTACGTAGAATCCAAAAATCGAATAAAAATTTGGCCGTCCGTACGCCGAAACGCGGCACTTTCCCCACTTAGCATTGACCGATTTTGATGAAGCGAAACTATGGGGATGGAGGTCGTTGGGTATGGTGAAAGTCCATTCTGGTTCTCTACCAACAGGAGTGAGGAGGACAAGAGGCAGGCGTACCGGCAACAGCCATCTATGCCGAATGGGATGTCAAACACCCGAAACAGCCTCGCATGTGCTCACAATTCTGCCCTGAACCTATTGGAAGCCTATGCTCGCCGTAAAGGATGGCCAGTATGGCTAGAGCCACGCTTTAACCTGGAACAGCGAGGTTATCGTCCGGATCTCTTGGTGTTACCACCAAGAGCCTTCATTATTGATGTCTCAGTGGTCTCTGGCTCTGACCAGAGATCACTTGCAGACATCAATGCTTCCAAAATTCAAAAATATGAAGTTGACGCACTACTAGAGGCTGCAGCAGCACTTGCAAACATTCAGCAAAACCAACTCAAGGTGATTGGAGCAACTATCACCTGGAGAGGGATATGGCATGGCAAGTCAGCCAAGGATCTGATTCGGGCTGGTTACCCACTGTTTATCCTGGAGTGGGTGACCACCCGAGTCCTAACAGGAGGATCATTCATCTGGTCTAAATTCAGGGCTACGGCCACACGACGGCGTGCCACGGCTCGAGCAAATGGGCCCCGTGGGACCTGGAGATGATTTCGAACCCCATGGGGAGAAGCGTCGACTGATGGCATAGCCAGAAGAGGCACAATCCTCCCTCTATCATTTGTGGGATAAGGTGATTCAACCTTGTCCCTCACCCCAATGTCCGAGGTCGGATCTCGGACCCTGATATCAAGCAGCCAGATGGACATGACTGCTGAAAGTGCTGATACAATGCTGTGATGTGAATATTTATGTACAATACCATCAATTGTAGTGGTGAAGTATTTTTTCCAAATATAAATTGTTAATGGTATGTAGGCTCCATTTGGGGTCTAGTTGTGCCCTGAAGATTTTGGTTGATGTAATGCACTTCTCTTCAGTATATTTAATATATTGCTCAATCTGTACGAATACATGAATCTCAGTGTCTGTTTTCTGTCCAGAACCGCTTTGAGTTGAGATATCCGAGTAAAGGTACCAACCTAATGATCACTTCAGCAGTCAGACTTGTGCAGTCCGCAACTGTACTCAGCTTTTAAACGGCTGGACCGATTTTCATGGTAATTCCTGTATCGTCCTGTTGATCGAGGGATTCAGATGTCAGAATCAATTGCCCATCCGTTGCCCAGGAAATGTTTGTTTATAGTTTGTCATCCGGAACCGATCACTGTTAACCCTCAACTTGGCAATGTAGCTTTAAAGCAACATCAGTCTCCCACATCGATCAAAAAATCCCAGAACGTTAGTTGGTTCAATTTTGGATATTTGAAGACGAATCATACGATTTTGTGATTTTTGATCATGGAAATATTGTGATCAATCACAGGAATAGTAAGTGAAAAATTATATTCACGCAGCATGATTAAAGTCATAATACTTGACATGCGAGCACGAATTCAATCTTAATCATAATCACAGAAATATATTCCTATGATTAAAAATCTTAATTACATTCATGCGTATAGATACTTTCGTGTCATAAGACAACAACTCCCAAGGATTGCAAATCGAGTAATCTATAAACCCTCGTGGACAAGCTAGTAGGATAAGTATGAGTATTTATGAATTTAGCAGTTGACTATAAGGAAGTATGACTATGATGAAATAAGTTATCTGTATTTTAGCGTACCATATTGGTCACATTGCTGGCTAACGCGCTTTATGTACCGGTCCGGCTGCAAGCGCGATCTCAATTGAACACCGATGGACTTGACTTTTTCAACGAAATCATCTTTCGTCATCACAACTCGTTCTTTCTCCGGTTTCATGGAGACCTGGTGTTCCAAAGTACGCCTGGCAGTTGAGCTTTGGACTCTCGTTGAATCTTCAGTGAGGGTTTTGGACTCTGATGCGGACTTTTCGGACGTTTCCGCTCTACTTTCGGATTCCGAGGTTTCAAAATCGGAGACGGTGATGTTAGAGGATCTCGACGACGACTCGGTCGTTCGACTGAGCCTTTTGACGAGGTCGTCGATCGTGTTCTCGAGCCTGTCGATTTTCTGGGTGATTTTCGAGACGACGCCCACCACTTCCTGAACGTGCGATTCTTGAGTCATCGTTTGGTGAGTCTCCATGCTGACGAACTCTTTGGTCTGAACGCTGGTGAATTCTTCCGTGCGTTTTTCGGAATATTTAGCTTCAGTCGTGGATTTGGCTTCACCCACGCGGACGTCCACCACCGTGCAGGCAGAAGAACCTGAACTGCCATCCTGGCTTTGCTTAGACTCTGAGTTAGTAAAAATCAAACATTCAAAAACCTATTAGTAAGAATGATAAACCCTTTGAACTTATAAACATAAAATAAGTCCAACCAGACATTCAGAGCATAGCCATTAACAACTGACTTGACGAAAATAGGAATAAATTGACTTGGTTGAATAATTTATAAATAAATCCTCTTCAACTAGGTAACAGAAAAACTTCGTTTCAACGTAATCAGTGCGTGACTGCCCTCAGAAAACGTAACTGGGTAACTTCTATTTTTTGAAAAAGCGTTCTTATTTACGTTTTTATTACTTTTAAAGCGAGCATCGAATTTAACTTCATTCGAAAGTTCCTGAGACGTTTTGAAGTTGGATCACGCAAAAAGTAAATTTTGAGAAAAAGGCAAATTTCTCGAATCTAAAGGCCCTTTTACACTAGCAATTTTTTTCGACAATAATTGCCCAACTCCAAAAAAAAATGCACTAGAAAAGTTGTTGGCAACACATGAAAATAATTGCGTTCTCGTGTTGCATCAACAGGAGGTGACGCAATAATTGCGTTGTGTTGTACAATAAAATTGAGCAATAAAAATTGTTCAGTTATTTCGTTTACACTAGCAACACCAGTTCGTCAACATGATGGAAGCGGAAATCATCGCTGCTGCCGTTGTCATCGTCGCTGCAAGCACCATGCAGGGGAGGAAGAAAAGGAGAACTTGGCAACGCGAGTATCTCAGCAGAAGAGATTGTCCTCTCGCGATAACCTCGGAACTTTTGTTTGACGCTGAACTATTTTTGAATTTTGCCCGTATGTCCAAAACGGACTTTGAAATTTTGGTTGGTCTAGTGGGACCCCGAACCATGAAGGCTGACACGAAATTTAGAACGAGCGTTTCTGTGATTCCCGGGAACATGTTTCTGTGATTCCCGGGAACATGTTTCTGTGATTCCCGGGAACATGTTTCTGTGATTCCCGGGAACATGTTTCTGTGATTCCCGGGAACATGTTTCTGTGATTCCCGGGAACATGTTTCTGTGATTCCCGGGAACATGTTTCTGTGATTCCCGGGAACATGTTTCTGTGATTCCCGGGAACATGTTTCTGTGATTCCCGGAAACATGTTTCTGTGATTCCCGGGAACATGTTTCTGTGATTCCCGGGAACATGTTTCTGTGATTCCCGGGAACATGTTTCTGTGATTCCCGGGAACATGTTTCTGTGATTCCCGGGAACATGTTTCTGTGATTCCCGGAAACATGTTTCTGTGATTCCCGGGACATGCGGGAATCCTGTGATTCACGGAAATCGCCCGACTTGGGTGGAAACGCCAGGAGATGCTAGCCCGCAACACGCCCGGGTGCTCGAGGTGCAATTATTTTCCAACCCCCTCAGACTTGATTTGCAATACAGTTCAATCTTCGTTTGGAGCTAAAAATGTTGCGCAACACCCCTGCAATTATTGCCTACAACTTCTTCAAGACGAAAAATAATTGCACTGTGTTGCGTACATGTTTACACTAGCAACATGAAACTTGAGGAATTTTTCTCGCACGCAATTATTGCCGAAAAAAATTGCTAGTGTAAAGGGGCCTTAAGTCAAATTTTTCAAACAAGCGAGCAATGACTGTTAGCAATACTTTATTATTACTAAAATTATAACAATCTCTGCTTCTTCTTCGCCATTTTTGAGAGGCAGCAGGATGTCCGCTAGTAATTTCGTATTTTGGTTACTACGACAAAAAACAATTTTGAAAAACGTCACACAAACATCAAACTGAGAGAATTTCCTCCTTTTTTTCTATCAGAAAGACAGAAAACCAAAGATACCTAACCCATCCAAAGATCGAATTCGGAAACAAACGTAAATTTTTACTTTTCATACATTTTTCTCATTTTCGTACTTTATGTAAATTTTTCACCTTTCGTACCTACTTAAGTATTATTGTTACTATTATTTTATTTTTTATTTTATTTTTGAAGTGACCTATAGAATCTGAAACTACGATAAATTTCCTCTAAAAATCAATTAAAACCCCTAAAAGTAGAGTTTTTGCAATCTTAGCAATATGATTTGGGAAGATAAAGTTCGTTTGTGGACGGTAAAATGTTTTTTTTAGAGAACTTTGAGACCATAATATAAGTTTGAGTTACCCGAAATGTAAGTAGGTACAAAATCAATTTTCAGCAGCGCCCAAGTCAAATTTCAATGTAAGGCAAAGTCCAAATATCTGGGTTGGTAGATTATTTGTAGTAATGGGCAAATATCATGTCGAAAAAATGCGGAATTGGTCACTTTTACAATAATTTCCAGTGGTTCCTGAGAAGCAGTGAATTTCAGAGCTCTAATATGAACAACGCGAGCTGCAATCATCACGTATTAGTTGGAGTTTGCTGACTATAAATAGCCCAAAAACATAGTAGTACTTTCATAACTTGAGATCAATAAATACATGAACCATGACTGTTTCAACTTACAGTTTTCCGTCGAACATTTGCGACTACCTCGAACACTAACACGCACGCATCTTATTAACCCGGCACTTTTAATTAATTTATCGTTATTGTTCTTCATAGATTTATTTTGATATTGGTACTGATCCAACTAATTATTGTTATCTCGTTGAAACTGACTGTTAACGGGAGCTTCCAATCGCCCGGCGTATCATTGTTATCATTGTTTACTTGTTGAAGCAGATGCCTACTTAATCACCTGCCTACTGTCGTAATTTAATGTAGGTAGCACCGTAATTTTCAACGTTCAGTGCAAACATAGCACCATATTTTGCATGTACTAAATTGGGCATAATTGTTTGAGGTTTTGGCCACGAATACCCACAGCTTAACAATACGCAACATCGCTGATCTGATCAATCAGGCCTACGGTGACGTCACACCTTTTTCCTGGAATCGGAGCCATACTTCCTGGAAATTCTCTCGCTCACCGGCTCCCGACCTACCTCAATATACCTCTAACTTTGTCCGAAATCATCGCCGCTCAAATCTTAAGTTCGTGGCCGTTTTTAACTTTAAAGTGAAGTTCGCCGCGCTGTTAACGGGTACCCGAAAGTCGCGAGTGCCGAGAAAACTTATAATAAGTTAAATTTCGTGGAAAAAAAGGACAGTTTTCTCGCGCCACCCTACCCCTTGGGATCTGTTGGGGACCGCGACCACCACGCCAGCTGCAGCTGAATACCATATCCAAGGAACCCAGGTACCTACCATCATAATTTTGCATCTTTTATGCCCAATTTAAAATTGTCTAATCATAAATCTACAATCCACAGTCCACTCCTCTGTAAGTGCCGGGATAGGTAGTCCTCCCCCCACTTACCACTGAGCCCAGTGTTTGGCATTCCAACATTTCTGGTTCCGTTCTAACCGGATTAAATCAGTGTATTACAATAAGTCTCCGTTTGAATCGGAGTTTTTACAGGTGTTAATCCATTGTAAGTTCATTAATTTATTGAAAACTGAACCGGTAGGTACCTTCTTGATTTGAGCGGTGAGGAAAATTAACCTCTCCATAATATAGTTTGGAGAAAATTGCTTGGTAATCCAGCATATATTTGAACTATCACCTTGGTTGTTGCATTTGCAAGATGCGTACTATTAGTTATATACTCGTCGATGACAGATATATTTTATAATAGTTGTGACCATCGAGACTGTGATAGCTGTGATCATCGAGATTTGTAGTAGTTGTGATTATCGATATTTGTAATATTTCTGGCTTTCGTGATGCCTACCGATATACCTCCTGTTGCTGATCGAGGCATAATTAAAATCCAGCGAATCATTAAGGCACATGGTGAGGAGTTAAAAGTGATTCGTAACAAAGGTTTCAATGCCGTCCATTCCAGTAGGGATAGGTATATTTTTCGGGGTATGTATACCACCGTTGAAAATACCTACTCAAAATTTTGCGAAAAATGGGAAGAAGCAATTGATTACTGTGAAACTCACGGAATCACACCTCCGTTCCCGACTGCTGAGGATGACAATTATCGCAAGGAAATTCAGGATTTTTATTTCGAAATTCACAGTTTTTATCTTCAGGTTATGGAGACACTCGATTCTGGGAACACTAATGCTTTTCGCCCCTCCGAGGTCAACAATTCAACTCTTTCTCGTCCCGGTGCCAGGGCAATCTTACCGAAAATCCCCATAAAGACCTTTGATGGTGAACTGACTGATTGGCCGAGTTTTAAACAACTCTTCACATCGCTGATCGGGGAGGAGCCGAGTTTGACTGACGCTGAAAGATTCCATTATCTCATCAGTTACCTTAGTGGTCCCGCGCAGGACACCGTCCGTCATATTGCGGTAGTGGGGGAGAATTTTGGTCAAGCCTGGGACGTCCTTCTCAAGACTTATGATGATCCTCGAAAACTCGCTTGCGTGTACTTGGAACGTTTCTTGTCTTATAAATCCCCACCAGGAGAACCCAGTGCTGCTTCCTTACAAGCCTACCTGTCTCATGTGACCGAAAGTGTTTCTTCCTTGAGGAATCTGAATATTCCAGATTTGGCAGAGTACTTGTTGTGTGAAATGGCCCTTCGCAATCTTGACGCTTATACTCGTCGGGAATTTGAAATTTCGATCGTGGGTACTCCCTTCCCAAAATTCACGGATCTCCGAGATTTTGTTCAAAATCGATTTCATGTCCTCCAGATGACACCGGTGATTCCCAGTGTCAAGTCTGAGACGTCCAAAACACCCTTCAAGTTTTTTAAGAGCCCAAACAAGATTGCTAGACAAGCTACCCAGCCCGTTCTTATGGCACGGAGTTCTGACGCTCCATCGACTGCCAAGTCTCGCTGTCATATTTGTCGGGAAAACCATGGATTGTTGAAGTGCCCAACCTTCCAGAAGTCTACGCCCGCTCAACGGCTCGATCTTCTTCGACGCTATGATGGATGCAGAAACTGCCTTGCCAACACGCATCGGACCAAGGATTGCACTTCGTCATCGTTTTGCCGGGAGTGCCGCAAGCGTCACCACACGGAGTTGCACCTCCCCACTGCCCAGGGTGTCCCTGTGCCTGATAGGGAGAATCCAAGGCCATCTGAATCTGGTTTTGCTGGAGCCAACACGCACCTCAATGCAGGAGTCTTGCTGAGTACCGTTGTTGCGCAAATTCAGGATGCCAATGGGAGACCGATGGAGTTCCGCGGGATCCTAGATGCAGGCTCTCATTTCTCGTTTATAACCGAGGACTGTGCCCGCCGTTTGAGGAAGTCCTCACGTCCATTTCAGGGAGCTATTGCAGGAGTGAATCACTCCCCACTCCAGCAAGTCAAGGGTCAGATCAGTGTTACTTTTCTCACACCTGGGACTGCTGCACCTTTGGAAACTGATGCCATCATTGTACCAACCATCACACCACCCCTTCCACAATCTACGCTGGTGTCTGGCATGTGGGAGGACTATCTGTCCTATAGTTTGAGTGATCCTGAATTCACCAAACCTGGACCAATTGCCTTTCTAATTGGGGCGGATTTGTATGCAGACGTGGTAACTGGAGGTCCAATCACCCTTCATGAGGAGGGTCCACGTCTCATGCCCACTGTCTTTGGGTATACTGTCATTGGTCGCTACTCAGATGAGCCAGCCTCCAGTCCATCTGTTGCCCTCATGACCTTGTCAGATCTGTCCACCCAGATTGCCCATTTCTGGGAACTGGAAGAGCCAGCACCTATTAAGATTCTGTCTCCTGATGAGGACCAATGTGAGCAGCACTTCCTCAGGACACATTATCGCGAGAACGATGGAAGATATGTGGTGTCTTTGCCATTCAGGACCCCTTCTCCAAACATGATCCCTAACACCAAGCGAGTACTTAATTGCTTCTATGCTCTGGAGTCCAGACTGGCCAAAAATGAGTCACTCCGGGAAATGTATCATGCTCACATGCAGGAGTACATTGATCTGGGGCACATGAGTCCTGCCAAAGATCCACCACGGTATCTAGTACCTCATCATGCAGTCTTCAAGGAGGAAGGAGAGAACCGCAAACTTCGAGTGGTTTATGATGCTAGTTTCCCCACTGCTACTGGGAGTCTGAATGATCAGTTGCTTACCGGCCCCAAGTTGCAAGCTGACATCACTGCAATCTTATTGAATTTTCGCCAGCATCGTTACGTTTTTCGATGTGACATCGTTAAGATGTTTCGTCAGGTCTGGTTAAACCCTGCTGATCGCTGTTATCAACAGATCGTTTGGAGGAATTCCCCTAACGACCCTGTTCAGTTTTTTGAATTGAATACTATCTCTTTCGGTATGTCTTCCTCTCCCTACCTAGCTCAGAGGGTTCTGCGACAGCATGCCATCAATTGTGAAGATCGGTATCCCAATGCAGCTGCTATTGTCTTGAAAAACTCTTATGTTGACGACATCATTGCAGGAAGCAACGACCCTGAGCATTTGCGGGCCTTGAAAGAGCAGCTTATTGATATGCTGGAGGAAGCAGGATTCGAATTGGGGAAGTGGTGTTCCAATCTTCCATCTCTCCTGCACTCTGTGGATGTCCTGGATGGTGCAGTGACCTTTCCACTGGAGGACGCCAGTGTTACCAAAATACTGGGAATGAAATGGGACCCTGCAACGGATGTCTTCTCGTATGAAACCTCTCAACCACCTGAAGGCTTCACAAAACGAGTGATTTTATCCACTATTGCGAGATTATATGATCCCCTGGGCTTATTGTCACCCATAGTATTTTATGCGAAATGCCTCCTGCAGAATACTTGGCAATTGAACTTGGATTGGGACGATGTGGTGCCAAACGATCTTCAGGAGTCTTGGAGTCGTTTCACAGAAGAGTTGAGGGCAGTGCACGATATCTCAATCCCCCGTGCTATCCCATCTACTGATACCCAGTATCAGTTTATCTGTTTTTGCGATGCATCTGGCAGTGGATACTGCGCCAATGTTTACCTGAGAGCTACCCAGGGATCTTCTGCCTCTCTCACATTGCTGAAGGCTAAAACAAAGGTTGCACCTCTGAAGACACAGACCATCCCACGTCTGGAGCTTTGTGGAGCTCTGCTTCTCTCACAGCTCCTTCTGTCCGTCGAGCATCTCCGGGCTGAATTGAAGGTGGAACGTATTCTTTGCTTCACCGATTCCAAGATTGTTTTGTCTTGGTTGCATACTCCTCCACACCTCATGCAGATTTTTGTAGCCAACCGTGTGCAACGTATCCTGGAAAACACCGAAGTTAGTTGGTGGTTTCACTGTAAGGGTGTTGACAACCCCGCAGATGTGGGATCTCGCGGAATATCTCCTGCTGGACTCCGCAATCATCCACTATGGTGGAGTGGCCCTGATTGGTGTCAACGACCAATTGACGACTGGCCCATTTCTTCCGAGATCCCAGCTATGGAGGACCTACCCGAGCTTAAGCCCTGTAAACTGGTTTTTGTCGCCGTGCGCGCCAGTCAGGAGTTGGTGGACTATGCCAGGCGCTTTTCTTCCTTTACGCGCTTCATTAGGGTAATGGCTTTGATCAAGCGATTTATAGCCAACAGCAAAGTTCCCAAGCTAAGGAAGTATCTGCGAACAGTTGGACCAGTTACTGCTCATGAGTTCCAGCAGGCTAACCACCACTACATCCGTGTTCTACAGCACCTTTATTACGCCGAGGTATTCACTGAGATCACCTTCAATAATTTAAGTCTGGAGCTCCGACGATTGAATGTTTTCGTGGATGCCAGTGGCCTGATTCGTGTGGGTGGTCGTTTGCTGAATGCTCCCATCCCATTCGAGCACAAGCATCCCATATTGCTACCTGCCAGATCCTTTTATACCAATTTGGTAGTAGACCACTATCACTCACGTGACCATCATACTGGCCCCGCTGCTATGCTTACAGCAATTCAGCAGCAGTACTGGATCCCAAAAGTGAGGAATTTAATCAAGTTGATAAGGCATCGATGCGTCGTCTGCACTCGCTTCAGGAAGTCCACTGTCATTCCATTCATGGGTGACCTACCTAAGTCGCGCTTCAGTGGGACCCGGCCTTTCTTGGTGACCGGAGTTGACTTCGCAGGCCCCTTCACAGTGCGAGTATCAGCTCTCCGCAAGGCCACTGTTGAAAAGACATACTTATGCTTATTTATCTGCATGTCCTCCCGTGCGCTTCATTTAGAGGTGGCTACCTCACTGTCTGTTGAGGGATTTTTGGACGTATTCGACCGATTTATAGCCCGTCGAGGTCTACCAGCTCAAATGCTCTCTGATGGAGGGACAAATTTTCGTGGGACCGTCACTTATCTGCAGGAAGTCCTTAAATTCCTCCAGGATGACTCTACCCGCTCTACAATTATCAACCACACGTCTCATCTTGGTGTTGAGTGGAATCTTAATCCACCATCGTCGCCTCACTTTGGTGGTGGATGGGAAGTAGCTGTACGAATGGTCAAAGAGCTTCTCCACAAGACTTTTGGGGATCACTGCTTCACTCTACCAGAACTGATGACGGCGTTTGCTAAAATTGAGGGAATCCTTAATTCTCGTCCACTCCAGGCCCAATCCAATAATCCCATCGATTTGGAGCCACTGACGCCCGGCCATTTTCTTATTGGGCAGCCTCTGACAGCGCTTCCTGAACCTGATTTTGGAGACATCCCGCCTGGAAGATTGAACCGCTGGCAGCTCGTTAGAGAACGAGTTCAATACTTCTGGAAACGATGGCGTGAGGAATACCTCAGTAGCCTCCAGCTGCGACAGAAGTGGGACAAACGGGCCCCTAATCTCAAACCAGGCGATATGGTGTTGTTACGAGATGACCAGGCGCCTCCTGCACAGTGGCCATTGGGAAGAATTTTGGAAGTGCACGCAGGAATAGATTCCATTGTACGCGTTGTCACCGTGAAGACTGCCAAGGGCCAGTACAAGAGACCTGCAGTGAAGATGATACCACTTACCCTGGAGGACATCCACGCATGATATGTCTTCGCTTCGTGAGTCGCAAATGGGGGGAGTGTGTTTCAACTTACAGTTTTCCGTCGAACATTTGCGACTACCTCGAACACTAACACGCACGCATCTTATTAACCCGGCACTTTTAATTAATTTATCGTTATTGTTCTTCATAGATTTATTTTGATATTGGTACTGATCCAACTAATTATTGTTATCTCGTTGAAACTGACTGTTAACGGGAGCTTCCAATCGCCCGGCGTATCATTGTTATCATTGTTTACTTGTTGAAGCAGATGCCTACTTAATCACCTGCCTACTGTCGTAATTTAATGTAGGTAGCACCGTAATTTTCAACGTTCAGTGCAAACATAGCACCATATTTTGCATGTACTAAATTGGGCATAATTGTTTGAGGTTTTGGCCACGAATACCCACAGCTTAACAATACGCAACATCGCTGATCTGATCAATCAGGCCTACGGTGACGTCACACCTTTTTCCTGGAATCGGAGCCATACTTCCTGGAAATTCTCTCGCTCACCGGCTCCCGACCTACCTCAATATACCTCTAACTTTGTCCGAAATCATCGCCGCTCAAATCTTAAGTTCGTGGCCGTTTTTAACTTTAAAGTGAAGTTCGCCGCGCTGTTAACGGGTACCCGAAAGTCGCGAGTGCCGAGAAAACTTATAATAAGTTAAATTTCGTGGAAAAAAAGGACAGTTTTCTCGCGCCACCCTACCCCTTGGGATCTGTTGGGGACCGCGACCACCACGCCAGCTGCAGCTGAATACCATATCCAAGGAACCCAGGTACCTACCATCATAATTTTGCATCTTTTATGCCCAATTTAAAATTGTCTAATCATAAATCTACAATCCACAGTCCACTCCTCTGTAAGTGCCGGGATAGGTAGTCCTCCCCCCACTTACCACTGAGCCCAGTGTTTGGCATTCCAACACATGACAGTTGCCCATTCTATGAAATGTGTTATAATAGGAACTGTTGTGAGCGCTAAAATACTGAAGTTCAAGAATGTAACTGTTACATGTAAAAGTTAGTAGAGCAAGCTGAATTAGCAAAGCGTACCATCGCGACTGCTGTCTCCTTTGGTCTTTGAATCACCTTGTCCTGTAAATTGCGGAATTAAAGCAATTTGATGTCAGGTAATCGTTAAGATGGATGTTAAATATGTTCGCTATTTACAAAGCAATGAATGAAACGCACGCAGTGGTTCAAAGCAAAATGTTAACGAAAAGCGACCAACTTTCATAGGGTCAGTAACGAGTATATCAAAAATATAACCTGAATCTACAGTGGAGACTCATCATTGTGAATCACAGTTTAAACACGAGTTGTTGAGGAGTAGGTAGGTAAGTACCTAATCAATCTTCACTTCGCGACAAACATAATAGGGTACATGAGAGTACATTACACATTGGCGCAGTCGTTTGGCGAAAGGTCGTAGAACATAGGAAATGGTACCGAATGAAAATTTATTCACGTTTATGGAGGCACGTCTTGTAGAATAGATTGGAGATATGAGAATTCTTACCTTGAACGGTAACGTTAGCTGTGCTGCTAGCTTTTCCTTGTGAGTTTGTGGCTTCCAGAGTATACCTGTATCGGCGAAAAACGAGTGTAAGTTTCATGTTGTCAACTGGCAAATCGAGTTATACAATTAGAGTGAATTATGACGACGTTTCATCCATTAAGGCGGTTGTAAGGCAGTATAACATTGGAAGAACACGACTGTTTGTGTTGTGCCCGAGTCTTTAACAATAACATACTGAACATGGTAAGTATTAGGAAAAATAGAAAAAAGGGGATAAATGGGAACAAAATTAAAGTTACAGAGTTCTGAAGTTATAGGTAGCGAAAAAGTTACATTCGGCCATTTTTAGCCATTTTAGACAAAAACAATTATCTACTTTATCAGGTAGGTATATTAAATACGTTTTCGGGGACACCCTGTATATTAGGTAAATATTCAAGAGTTCCACACGGACTCATAGGTAGCCAGAAAGATGGTCACTTTTATTCTATTTAGCAAACCTACAACTATACTGAAGGCACTGAGTGTGTTTTAAAAATTGCATAACCTAATAATCATTCTCCACTCAGCTCCACGGACTCATGAGGTTTGTTCCAAGCGAGCTGAACTCATGAACCAGTTCGACGCAGTGGCCACGCGCAGGGATGGGGGCAGGTGAAATGTGTTCCAAGCGGTCGAGTTCATGTACTGTCCACCGATGAAAAGAATGAACGCGAGGGCCCTACCGAATCCTAAACTGAAAACATCCGTTCAACCTCCTCCGAGCCTGTCACTCGTCCAGGGAAATCCCATTTTCGGTCACTTCCGCTCAAATCCTTTACCTGACTTTTTGCTAGGTAGGCTTGGGTGAGAATTCATAAAGGGAAAGAATACTGGTGGTGATTTATCACTTGAACGCCTTCAGGAATTTACGATGGAAGCTGTGAAATATGACTGGAAATCCTAAGTGGGCCACATCAAGAAGATTGAGAATGATTATTGGTGGAGTGCCACGCACTGTACGTGGACGACGAAATGAATAAAAGTGGCAAGAAGTCTAAAAAAAATCACCAAAAATCGAAATATTAGTTTGAAGAACTTTGTCTGCCAGACCTACATGTGAGCTTTACTCGTTTTTGTTAACGAAAATGAATCGATGAGAAAAAATATTGTAATGAAAATTCAAAGTCGTTCAATCATTCCGCATGAGCGAATTTTTTTGAAACGTTATTAAAATACAACTTTAGCATTTTTAGCCATTTTCCCGACGTTTAGAGCCCTTTTATGCTATGTGAGAACACATTTGCGCATGAAAATGTGAAACAATCCTGTTTACAGCACACGGACTTATCCACTCATTATGAATTTTGGTAATATATAAGACATTTTTAAGCAATTTCTAATCACATTTTGTCAATGTTTTGAGAACTTTTTTGCGTACTTTAATTTACAATTATTCAATTTATGGCCTAGAAACTTTCTCTACAGAGAAATTTGCTTCCATTTAAAATATTTAATCTTTATGGCTATTTTAGCGATTTTGTAAAGCAAATTTTTGAAATTTAATCAATTTTTGGTTTTAAAAATGGTAAAATCTAGGAATCGTTTGAAATGCCCCTAAACGGATTTCTATAGAGTTATTTCTACGAGTTATTTTATTACTTAATTACGACGGGTCACTATTCTTTTCCGATTACGAATTCGTAATGTATTTTTCTTGCCCAGGTATCATTGGATAGAAGTGACTGTAGATATTCGAGAAATGACCTAAACGACAATGTGAGAAGGGGGTAACAAGGGGAAAGGAAGAAAGTATGACTCAAGGCAGGTTCAGGGGTGTTGGATAAGGTCAGTTACTACCTGTGAACGTATATTTGTGGAAAAGGGTGTAGTTCTACGTTGAGGATACCCAACTCCCTATCGGGCCTCGCGTTCATTCTTTTCATCGGTGGACAGTACCTAACTTTCACTTTCTACTCGGACTGTACACTGAACCGTGTTCCAAGCCCGATGGGTTCATGAAATTTCTGCACCGAGTTCAAAAAATTCCAAACTATCTGAGAAGGAGCTTTGGGTTTGGGTGCAGAAATAAACATCCATTTTTGTTTTTGGTGCAAAATGGGGAATTTGCCTCAATTTTAGATTCTGGAATTTCAAGTCAAATCCTATTATAGGGCCCTAGAATAACGTTTAACACTAGGAAAAACCAACGGGAAAAAATTACCGTAGGAGAAAATGACTAAACAAGTGAACCTCTGTTACAAAACACCGCGAAAATCGAGGAATATTGTTGACGTCATACGAAAAAAAAAAAAAAACGACGCAAAAACAACGACAACAGACAGAGTTCTAGCACCGCCACACAAAACGATCCAGTGAAATGGCTACTCGAATAATGTGATTCAAATCTTGAAACTAAATAAGAGAAGATGAAGAATAATAATGCTTGATAAACTAGTAGATAGATTCGTATTGTAAAAAAGTGAGTAATATTGTTTCTTTTGGTCACTTTTGTGTTTGGGTTCTTCCTGCCAGTTCGTGGCGCACTCTTGTGCGCGCTACTCGGAAGGTAAAAGTTCGTGTATGTTCCGCTTCTGTGGTAAGCGCCACAGAACCTCCTTTGAAGTCAGATTGGTAGAATATCCGTCACGTTTCAAACATGGCTGCCTCTTACACATTGCCACCACATTTAAAATTTCCATCTTCCTTAAATTCTCTAATTTTTTTGGATGCGTTTTCGAGCAGCTCACTATGGTTTTATTCCATAAAAACAAACCCTCATTCGAAAAAAAAAAAAAAAAAAAATGTGAGGCAAATTCCCCATTGAAGTTATTCGTTCTAAATCGTTGTTTTTTGTTCGTTCTAAGCGTTTTGTTCTGATTTTTTCTCTCCATTTTTTTTGAAAGTGTAGAACTCTCAACGAGAATAATGGATGTGAATAATTCAATTTACCTATTCTTTATTTTTCGATGAGGATAGCCTTCCACTGGAACAAATCCTCAGGTCAGAAGAGGAAGTTGCTGTTGTGGTCGACGATTTGTAATAAAAATGAAGATTATTTGAAAACAGTACTATTATACGACCATGTCCAATTTATAGAGCATTTTAGGGTATCTAAAAAGATCGCCCAGAAAATCGCGGAGGGGATCAACCTTCGGAGTTCTACCACTCTGATACCGGGCCGTTTGCTTCCAATTGAGCAAGTACGTACATTTTAGCGAATTATTTAATGTATTTTTATTCATCAAGTGAATAATTTAGACAATTATTTAGAAGAGATTTGCCTGGGTTTAAATGTCAAAAATGCCCGAAAACACTCCTAAAACTCGCTAGCCCATACGGTCCAAAACAACCTGTCTAAATGAGGAATTTCACCGAATTCTGTTTGCAGTTTTCCTGAATAGTTAATGGTGTGGGATAGATGAAAATCGGGCTGATTTCGGAGAATAAGTCTCCTGTTATTTTTGGGAGTTATTCAAAATTTTTGATTTCAAAACTAACCGGGAAAACGGACGTGAAGCGGGAACGCTCGCTGATTGGGCTGTTCGAATCACCGTCTCCTCCCAGTGTTGCCCATTGGGACGACGAAATCGTGTTTTCTTAGAGAAAAGTTATCAAACAAAAACAGGGGAAACTTAATTTTCTCCATCTTGCTTTTTCTATTTTTTTCTTCAGTTTTTCGATTTATAACTTTACTGGTTTAGTGAAATTTTGCATCTGGGGACTATGGATTTCTCGATCTCAGCGCTTCAAGCGGCCATAAATGAACTATTCCAGGATGACGTCATTTTCCCGGTTTTTTTAAACATTCGTATTTTCTACACTGTTTTGTTTATTCGTAAATTAGGAAGTTCGGGCTGAAAGTTTGCCTTAGGGGGTTTTTCGAGGTGCTGAATCCGATTTTGGGGCCAAAAATAGGAAATTCCGACATGGTGAAATTCCTCATTTGCCAAGAGATGATCTCAAAAAACGAAGATAGGTATGTACCATAATATGGAGTGTCATTTTCCAGGTATTTAACCACGCTGGGTCGAATGTGAGCGGTCTCACATCACCAGCAATAGTAAAGAGTTTGTAGCCAGGATTTGGTTTCAAAGAAGGAAACCTGGCAACTATTCGAAATTTCTCCCTTGATGGGAAAAACAATAGATCATGGATATGTCTGGGCAGTATTTTGTTCTCCATTAAGGGAGAAATTAGATGGAGGTTACCGACTTAATACTTGAAATGAACGTAGGAAGATGTGGGCAGGAAGAGAAAAAAAACTTTTGTTCCAATTTTCGTGTTCCAAGCGATGAGTACACGAACTGAGAAATTTCTGCACCCGCTCTACACCTTCCCCCACTCCTCAATGAACTCACAAGAACCCGAACCGGCACTCGCACCTGCACTGAAATCGCCTCGCATGGAACAAGCCTATAGAGTACACACAAGTAAATTGTTGATTTTCTCAGTTTTTAGAAAACCATACTCGTACTACGTACTGTATGCAGAAAGGATGTTTCTGAAATGTTAGAGCACGATTTCAATCAAGAAAATTTTAAGGCCTTCGCAAAAGCTTAATTTTGTATAGAAAATTCAGTAAAACGCAACACTAACTATCTGGAAAACACTAAATTCGATAGAAGTTCGCGAGCAGTTTTGTACGGTTCTGATCCGTGAAGTCGCTCCAAGTATAGTTTAAAGTACTTGACCTCAATTTTCAATTCCCATTAAGTTTTGTTCAAATTTGGAATGATTAACTTCCTAGTAGATGAATAATTTAGCAGGTGGAAATGCTACATCGTCAAAACGACTTCTTGACCTACGAAGAACGTTATCAGGAGCAGCACTCACTTTCCAGCATCCGATGGTTTCGAATTCCTTACAACAGCGGTGTGGGTGTCTCCGGTAGCCGAAGACTCCAGTTTAACGGGACGTCCATCCTTCAGCCAAACGACTTTGGGAGTTGGTACTCCAGCCACTTGAGCAGTGAGAACGATTCCCTCGCCTTCTGTTACAGTCACGTCTTTCACAAGATCCACGACTACTGGGGGCTCGGGCTCGCCAGTTTTGATCTGCAAACCCATTACTTGATATAAGAATGGTTGATATTCACAAATAGTTAAAAATTCTTAAAACCAAACAGAACGTTCAAACAATACGAACACACATATTTAACAGAATTAATGAAGATTTGAGAAATCTTGAACTATTCTCTAGCTTCTGCACCTCTTTCTGACTCCTTCCCCCCAGTAAGTTCTCAAGAAGGTTGCAAGACTACACAGTTATAGAGGCTACATTCCAGCACTCTCTGTCTCCTTATTCCAAGATTCAACAAGCTGATATTTCAAATGTGTTTTGAATTTTGTGAAAACCCTTTTCTACATAGAACGCATTAAAAACCACTACCACTTCTTCCATGTGGTTGTACCAATAGCTCTTTTTTTGGCATGGTTTATTCAACATTTAGCCATAATAAGTACATTTTAAATAATTCTTACAATTCCATTTACAGTATAATCATTACAAATTACAATAATTTACACTTGAATATTTGCCTCTCTCATGAAGGCAATCAGTTACTTATAAATATCGCTATTCCTTGAGCCGACAATACATTAGGGATGGGTATCGATACTCGATATTTCAAAATATCGATACTTTCGTACCGATACTCGATATTTTAGTATCGATACTGCACTATCCGATATTTTTGAATATCGATTTGAATCCGATATTTCTAAATATCGAATATCGATACAGTTCTCGCGGAAAATTCAACACAATGGCTAAAAAATGAAGAAGGTAGAGAGGCTTTTGGGTCATTTACTCTTTGGTTGCACAAATAACCTTTGTATCATGGAGAAAATCACTCTGCTTGGACTCTTGATAGCAAAAAATGAATAAAAATTGTTGAAAAAAATATTTTTCTCGAGAATACTGGATAATATTGGTAGTTTGTGACACTAAAGTATCGATACTGGATATTTTAAAATATCGATACTCATGCCCAACAATACTTGGGATATCGATACTCGCATATGATACAGTATCGATACAAAATATCGATACCTGTCCCTACAATACATGAGTAGCTGAATGGGTGTTTGATCATTTTGTTTATTCTGTTAAAAAACCTATTCCGTTCTTTGTTGTATTCAGGGCATTCTATTATTATGAGTAAAAACTATCCTCGAAAGCCACCTTGAGGCCGGCCTCAGTCCTGAGGAGGGACTCTGAATTTGAATATATATTCAAGTGATTGGGTTTGTTCTCCGCAGTACTAACATTACTCAGTTTCGGATACCCCTTTCTGAATTTATACTCCTGACTGAGCCCATGATTGGATCTCAGGCGATTTATTTTAAGGATTCAGTGCCTTTCCAATCCACTGCATAGAAACCAAGGACTTCTTTGGAGTTTGGGTTCAGGAAATTTATAAAAGGAACCCTTTTCACAGCGTGTGTAATCTTCTTGCCACATGTGCCAATATTTCCTTTTAATTTGGGGAAAAAATACTTTAGTGTTTTAAATCCCTAATGTTTTAAAACACTTAGTGTTTTAAATCCTTTGATTTTGCTGGTTTTGGTGGGTATGGGGCCGTTGTGAAGGTAACAACCAGAGTTACAGCTGCTTTTGGTACTGAAGTCTTCTTCTTCGAGGTAGAAGGGGTCGTGAAAAATGTCTGGTATCTTCAGAAGTAGTAGCTTTTGTGCTTGATGAATCTTTGGTGTGATGCCGTACAACTCATGCAAAGGAGAGGTAAGGGGTCTTTAATCGGACACTTATCTTTCTTCCCTGCGAGCGCACGGAATCTGATCCTTTTTCCCCGGAGCCCCATATTTGTTTTAGCTTTAAAAAGAATGAATGCGATCTTTCTTGCACAAAGTGAAACAACCCTTCGGTTCTACTCCTCCCAAGCTACACGATGGCTTGCCTATCTTAATTCGGCCAAAAAATGGAGTTTGATCTTTTTTCCCCGTGACCCTTCAACTCTAAACCATTCTGTGCTCCCCTCTTCGCAAGGCTATCAAATCGTTCATTTGGTGTTAAACCCACATGGGCTTTAACCCAGTCAAACCCTGTGTAGACTGTTCTTTCAAATGTTGTAATTTAACCAGTATTTATGCTATAATTGGGTGTTGTGCTCTATTAATTTCATCCGAGCTTAAGGTTGTTGTTGCACTTGAAAAGTCTGTACAGATGATATTGTAAAAATAAGAAAAAGTTAGAGAGACAATATTTTGTCTTGTAATGCTCAAACTCAACAACAACTTTTTTTAACTGTCAACAAATTCTTAACAACCAAAATGTGGAGTTGAAATCATCAACCCCACATCAGGAGAGTCTAGCCCCCAGAAACTGTTGTCGGGTTTAGCGCTACCTACCGCCACATCAACGAACTACCATTTCTGTTATCTTATCAGGTGATCATGCTCGAGACCGCATTATTACAATGTAGATTAAATTCTGCTTGATTCGTCACTTCGAAACACAATAATGCAATAACAAGTTCCTTTTCCTCGCAATTCAAAAAGGCAGGGATGTAAAGCCGCCAAACTTGGAAATTAGAGTGGTAAAATCAAGGTAAGCCTACTTTTCAGAAATGCCGCTTGACCACGCTCACATCGAGCTGAAAATGATGGTAGTTTGCTGAAGTGGCGGTAGGTAGCGCTGAAACCCGACAATACTTTCTGGGGGCTAGACTCTCCTCACATTATACCCCTCTTCTGGATTTTCTTTTGGGCGCACGTTAGCTAGGGCCAGTCTGTTTGCGTGAAGCCTTCTCTTCTTTCCAGCCAGTTTCACGTCAAACAGGATGTCACTATGCGTCAAATTTCACGTCAAACAGGATGTCACTATGCATCAAATTCACGTCAAACAGGATGTCACTATGCGTCAAATTTCACGTCAAACATGATGTCACTATGGACTGACTCATGGACCAGTCCAGGTCAGCTGCAGTTTTGGGCAGAGGCCGCACTTTCGCTTGGGGTCAAACACCCAAACCCAATCACCTTCCTTGAAGGTGGAAACCGGGACCTTCGATCAAAATATTTGGGTTTGCATCTTCAATCTGGCTTCCTCTGCAAATTTCCTCATCTCTTGCAGATTAGCACGAAGATCTAGTGCATAGTCTGTAGCTAGCTGGGCCTGTTCTGCTGACGGTCGGAAGAGTGTTTCTGGAAGTCTCAGATCGCTCCCATAGACTAATTGCGCTGATGCAAAAGCTGTTGTCTGATGGGGCGTTGCTCGGTATGCCATCAGGAAAAGTGGAACTTTGACGTCCCAGTCCTGATGGCTATTTACAAACATAGCCAAATATTTGTTGAGGCTTCTATTTAATCGTTCCATTCCCGGGTTCAAAAGAGAATTAGGCGGTCCCCAATGTAAAATTAAGACAAAGTTAGAGAGACAACATTCTGTCTTGTAATGCACAAACTCAACAACAACTTTTTTTAACTGTCAACAAATTCTTAACAACCAACATGTGGAGTTGAAATCACCAACCCCACAATATTGAAATTGTCGTCGGGGGATTGTTCTAAAATTATATCCAATGCCAAGGGGGTCAGCCGTGACCGAGCGAGCTAGGGCTTGTGTCCCTGGAGACGGGACTCGAACCGGTTGCAGGGGCCGTGAGTTCGAGGCCCGCCTCTGCGGCATATTTTCGGGCGAGTCAGTCGCAGTTCCCCCTCATCCCAACCCAGGGCGGTGAGGCCAATGGGAAGCCATGAGAGAAATCATCAGAACAAATTCTGATCTTCACTTAGGAAGACAGCTGATGACGTCCGCGACGCCAGGAATGGCAGTCGGACGAAAATCCAACCTAAAATGGTTGTTTACTTTACTTACTTTACTTATATCCAATGCCTTACTGATGGAAATCGCTCTCCTAACTGATGGAAACAGCTCTCCTAAAGGGATTGGCAATGCTGACTTGTCATTCTTTGATTCCACGATTTCTCTCGGAAAATTCTATTCTGTCAATGAGTTGTCAATAACGATGATGTGTCTCACCTTTTACCTACTAATGCACTCGAATATGCTATAATACTCCTCCACTCGTCAAAATAGAAAATAGTGATCAATACTTGCCTTGAGTATGATGTCCACAGACGCCTCTCCTTCCCGATTTTTGGCGACAACGGTGTAAGTTCCCTCCTGACCTCGTGATACCTTGCTGATCTTCATCGTATTGACGTACATGTGCATGTCAGACTGCGTTACGATGGAAACGTTGGCGGACGGTGTCACGGGCTTGTTCTTGAGGAACCATTGGATCTCAGGTTCAGGGATCGCAACTAGACGAACTTCGAGCTCGACGTCACTGCCAGGTGGTACAACCTTTGCTTTTGGTTTCCTTGAGAAAGTAGGAGGAATGCCTTCCAGTATGTCTGCCAACGATGATTCTCTGCACATAAACACACAAAATCATGACAGTAACGATGAAAAGTAACCATCAAGTTATAGTCAGCTGCAAATGATTGATATTCGTATTTTGTAACAACTATTCAATAAAGATAAATTTACCTGGACAAGCTTCTTCTAGACAAGCCAGCTGTATCAGATCCATGGTCAGAGAGCGGACTCTCTACCACAAGTTCTGTGGTACTGGAAGCAAAGCCAGCAGCATTCTTGGCTACGCAAGTAAATGTACCAGCATCTTCTGGGAAGATTTCACTGATGATGAGAGTTGCTACGTTGTCTTCATCGTAGAATATCTGACAAAAAGATTCATATTTTAACGATTTTTGTAAATTTCGTCAGCATTTAAAAAAAATCCACTTCTTAATGTATGTAGCAAGTCTGTTCCACAACTGCACATTTTCACCCACGAAGTCTTCCCTGCCATTGTTCATGACTCAGGGTCATTAATTTGAGAAGTCTTCTATGAATATCAACAGCGGGTAGCCTTCAGCAGCCAAAAATTGAACCACCAAGAGAGTCGCCATGGTTACTGACCTCTATTGGCAGTTATTAGCTGTAACGTGATGAAACTTTTACAGTGGTCCCAGCCCTACCCAGCGAACTTTCAGCCATTCCCGTTACTGGCAGAATTAGGGATGGCATATCGAATGAAATACATTGATATACTGATCAAATGATATATCGTCGATGATATATCGATACCTACCTACGATATATCGGATAAAATATATCGATATTTCGATAAAGGTATCGGAAGAACTAACTTGGAAAATCTTGTTGATCTAAATACGCCAGTTAAAACATTTTAAGCTACACAAACAAGATTTTGGAAGAAATTTATCGATATACTCAACATATCGGAAGATTTACATGGAAAAACTCTTTGAAGTTAGTATTTAACCCTCTCAAAAGTTTCATGGTTTACGTTACAAGGTATGTAGGGATGGCAAATCGAGTGAAATATATCGGGAGATCTTCTTGGAAAATGTTATTGAAGTAAGTAGGTAGGTGAATTAAAACGTTACTAATATCATTTTAGAAGAAATACATCAATATACTCGACATATCGGAAGATATACTTGGAAAAACGGCTGAAGTAAGTAGGTATTAGACCCGTTTTAAAAAGTTACAGGTATGAACTTTCGAAATTATCATATGGAGTTGTAAAAGTGCGAAAATGCCATGGTTGTCAGAGCACTAGGTCAGTAGCAAAGGGTTTTGGGGTTGCAAATTTGTGAATAAACTACTCTCAGGGGTCCTAAAACATAATATATAAAATCATAGATACCCTCACCATAGCAATGTTTCATTAATTTATAAATTGCTTCAACTCTTATAAGTATTAGGTAGTTTTAATCTGGACGCGCCTCCATTACTTCAGGCTCAAGTCAAATAATTGAGACTTGAGCGCCACTGTAGTGTAAACCATCATGTTTGAGTCAACAGTCTGAAATCAACCCATCACGTAGGTACCTACAAAATTTGGAATGAAATTACTTGATGTTTCAACAAATACTGGCGTCCTTTCTCATCTATTCATTTTAATATTTAATTTTTACATGTTGAAAACAAGTCGCGATATATCGGTAAATATATCGATATTGACCGATAATATCGGTTCCTTATATCGATATAAATATATCGATATATTCCACATGTATATATATCGTTGCCATCCCTAGGCAGAATAAACTCTTTGGACTAACTTTTGAAATAACTGTCCCACGGCCTATGGGACAGGGAGAGGACGGCGTTTTTGGATAATCGCATTGTTAATGCTGATGCCTCCTCTTACCAGTCTCAAAGCTGGACTGCTACAACCAACCGGACAGCCCAAGACAAGCACAGGAAGTATGATCAGGCGGCTGAAGCTCTCAAATCTTCAGCCGCCTGATCATACTTCCTGTGCTTGTCTTGGGCTGCCCGGTTGGTTGTAGCAGTCCAGCTTTGAGACTGGTAAGAGGAGGCATCAGCATTAACAATGCGATTATCCAAAAACGCCTTAATGGAGTTTACACGCTCATGCCATTTGCGCAAATCGGCTTGAACAAGCCAGTTTGCACAGTTATATCGTTGCATGTGAACGCTGTTTGCGCAAGCCAAAAAATTTGGCTTGTGCGAAGTCTGTCTCGGACAGAAATTCGGCTTGGAGCTTGGCATGAGTGGAGTTTGAGCGTGTGAACGCAGTTCAAGCCTACCCACGATCTCGCGCCGGCGCATTCCTTCTCTTCAAGTGTGTGAATCACATTATTCCAACCCCACTCGCTGTGTAAATAGCGTCACATGTTTCAGGAATTATTTGGCTGAGGGCTGGCTTGGAGATGCAAGTGGAAAATTTCAAGTGTTCAAAACTTCTTCCTGTTGCCAAAAATCTCAAAGTCGCTGACAGCCTTTCATGGAGGGTGATTGCTCATAACGGTGTCACTTTTCACAATTATTGGTGAGATCATGCTGAGCACCTCCTAATATGTCGCCTCGTTCATTCTCAAATAATTCCGGAAATCATTTGGTTCCCCTCTCAATTCCACTATTAAATTGGTATGGGAAAGGCTGTCCCTCCTGAGCAACCAATCCTTGCTCCATTTCCGACCTATGGAACTCTTTGAACCCAATTTTTTCTTTATCAAGCAAGCCGCTGTCGTACACAGGATAAGCTCCTCCTCATCCATATTAAAAATTATGTCAAAATTTGTGATTGGTTTTTTTTAAATAATTTTAAAATTTTTAATTAATCAACTTTAATCAAAGCGCACTGATCGACGAAGTCCACTGACTGAATCCCACACAATTTCACAAGCACAACTGAACGTGTGAACGCGACCGCGTTGTTCAGTTCAGTTTGCGCAAACTGGCTTGTGCAAGCCAGTTTGTGCAAATGGCTTGAGCGTGTAAACCCACCTTAAAGGTGCTTTAGTGTGCTCGTGTGAAGGGGTGTTGCAAGTGGAGTTCCTAGCCTTCCTAGCTAGCACGTGAATGTGCTCGCTGATAAATGGAGTAAACCAAGATCTGCCATTGCTGGCTGGGTAGGAACGAAACTCCAAATATCGATCATCCGTGCAGTCTCCCGACGTCTTCGAGGCTCGAGGAAAAGCATCAGATGCCTCGGAATGGGGTTAGAGGACGGAGCACCCCTTCCCCTACTAAGAAATTAGAGAAGTGGCTGCTCCCGAAGCTCAGAGAAAATCAAAGGAATATTGGAATATGAAAGAAGAACTCTCAATGCCTTTATTGCGCCTCTTCTGTGCCCATCCGTTAGCTTCATCCTTGTTAATAAATTGTTCAAAAAAAAAAAACTTTTGAAATAATCCTCGTTGAATGAGACCAAGAAAAATATTTTCTATCACTGATGTATAAAAGAGACATCGCCACTCTGGAGGAGACATACTCTCCAGTCCGCCAGGAGCAACTTGTATGGAATAAATGCTTCTCTTTTCCAATGTATTGACTAGCGCTGGACATGAAAGTCTCAATGGGGTATTTCAGTCAATTTTTTTAAATTTTATTTTCAAAAGAGTATGGCTCAGGAATAACGGTAATCGGGTCTGTTCGTCGAGAAAATGTTTTTAAAAAATCAGAGAAGCTAAGGAAAGTTGAAGATTTGAATGGTGTGACGTAGCTAGCCAATCGTGACGTGGCTAACCAAAACTGTCTTTGAAAAAAGTATCCATGCACAGAGAAGAGATTGAAATGTTCTCACAGGTAGCAGGTTCAAATTGAGGCTCCAGAACGTTGATCTTCCTCTTCTTTTCCGTCATATTTAAAACGAAAGAAAGAAAAGAAATCGTGGGCGATACACTAGCTGAAAATTTGATTAGTCGAAACCACAAACAAAGCGAACAGAAAACAACCGATTACAGACAGCAGACGTAGGTAACGCTAACGATTGAACCATAAAGTAACGCTATTCGAAATGAGAATCTCTTGGATACTACAAAATTCTACTCACACGCGGCATAGTGTGTGTGCATTTATGGCGGCCCGCCTTTATTTCAAACGTGTGATCTCTTTAATTAATTTTTCTACCACATGTTATAGTATCATTGGGCTAAAAGTTGGAGTATATAATTTTTCAAGGGTGCTGAATCCAAATTTGAGGTCAAAAACCTGAATTTCCGATCCACCGAAATACCCCATTCACACTCGTGTTTCTGATATTTTGTAAGAATCCCCATAGGTCCCATAGCAGGGGCGGCTACTGATAGGAGCATAGGCGCATGTGCACCCCCAGCCAATTAAAAAAAAAAACAATTTCAAAGTTCGTTCCTCTTCGTTTGAAGAGTAAGTTGGCTAGTGACAGAAGACTCGATCGTAAGTACTGTGCTAGTTGAATCTACGCGCGAAAACTGTGGCGGGGAGCTCCCTCTTTTCTGACCAATCACACCCGTTTGGTGCATCACCTTTCCTCTGCACCATTTCTGGGGAAAGTGACGTCATCTTGACATCTTTCGAGGGAGGCAGGCACGTGGATTGACCAATCAGAGAGCAGGACATTTTGTCGGCTTGAGCAGAATTGGTTCGTTGCCTCCCCGTCAGAGAGCTCTGCAATCCGGATTTCCTTATAGAGAAATAAGTAAACAAACAAACCTGATGGGAATTCCGTTTTACGTTTTCGGTTGACTACCGTTTTGGTACACACCGTTTTGTTCAAAGTACTGTGATTATTTAGGAGTGTTGTAGGTACGATGAGTAGTTTACATTAAAGTAAAGTAAACTATTTGCGTTTGTCGATTGTGGAAAAGTGCGACATTCGAGAAACTGGCAGCCCCTTGCTGTCTCTACCTGGACTCCAGCAGACGTTGAAATTTAAAAACCGTGCAGATTCGTACCGTAAGTTTTAATGTCGACTATTATAAGAAGGTAGATTGGCTTTGTGGGTGTGAAGTGACTAACTGATAATTTTTCTTTGCTTGAATACTTTTTCCTACCAACCGAAATGAGGTTTGAGTTAAAGACGGCATAAGTGATCTCCCATTTAGCCGAGAAATTGAAAAACGCTTAGGCTGTCTCCCATAAGAACGCTCTGGTAGATTTGCGTATACTGGGTATACTGCGTATACTGGGTATACTGCGTATACTCTACAGAGCACATCGTCATAATCTGATACAAAAAAAAAGAGAAAAAAACGAAATGGTTAAGAAAAATATATACATTTTTTATCCCGAATCATTGATTGTATTAAGTTCCGTGGTGTTTTCGAGCTAGCCGTGCGTGGGCATGATGAGAGGGAAGATTCTTCGAATCTCGGAGTTTTCAAGGGGCTCGTTAATTTTTCTTCCGAATTGGACGATGTTTTGAATCGTAACGGGCAAATATACATTTCAGCTATTGCAATTAGATGGATGAATTTCTTGGGTTTCGACCTTTGATGATGAAATATTTCAGAATTTCTGTTAACCACTAGAGAACATGTTTCGCGTCTATTGCACCTACGTATTTAGTACCGTTTGCAATTTTAAGATGAAAAAGTTACCAAGATTTATCCCATTTGCATATCGTTGAAATTTCTATTTGGCAGAGAAAATCACCTATTCTGTCCCTTCTCTATAGCCTCTCCTGATCTCTGTGCACCCCCTAAGTTTCGGGGCAGGAGCCGCCACTGTCCCATAGGTAACGAACGGTTAGTCCTATACAGCTCTGGGTGGTCTCATTCGATTCTAAAAATTCAATACTATTTTAAATTGACGAAATACCTTTATATCGAAATTTTTCGAGCTAGGGGGTTTTCAAAATTGCAATCCTTAGAAGTGACCTTCATCAACCGAGAGCTTCGAGGCACAACTAGACCCTAAATGGAGCCCATATACCAAATTTCATCAAAATCGGTCCACAGGAACTACAGCGGACGGATTGCCTAATTTTTAGTCGATTTTTGGATTCTACATACCTTGAAACGTAAATGAGAAATGAGAATCTCTTGGATACTACAAAATACTACTCACACGCGCGCGGCGTAGTGTGTTCGTTCATGGAGGCCCGCCTTTTTTTCAAACGTGTGATCTCTTTAATTAATTTTTCTACCACATGTTATAGTATCATTGGGCTAAAAGTTGGAGTACATAAGTTTTCAATGGTGCTGAATTTAAATTTGAGGTCAAAAACCTGAATTTCCGACCCACTGAAATACCCCATTGTACTCTTCACATTGTGCTTCCACATAAGACGTCAGATAAGAATGCCATCAAGATATCTAATGATCAAGTAGTCAACAAATATTTGAGATACCATGATTAATACAAGTCTACAGGAATACAACTCTAACAATAGTGACCAACTGTTCATCGAGGACACACACCTGGAAGTCATGAGAAGGTTTGATGATGGCCGTTTGACGGAACCAGGTGATCTGTGGTCTCGGGTTTCCTTCGACTTTGCATTCGAACTGCACAATGCCACCATCGGAGACTCGTTTGGGCTGCAGCTTCTCCACGAATTTCGGAGCAAACACAGCAGCACCAGGTCCCGGTTCTGAAAATAACATTAATTTGCGTTAATAAACGCCCAATCGAATTACAAAATTCAATAAATCAAATTGTTTTCGGGTTAAAATTGTATCCTGACGGTTATTTCTTGATACGTCCGACTTACTCTCGAAGATGGGAAGCTTGTCGATCTTTTCATGCAGCTTTTTCTGTACATAGAGAGTATAGGAAGGCTCGTCTCTCAAGTACACAGCAGGAACCCATCCTTTCTCTTCAGTCAGATGCTTCTTGACAAACCACCAGTCAGAATTGTTGCTCTCTGTTATTAAGAAAAACGTGGGTTAAAATGGACGCATTACAGAAAGAAAAACCGAGTAAAAGTTTCCGTTTTTTCGTTGTTTTAAAATTTTCCTCTATAACATAATTTTTATGCGATTTCATCATAATATGCTTGAAATAATTTTCCATTGAAAACACTAGTTCTCAAAATAAAAGCTTTTGGGAAGTAAAAAAGGTGTGCCGACGATCACAACACATACTTCTGCGTTCTGAGGTCATTTATTCATTATTACAACTTTCATCTAGCTCTTTTTGCTTCTGAGTCTACCAAGGTAGCAAAAGCTTTGTTTTCACTTTTCAAGGTTGAAAAAAAGTTCTCCAAAATCAAAACTGCCACTCGCGTTTTACGTTTCAGACCTTGCTGTACAATTTTGGTTCCGTGTCTGTGTGTCTGTCATGAAATCCTTGCCACAGCCATAACTTCTGCAATTCTCATCCGATTTCGATGAAAATTTCAGGGATTGTACGGGTTGGCGTGTCAATGGTCCCATATGAAAATCATTACCCCTGGACTGATAGTAGCCGCGCATGCGCAAACGTGAAATCCTTGCCACAGCCATAACTTCTACATTTCTCATCCGATTTCGATGAAATGTTCGGGGATTTTGCGGGTTAGCGTGTAGATGGTTCCCTATGAAAATCATCGCCCCCGGACTGATAGTAGCCGCTGCCCAAAAGTATATTTCCTTGTTACAGCCATAACTTCTACGTTTTCCAACAATATTCAGAGATTTTGCTGGTTGACGTGTAGATTAGTGCAAGAGATCGATGTTTTGAGATTAACGACTATGCATCGGATCATCTATGGAAGCTTTGTGCCACCGTGATAAATAGATTAAATCTGAATTTATTGTAGGTACCAAGTGGGTACTTGGCAGACGTTTTTGTCTCCTGTACCTACAAAAAATTCAGATTTAATCTATTTGTCTGCAAGCAAGATAGATGTGAAAAATAAATACTGCTCAGAAAGAAGGTGAAATGAAAGAGTAATAGGGAAGACAAATTTACCAAACCGAATCAGTGAAGAACAATTTAGACAATTAGACGCTGTCACTGTACCACTGATCAGATTTTCAAGATACGAATAGAACTGGAAAAGACATATGAGCAAAATGTTACTCTGCACCATCTTTTTATCGATTACCTCAAGGCTTTCGATAGTATCAGCAGGAGCCATATGTATGAAGCGCTCATAGAGCTTGGAATCCCAAGTAAATTAGTAAGGCTGGCTCACATGACCTTGAGTGGAAGCAGATGTGCCGTGAAGGTTGATGGCAGAATTGCTGAGCCCTTCGAGGTATCCTGTGGTGTACGGCAAGGTGACCCAATCTCGTCAGTGGTTTTCAACCTCACTCTGGAATATGATGTCCGTAAGCTCGAGGTCAATATCTCTGGCAATATTTACAACAGAACCACCCAGATTTTGGCTTTCGCGGATGATATCGTCCTTACATCGCGTTCGCTTGGAGGATTGGAGGAGGCATTTTCTCAGCTGAGAGCCGCAGCAGAGGAAGTAGGATTGAAGGTCAAAAGAGAAAAAACGTTATACATGAAAACCTCCCGGGCTGACTCAAGCTACCCCACCACTATTGAGCTGGACGGTGTTGAGTTCAGAACTACCAAGGAATTTAAGTACCTTGGTGTAATTCTGACCAGTAACAATGACTCCTCCATTGAAGTGCGAGCAAGATTGGCAGCCGGCAATCGTGCGTATTTCAGTCTTCTGGACATTCTTAAATCAAGACTCCTATCCCGTAGCCCCAAGATTAGGATTTATGAGTCCATAATACGTCCGATTGTGACTTATGGAGCAGAGTGTTGGGTGCTGACGGTTCGAGATATGCGGTTGATGGAGGTGTGGGAAAGGAAAATCCTGAGGAGGATCTTCGGCAGTTTGTGACCGAGGGGAGTGGCGAATAAGGACAAACGATGGACTGCGGGAGCTATATGCAAGACCTGGTATTGTGGGGATTGTGAAGAGTGCAAGACTGCGGTGGCTGGGACATGTTTTTCGTGCCGAACCTGATGGCCCCTTGAGAAGGGTTCTCGACGGACATCCCGGTGGACGCAGGTTGCGTGGCAGACCACGGATGACGTGGATGCAGGATGTGGAGGCGGACCTGAAGGAGATGGGCATAAGGCTGTGGCGGAAGAAGACACAAGACAGAGCAGTCTGGAGGCGGATTTGCGAGCAGGCCAAGGCCCTCAATGGGCTGTAGTGCCAGAAGAAGAAGACGCTGTCACTAATTGCTCCTCCAGGTTGTCAACAACCAAAATTTGAGAGCAATATACCTACCACACTCTAATCGGACTTCCACTTCCACTTCCACTCGCCTGAGTGCACACTGAGCCTGAGGGACTACTCAACTCATTTTCATCTTATGTTGGCAGCCTTGGTGGAGATATTTCCCTGTTTCATGGATATTTTGGGTAAAAAGCACGGGGAAATTTCCCTCTCGTATTCTGCACTGATCGTGAGTTATAACCTTGGCACCGGTTCTCTGTGGTTATAACAGTAATGAAAAGTTTCTTATTGCATTTTGGTTACTATGGATGCGCATGCTAATTTCTCTATTTTGTCCGATTTCCTACAAGTAACCATTAGTTTTGAGTTATTAGCAGTGGTGAATCAATCAAATGGAATCCGTGGAAAATCCGCACCAACAATGAGCTAGACGAGCTGATTGACCATGGGAACATTGTCCGTTTTATCAAAGCCCAGAGGATCCAATGGTTTGGACACGTACAAAGAATGGATACCAGTAGGATCCCAAAAAAGTTTACAATCATAGAATGGATGGGACCAGAAGAAGAGGACGTCCCCGGGTGAGATGGAGAGACGGGGAGCACGAGGACCTAAGAAAGCTCCAGATCAGGAATCCAGACGAAGCAGCGAAGGATAGAGCTTCATGGAGGACAGTCGTACGAGAGGCCAGGGTCCACATAGGACTGTAGCGCCAATGGAAGAAGAAGAAGAAGAATCAATCAAATTGAAGTCTTCAATTATATGAGGGTGCTGACATGTTTTCGGAGTTTGTAACTTGAATTTTATCTCCGCAATTTCATCAATGAATTTGCTGCCATCGGACTCGACTGTATTGCTTTGAAGAAGGTAAGAAATTATGATTTCCTTTAATTAGCAGTAAAAGTGTGTATTTATATGTAGGTACGATACGAAAGAAAGAACCATTATTCAAAGTAATAAACACAAAAAGACATTTTGGTATTCTTTTTATGAGTGTTCTTAGGCATCATAAAAAAATCAACCCATTGATTGTTTCAGACAAATTAACTTCTCCCGGCCGAATGAAGAAGGTTTATCCACAAGCAAATATACGAATATTTATGACGTTTGGAACCCTTCAAAACCTTTACCTACCTACTTATTTATTTAACTGTGTGAAACAATATAAAGCCCGAAATAAACTCGTATTATGGATGTTTTTTTAATTCAAATTGAACTTCATTACGAACCCATATCATTTTCTACAAGTATTTTCTACTATATCATTTTACTAGATCGTAAAACAAGAATGAGTATTGAGAACGAAGGCGAGAATATTTGACAACTTCAAGAAAGAAACTCACAATCTCGGAAGATTTCACCGAATTCGGGGAGAAAATATTGAAGACTGTTACAAGGAAATTGAAGTTTGCGAAGATCTTCATTGGATATTTTTGACGGAAAAACTTGTCTAATCGCCTTATTTTTATCAGACAAACAAAATAGTTAGGTAGTTGACTTGCTCTACACTATTTTCAGAAGGAAAATCTGATAATAACTGTGGTTGAGGGGCACTTAAGGTACCTCCGGCCAGCACTCAGGATTTTGCACCATTGAGTCGGGGGTGGGCCTCAACTCAACGCTGAGTTTGGTTTATGAATACCGTTGAGTGCGCCCTTACACATCGCACTGAGTGGTCCCTCAGGGCGCCCTCAAATCTTGTCTATGAATACAAATGAGTGCCCGCCAACCCTTATCGATGCATTTGAGGGTGCACTCAGACTTAAGTAATGACTATGAATTCCGCCCTTAATCCAAAATGTTTCCATACCTGAAAACTGGATTTCTCATCTCCTGGAAAGTATCACAAATGGACAGAGGCTGATCCTTGGCGAATCTCCTAAATTTAGGTACTTTTAAGTAAATTTTTTTGGTAAATTTAGGTAATTTTTGGGTCCAATACTCACCAATGACGTAAACTTTTTCTCCTTCGACTAAACTGAGAGCGTCATCAGTCTCAGCGACGTATGAGCAAATGGAGAACAACGGACTGCCTTCTGTGGTTTCCACAATCCTCACCTCGCCTGGTTCTGAAATGTTCAATTTTTCATGTTCGAATAAACTATTCATGAATCCTATTAGTTATTTTTTAGTTTAGTTTGAATTTGTAGCAATAAAGGCCAAAATCTAACAAAAATCAAATGATTATTAACTTATAAATTAATAAATGAATGCTCACCTTCCACCACTTTGGTGATGTGCAACGAAGCTTCTTCTGTAAAGATATAACAAACCAAATGTAAGCGTGATGATGAGAAGAATGAGTTTCAGCCTTAACGAATTTTAGACCGGTTTTCTTTGGCTTGATGAAGTTGAAATTCAATCTCGATCGAATGAACTACCAACATGTTTGGACCTCAAAATTCAACATGTGTTAGGCAATGTTTATCATTCTAAAATTAGGTTTCGCTCGGTGAACTATACATAAATTTTTGTACAGTGTTAAATAAACCTCTATTCAAGTTTCACTGCAGCTCAATAATAACCTTAAGTAATCTCAATATGAGGTACTTATTTTTCAAGTCATAAAGTCATTAAATCACCACCATTAAAGAGTTTGTGATTGTGGAGAGCACGCAGGAACCGGTCTCTTCCCCCTGCTAAGTATTGCATCAGTCATCACAGAGCAGGCCCAATGAGCGGTGTGGTTCCCTTTTGCTGAAATCGGTTAGGTTATGTTCTACTCGTATTCAGAAGAACTAAACTTCTTGGTTCCTTTCTGCTGAATCACGACCCGTCTTTATCTTTTCAAACAATACAAGGTGATTCGTGTTGTTCTTTTTTGAGAAACGGATATGGTCGTATTCAGCACCTCGAAAAATCTCCTACGGCAAACTTTTAGCTGGCACTTCCTAATTTACGAATAAACAAAACAGTGTAGAAAATAATATATGAACTTTAAAAAAACTGGAAGGATGAAGTCAACTAGCAATAGTAGAAAAAGCAAGATGGAGAAAATGAGGTTTCCCCTGTTTTTGTTTGATAACCTTCCTCTTAGATAACACGATTTTGTCGTTCCATCAAGCAACACTGGGAGGAGACGGCGATCCAAACAGCCAATCAATGATCGTTTCCGCTTCACGTTGAAGAGGTCCGTTTTCCCAGTTATTTTTAGAAATCATAAATTTTGAATGACTCTCAAAAATAACAGACTTATTTTCCAAAATCAACCCGATTTTCATCTATTCAGAAAAAATGCAAACAGAATTGGGTGAAATTCCTCATTCAAATTTCAGAGGGAAAGCCTAATCAAAACAATCGCTCTTTTTTTGCTGAAAGCGTAGACCGGCCTATCCCTTCTAGTAGTGTGCCAAGTCCCTGCTAGTAGTAGTGCCGTCCAATTGTCAGTGCCTCCACGATAGTTTTACTCCATTTCTTCTACACTAAAACTGGCTGGAAAGCGAACACAAACTGTATGCCTTAAATATCCATCCATTGATTAATTTGGTTCACGAAATGACAGATTAAGTATGACTTTCTAGTCGCGTTGACATTAATTTTATAGTAGTTTGCTTGAAACACGATTGTGAATCTCCTCAGAAATCCTACAAAAATTAAATAGGGACCACACGAATCAAAAGCATACGTATTTGTCTTCCAACGGAAAATCTTACCTATGAATAGGAGGACCCAATTCTATCAAGTCAAGGTGAACAATGAAAGGGCATTCTCAGTAGTATTTGGGTTTACAAACCACTTTGTTTTTGGAAACATAACTATGAATGGTTCAATGGATTGAATGGCTTCCAAAGTCACAGTATGTTTGGAAAGACTGGCAGGCATGCCAGACAACAGACCGGCAGACTGTTTGAATCAGACATGAAAGATAACCTATACCACCTCACCCTCACCTATAGTACCTACTAGCTACTAGGATTGTTCCAGCAAGGCGACCGTGGTCGACCGCAGTCGACCGGCGCATGCGCATTACGACTAACCACTGTTCCAGCACGACAATCTGCCCAACTTTGCGGTTGAACCACTGTTCCAGCAACTCGACCGTGGTCGACCCAAACCCGACCGCTTTGAGGAGTGCGGTCGCAAGCGGTCTAGATTGGAAGCCTCACCCTAAAGAAACCTCTACCTTAACCTTCTCATTTCAAAACGAGCTCCTCAGTGGAAGGACCTCCCAAGGTGTTTTGGTTGGGAGTTTATAGTCATCAGAGATAGGTACAAATTGGACAGTAGATGTGGATTTTTTCACCCTCCTGTTGGAAGAACTTTTTTCAGAAACGTGTGAAGCTTCAACCCAATGTCCTCAAATTTCTCGCTCTCACAAAGGAAACCTTGAAATCTCTTTATGCCTTCGTGAAGATAAATTTGCATTAAAATTGTGATTTTTCTATAACATCATACAGGGTGTCTACCATTTGGATGGACCAAACATCAAGGATCGATTGTACAACTAATTTGCTACAAAAAATGTCTCCCGGCAATTTTTTCTTAACTCAATCAAAATGCCTTTTTTCACTTCGAAGTTTTTTTTTCGCGTTTTCGACTTTACGTCATTAAAATTGCCATAATTCCTGTTATTTACCAAATAAATTCAAATTTAAGGATATCGTTGGGAAGAGCGTTAAATTTCCAAGCTGCCCAGTGTAAAACCAAAATCTTTTGGAATTAAACCATTTCTAAAAAATCAAGTCAAAAAGCAAACATCAATTTTTTTTCGAAATATGACTCTTTTTAAATTGAAGTTTTCACTTTGAACGCCTGTCCATTTCAATGGGCGCTCTTCAGAAAAAATATGCTTAAATTGTCAGCTTTCCAACGGTATATCAAGTTTTCTTTTTTAAATTCAAATTGGAAGAGTAACTAGGTAAATCAAGTTTGAATGCAAGAAAACGTGTTTTACAAAAAATCGCGGTGTATGGTCACTCTCGATCTCAAGATGACTTGACGAGTTTAGTATCAATTCCTATGTAATTTTTCACTCTGAATCCAATGGTGATACTTCCGAATAATTCTGAGTGCTAGAAAGTGGATTTTTCGAAGAAAACCTTCGTTGTTTGTACATAAAATACCAACGCATTATTCGTAGATATGGTAGTGAGCATGGAGTAATACCTTTCTATTCAATAAAAACATCAATCAGCTAGAAATTTGATGTTTTTATTGAGTAGAAAGGTGTTACTCTTCTACTTTGCTTGCTTTGGATCTGTACAATATTTTTTGCCATCCTCATCATAGAAACAGTTTTTAGGAATTTTAAATGATTACAGCAATGAGAAAAGGTATTTTATTCATTATGCATCGTATGTGACGATATGCAGGTATGGAAACCTGAAGTCACACATACTCAGAAGTAACGCGATTTTCGACCAACTAGCTGTTGAGTGTTCCAGTAGTGGTTGAACCACGGTGATGGTCACACAACCGCGATCTATAAGGCTGTGGTTTTTGGGCTCACTGCGGTCGACCGCGGTTGGCCCTGCTGGAACAAACCTAGTAAATCACAGGAGCGATCAGTAGGTAGCATAAATATTGGATCGCTACCCTTACTCTGCTGGAGATCCATCTCTTGTAATTTATTTCTACCATGGCAACAGCCATGAAGACTGAAAGTCACAAAATTCCTCTTAACGGAAATTTCAAGAGTTTTTTGCATTACACTGTTTCGTTTCGTAACCAGGTTTTCGGCCAGAGGTTTCCTTATATGGAGTAAAATGTAAACTGACTGATACAGTTTGTCATAACGATAGTCACAGCTCAGCTAACCTTTTGTTGATAGTCACGACAAGAATGTTCATAATTATTGAGCCACCTCAGTCCTACTGACTTCGCCAACTGTTAGGAACATTTGACTTCGACGACTTCGTTGTGGTTAGAACATTGGCGGCCTTTACACTTGCTTTCTTTCCTCCACGCCTGGAGCGTCGAGGAAAGCGCGCGAGTAAACCGTCCGCGCAATCGTGCGGGAAAGAATTTGGAAGCAAAAAAGTGAGCACACGCTTTCCTAAAGGAAAGCGCGTCCACCTGACAGCGTGAAGGAAAGAGCGCTAGTGTAAAGGGGAATCCAGCACGCAATCCCCGGAGCGTGGAGTGATCGTCAAACCAATGGTTTTGGTTGGCGTGCGAGGTTTTTGTGTGGTGTTAAAATGGAGTTGGAAAGAAGACGTAACGCCACGTTGGCTGATAACGCATTATCCCGAAGATTTTAGTTTTTGTATTCCTCACTTTTACTTTTCCACAGACATGGAAAAGATCTGTACATATCTATGAATTCCGTTACCATTTCTTTTGACCAAAGACGGACATCCATTTTACACGAATTTGAAGGAAGTAGAACAAACGACCAGAAAAACTAAACCGATACGATAAGCAGGGGAGGAGGCGTGCGGGAAAGCGTGAATGTGATTTACACTACCAGTAAAGGTGGACCAGAGGAAAGCTCGTCATCCGGTGCGCACGCAATCCCCCACTCCAGACTTTGCATTTACACCTACACTCTTTGCTACGCTCTTTCCCTTTTGAGGGTCTTTCCGGCAGGAAAGCGCGCTAGTGTGAAGGCCGCTATTAGGTAATTTGAAGCTTCCCACGCGCGAGGATCGATCCCAACACGTTTATTCCTAGTTTGGGAGGTTATGAAATGATTCAGACTCAACCATGAGCTGGGGTTCACAACTATCAGTCAGTTTTCTCACTCACTGGGAGTGAAGAATTGTTGTTTTCAAAAATTAAATCACCCACTGGACAATAATCATCATGAAGGTGAAGACTGGGAAGTTCTGAGCAAGAGTTGTACTTCCTATTTTCAAAAATCGGAAACAAATAAATATTTAACGTCAGTAAAATTCAGGTACGAGATCAGATTGATTTCTTCAAAATTAATTATGTTTAGCATCAACTCATTAGTGACAGTTTCTCATTTCAAAGACAGAACATGCAGACTCTCGACAATGAAGATTAGTTTTGCTGGCATGCAATACAAAAAATATATAGGTACTAGGAACAACAAACCGTAAGCAGGTATCTACAGTTATTTCATAGGTACCCACCTATGTTAGAAACTTACTCTCGACCGCAGTACTTACTGTTAGCTTTGTAGAAGCATTAGAAACAAGCATGTTCATTCAAAGAAAACGTTTTTGTCAAACGTTGCTCGCGAAAAACGCCTGGAAAACCACTTGAATTTTGGCAGTGCCATTACTCTGGTTACAGAAGCTCAATAACGCAAAAGAAAATGCACGAGGAAAGATGAAAAAAACAGCCAACTAGAGTAATGAACCGGCGAAAACTCACATAACTTGAGTACATGAAAATTAGCTTCAAAATATTGAAAGGAAGGAAGAAAATAAAACGACGTTCGTGTGACAAGAAACTTGAAAAACGAATCGGACTCCGATTCGGAGGGTTGAGGATGGTGGGCCCGGTGGATGGTCGTTCAAAATATTAGCAATCGATAGTTGGATTTCGATGTTTGATTCGATAGACGTTGATCATCATGGACCTAGTATCCATGGGATACTGGGTCCATGGTTGATCATGGATCATTTGGCCAGCGAAATCGAAAAAACGATGAATATGCCCATTAACATTGTATTTTTTAAATTTAATAATCATTTTACGTTTCAAATAATCTTGATAAATGATCGATGTATCGATGATTATCGCACGGCTATTTTGTTCAAAGCATGGAAGAAGATATTTTCTTCCATGTTCAAAGTATCCATGGTATTCAAGATGCTCAAGTGCAATCTTCTCATGGACCACCATGGACCTAGCATTCATAGTAGGATACCACCAGTGGGATCCACAGACGGATAGGTGGTCCATGTGGACCAGGGATAATCCATGTATCTGCACTGAGCTTATCGATGGCATCATATGATAACCTCGTATCTCAATTTTTGGCCAAAATGGTTTTTTTTTAATTCTCTGAATGAAAACCCCGTATCCCACCCACCTGTAATTCAATTTTTAGCGGGAATTGCATTTTCTGCTCTCTAACGCCCTAAATGATAACCTCGGTTTTGATCAAGAGGGCTGAGCGTCACTGTAACCATGGTTTCTTATCGCTAAAAATTTAATTACAGGTGGGTGAGATACGAGGTTATCATGTGATGCCATCGTTATCATTTTATGTTTATCCGCTTTATCTATGTCATATTCACCGCAATTGTTATTGCATTTTCATAAATTTCGAATTGCAAGTTACAAGTCTACATGTTTGAACATGGAAACGGCATGGTTATGCATGTTAGGCGGGTAATTCGCGTTTCTAGTTGCCTTCTCGTTTCAACAAACTTTTATATGCAAATTTATTTTTATTTTGTTGTAAATTCTGTTTAGGACCTCAGGGGATTGTATAAACTCTACTGAGGTGAGTTCATTGACTATAAGTTTGATTTTGCTAGTTAGGCCAAGATTACCTAAACGTTGACTGTTTCTTTCCAGATTCTTAAGCTTAGATAGGTATTAAACTTATGCCTGTAAGTATCGATAAGTAAATTGAAGCATTATAGAGGTTTTCAGTTAATAAGCCAATGCATTAACCCTTAACTGCACCAGCTATCGTATATGACATGGAACTTTAAACGAGGTTCAAGAGCATTCTGGTGGTCTTCTCGAGCTCTTTATGGTATTTTTACTTTAGTCAACAACCGCTAGATCTCGTAAGAATCAAAGAATATCCATAACCCCTCCTGTAAGGTTATAACCTCCTTCAAGTCAGCAGTAATCACGAGTGGACAACACGCCTGAGAAGTGTTGTTTTGCTGTGCCTCTTACATTTTTTACATTTTTGAAGATTTTCGGCTGAAAAAATACTGCGTGCTGTCTCAAGATATGTAGAAATGAAATATGAAAAGAACTAATCGATTAAGTTTCCAGTGTTATTGGAAACTGCGCTTTTGCTTTGATATCTCATATGATAGAACGTGAAGGAGGAGGACCTGGGGGAATTTCATATATGATAGAACGTGGACTTCTCCACTGCATTACCATCTCGTTCCAACGTGTTACAAGCCACTTGCTGCACATGATGTTTTTTTTAAATATAATTTTATTTCATGTTATTGATGATTTTATAAATTGTATTTGACGTCAGCATAAATTTCACATTAGGTATCTCTACTATATTTCAGAAATGGTTCCTAACCACTTCATATATGTGGACAGAGATGGAACCAAAAGAATCTAATTACATAAAAACCCCAACCGTATTAATTACATAAAACCCCAACGAGTTAAGAGTGGTTGTGGGAGAGTCTGAGAAATCGGAGGGAGTGGGTGGCGGGGAGAGTCGGAGGAATCGTTTTTGCCTGCTTTTAGTAGGCTTTTCAGCTAGTATGATGAACTACAAAAATTCCTTGAAATACCAATTGGAAGAGAAGATGAGGATGAAGATGATTTATTAGATCTGGATGAATTAGATTATGATGATGCTGAGTTAGACCAGCCTGATGACTTTTTGCCAACATATTCATTATGGACCCTCCTCTGCCAAATTAATTTCAAGAAATCGTCATGGGGCTGTCAGAAGAAGTGGAGATGACATCGTCACATGAAGCCGAAGCCACCTTGTCAAAAATTGTCTACTTATTGTTTAGTCTTCAACTATTCTTGTCTACAGTCTGGCCAATGATAAGAGGAAAATTTATTGCCGCCTGCAGGCCTTTTTTTTTAAAATTACATACATACAAATTTTCGTAATAAATTCTTCGAAAAAATGTCTATGTATAATATATCACTAGATTTTTGTCCATAATCCTACTAAGTTTCTAAATAGGTGATAGAAACTCCAAATGAGCATTTATGCTTTCTTATAGCATTATAAATGTGATTTTTAAATAGCAGTATGCGAAAAACCTATTTGGTCATACGTATTTCTTTCAACCATTTTACTCGCATTATATCACATATGAAATCATCGTCTCGGCTGCTTAACCACGTTCTATCATATATGATAAGGGCATAAATTAGGGATTATCGGTCAAACTATGTAATTTAGGGACTTTTCCTTGTCATTTTCGTTTTCAGGGGGCCAAAATACATGAAATTCATTTTTTTCAAGAAAATAGGAAATTGTGTGCAGTTAAGGGTTAAGAGTACTTGAGTACTTGATGTGAAGAAGCCAACTATGGGGTGGGTATTTCAAAATAAGCTAAGCAATTTGCATTCTTTAGTGAAGCTTAAGCGAAAAAGAAGCTACACGATGAAAAGGTGTACCATTCTATTCCACTCAGTGGGCGTCCGTATTTTTGTTTTCATGTCTCATTAATATCTACTATGAAGTTGTAGATGTCAAAATCTTGTTATTCTTCCTTTACTGACTAAGGAATTCCACACCTTCAAGGCAGCAAACCTGAGAAATAATTGTTTAACTGATTTTTCTAATCAGTACTGTACTTTGGAGACTAATCAGCACATTTCTGACCCAAGTATGGTATGACATGAAACAAATTTATATGGGATTAGTGGAACAGCATGGTCCTTCCTATTTGCATCTCTGTTTAGAAGCGTAGGTCCATAACTTATAGATTCCAAATCTAACGTTATAATTGCGAATGATTGACCTACCTTGATGGAATGACTGAATTGAGGGTTTGGATGGTTTTCTCTTGACTTTCAGTTCCAAAGACTCCTCTTCGTACACTATGCTTTCTTTTCTGGGTTTTCGCAATCCTAGTTGTACTTCTTCTTCAACTTCCTCGACGCTGTATGGTGTCGTTGACGATTTCCTCCTCAAAGGGAATTTGACGTCTGCTGGACCCTCTTCAACCTCCTGCTCGATGTAGATAGTCTCCGAATCAGCTTCTTCAGCAAACGAAACAGGTTTTTTCTTTTTAGGCAACCTCACTTTACCAGACATGGCAACCTCCTCTTCCTCATAGGAACCCATTTTGATCTTGAATTCTTGCTCAACTTCCTCCTTCTGAATCGTCTTTGGCTTGGGTCGTCTCAACCCGAATTGCACACTTTCTTCTGGAGCCTCTTCAACCGAGTATGGAGTCTCCTCCACTTCCTGCTCGATATAAATCGTCTCTGAACTTGCTTCCTCGGCAAAAGATGGTTTCTTCTTTCTTGGTAATTTAACTTTACCAGACATTTCAACTTCTTCCTCCTCGTATGAACCCATCTTGATGCTAAACTCCTGCTCAATATCTTCTTTGTGTTTGACTACTTTTGGAGCAAATGTAACAGATTCCACCATTTCTGGTTCTTCTGGTTGTGGCTTCTTTGGTTTCTTCAATGTTATTGCTTGGGCTGGGAGCTCTTCTTCTGAAATTTTTGGCCTAGAAGGTTTTCTAAATGAAACAGCTGGAACTTCCTCTACTTCTTCAGTCTGTTGTATTGTCAGTTCTTCGGCTTCTTCTGAGATTGAATATTTTTTCTTAGCTTTGGTAATCTTTTTCAAAGTCACTGCCTCAGCTGACACGGTTTCTTCAGTAACAGATTTTCTCTTTTCTTTTTTGATAGTGACCTCCTCGCTCACTTCCTCACTAATCTTAGGCTTCCTTGGTTTCAAGATTGTTGTGGTAACTTCTTCTTCTTCCTGTGGTTTCTCTTTGAATGTTACTTTGAGCATCATCGTATCTTCAGGCTCAGTTTTCTTTACCGGTTCCTCTTTTTGGATTGTAATCTCTGCTGCTTCTTCCTCCATTACGTATGGTTTTTTAGGAGCCTTCTTCTTTATTGTTACATCATCGAATGCTTCTTCTTCAGTATAAGTCTGTTCAATCTTTTTGATTGTGAAATCACTTTCAACCTCCTCAATCACTTTTTTCTCTGGCTTTTTCCTCATCAGTACAATTTGTTCCTCTACTTCTTGGTCTTCAGGTTTGCTGGGCTTCCTTAAACGCACAACTTCAGCCTCCGCTGGTGCCTCCTCAATTTTCTTGGGTTTTATTACCACACTGACCTCTTCATCGTCAGGTTTCGTTTCCTTCTTCTTCGGTTTTTTCTTTTTAATTGAAACTGTTTCTGAATCTTCTTCTTCAGGTTTTTCAGTTGGCTTTCCAATTGTCAGCTTGACTTCTGGAGAAGCCTCTTCTTCTGCTTCAGGCTTTTCCTTTTTAAATGGCTTCAGCTTCATTTCTTCTGACGGCGTTTCTTCATCTTTGGGAGTGGGTTTTCTGAGAGTGATATCAGCAGGCTCTTCTTCTGGCCTTGGTTTACCTTTTCCCAATGGGAAACCTGAGGGTTCTTCAGGCTCTGGCTTTTTCTTCTTGAGGGACTTTCTTTTAACTGGCTCTTCCTCCTTTGGAACTACTGGTTTCTCAATATCTGGCAGTTTTTCTGGTTTTTCAAGTTCTATTCCTCCACCTTCAATTGGTAGGTCTTCGAGTGGTTCCAGCTTGTCCAAAGACTTTTCTTCTTTAGGTTTCTTTTTGCTGACAGTCTCTTCTTCCGGTTTCTTTTTAGGTTTTTCTTCCGGAATCTCTTCTATCTCTTCTTTTGGTTTGACTTTTCTTAACTTGATTTCTTCTGGCTTTTCTTCTTCTTTGGGCACAGTGCCTTTTCCAAGGACCATTTTTTCAGGTTCTTCTTCTTTTGAAAGCTTTTTGCCTGGCCTGTCCCTCGGTTTGATAACTTTCTCTGCTTTTTCTTCCTTTGGGCTCTCAGGCTCCTCTTGATATGGTTCATATTCCTCCAATTGAGTTTCTTCTTTTTCAGAAAGCTTTATTTTCTTCACCTTCTTCTTTGGTATTTTCTCTGCTTCTTTGTAGTTCCTTGAAAGAATTCCACAGTCAACTTCTGCTTTAGGGAGTACACTCGTTACAGCGTACTGTAGCTCAGGTGGGTATTGAATGTGAGTGATTCTACTCTTCAATAAAAATCTCTTTGGTGCATCAGTCTTTGGTTTTTCTGGCTTAGGTACAACTGAAGACTTCCTGAGTTTCACCGTAGTAAAAAGAGGTTGTTCTGGTTGAATCTCTTCAACTTTCATTTTTGTTGGTTTTATTTCCTTTCGCTCAATTTTGATTGCTACCAGTTTTGGTTTTTCTGGTTTGTCCTTTACTTCTACTTTCTCTTCTGGTTTGAGTTTTTCTTCTTTCTTAGGTTCTTGGGGTTTTTCTGGTGACATTTCTTTTTCAGGACTAACAGGCTTATCCTCTTCACTTGGTGTCTTCTTCTTCTTGATTTTTTTAGTTTTCTCCGTTTCTTTCTTTTCCTTCTTTTCCTTCTTTGGTATTTTCCCCTCAAAGTCAATGTCCTTTTCTTCTTGCGGTTTTTCTGGTGAATCCTTCTTGAAAGGTTTGAGCGTGATCTCTTCAGGTTCTTCCGGTTCCTTTGGTTTCTCTGGTATCCTAAATTTCACATCTTCTTCAGGTTCAGGCTCCGGTTTTTTACCTTTGCCCATCTCAAGAGTACGAGGGGTTTCTTGTTCTTCAGGCTTTGGTTTCTTCTCTTTAGGCTTCTTTTTAGGGCTTTCTTCTTTTTCATCTTCCCTCTTTTCAACTGTTACTTCTGGCTCCAATGTTTCTTCAACAGGACGTTCTGGGAATTCTATATCTTCTATAGGCCTCATCTGTGTGTCACTGTACTTTCGTTCCGGTTTTTCCTTATCTTCAGTCTTCACCTTAGGTTTCTTGGGCACATCTTCGATGATCTGTAATTCCTCAGGTTTAGGAGCGATCTTTTTCAGCTTGACACCTTCAGCTTCTGGCTCCTCTTTTGGAACTTTACCCTTGCCCAGAACAATCTTAGTTGGTTCCTCTACTTCCTCAGTGGGATTTTCTTTCTTCGAGGGGCGTCTCACGGTCTGTTCTGGAATATCCTCTTCTTTTGGTTTCTGTTCAAACTCTGGCATGTCCAATGTCTCCAGTTCTGGTTTAGATCTCTTGGGCAACTTCTTCTTCGATGGACGTTTCTTCAATTCTTCCTCTGCCTCCTCATAATTTCTGGAAATCACTCCATTGCTCCTAACTGGAGGTATCAAATCAGTGACAGTGAGGTGTTGAGGTGCAGGAGGGTATTTATTCCTTTGAATTCTGCTTTTTAATAAGAACTGCTCCAGGACGTTTGGCTCCTCTCCTACTTTTTCTACCTTGACTCGCCGCAATTTCACTGAAAATGGTCCTTCTACTATTCCTATCACAGCCGTTTGTATTTTAGGTTTCTCAAACACCATATCCACTTTCTCTAGCCGTTGCAACTTCATCCTAGGTTTCTCAGTCTTTGGTTTCTCAGGTTCTACAACTTCTGGAGTTTCTTCGTCTTTTTCAGGTTTTTTCGCCTTCTTCTTTTTCTTCTGTTTATCATCAATTCCGAATTCTTTTGGCTTAATTTCTTCCTCCAGTCGAGATATATCCGATGGTTCTGGTTTTGGGCCTGTTAGTTTCTTTTCAGGTTCTTCGGGAGAGGGCTTTTCTTTATCAAAAGGTTTCAGCTTAATTGGTTCTGGTTCCTCCTTGGTAGGAGAGCCTTGTTTCTTCTTGAGTTTAATTTCAGGCACTGGCTCGTCTTCTGGCTTCTTTCCTTTACCTAGAGGGAAACTCTTTTCTTCTAGTTTCTCTTCCTCCTTAGGAGCTTTAGGCTTCGGCTTCTTCTTTTTATCTGGTTCGTCCTTCTTTTCGATCAATTTTTCTGGCTTGACTTCTTCTGGCTTGTCCAATTCCTCAGGTTCTCCAGTTTCAATAGGCTTTACTGGTTTCAATTTGAATGTAGCATCTTCTGGTTCAGTGGGTTGTTGTGGTTCTTCTGGTTTAAGTTTCTTTACCACTTTAACAACTTCTTCTGTCACATCTTCAGGTTTCTTGGGTTGTTTTTTCAAAGTAACCTTCTCTTCTGGTACCTCTTCTTTCGGAACTTGACCTTTCCCAAGTTTGATCTTAATTGGTTCCTGAATTTCTTCTATTGGCTTTTCTTTTGGTAGTTTCACCGATTTTGTTTCTGGTGTCTCTTCAATTTTTTCTGGCTTTTCTTCCTCGTATGGAATGTACTCTTCTTTCTCCGCTGTTTCTACATCAGACAATTTTATTTTCTTTACCTTCTTCTTCTTGACTTTCAGCGCTTCTTCATAATTTCTTGACAAGATTCCTTTGTCGACTTCAACAGGCTCCAATTGTGTTACAGTCAAGTGGTGCAGAGTTGGAGGGTATTCAACCCTTTTAATTCTACTTTTGAGCAAGAATGATGGAAGTTTGACTGGCGCAGCCTCCTTTTTGGGAGTTACGGATGATTTTCTCAGTTTAACACTTGTGAATGAGGGTACTTCTTCCTTGGATTGAGCGAATTGAGGTTGTTGTGGTTCCATAACTTTCCTTTCGATTTTCATTGGTTGCAATTTGGTTGCCACTTTCTTCGGTTTAATTTCTTCTGGTTTTTCTGGTTCTGGGGTTTCCTGTGTTTGCGGTTTAGGTTCTGGCTTTGATTCTTCTGGTTTTGATGGCTTCTTCTTAATAGACTTTTTCTTTTTCGTAGCTTTTACATCTTCTTGTTCTTCCGATTCTTCAACTATTGGCTCAGTTGATTGACTCTCTGGGACGATTTCTCCTGATGGCACTTCTTCAATAGTTGTAGTTTCTCCTGTGAACAGTCGAAATAATATTAGAATACTGTATCAAACAGCCTATCGTGGAGATCATACTGTGTATCATGTGTAATTATAAATATTATTGTCATACCTGTTTCTGTTATGCTCTCTGGTTGGGTGGATTTACATGAGATATCCTTCGTGTCGTGAGGTGTTGTAGGAGAATCTGGTTGAATGTTGTCTGAACCACCTCTTGGTCGTGTTCTTTTCTTTGAAGGCGATGTGTCTTGAGGTGAAGTTTCTAGTGTTTCGACTGTAGGTGACAACTTACCTCTCTTTTTCGTGTGTTTTGTCTGTGGTACGGTTTTTCGTGTTTGTGGAGGAGTGTCAAATGGTTCATCAGTGGGTATATTGTCATTATGAAGTTCTGGTAACTCTGTGACCTTTGATTCGGTGGTGTCTTCTTCAGAAATACTTCCAACGCGTAATGGTTCTCGCTTCTCAGTTTTCTTAACGCGTGTATGTTCCCTCCCATCGACAACTTGATTTATTGTCTCTTCAGTTGATGTAACCTTTTCGTCTCCTAACACCCTTACTACTACTACTTCGAGAACCTCCGCTGATTCAAACTTTTCATCATCAATGACAGGTTTCAACTTGAGGAAGATTGGCTTAGGTAATGGGATATATTCAGATACCGTTGTGCCCTCTGGGAGTTCAGTGTGAACTTCTGTAGTCTCGTTACCATTAACAACTTTCCTTATCACTTTAGATCTTTCTATTTTATTTCCCTCCCCATCCCGACTGATTTTTGTTTTAGTTTCTGTCACAACGAGGCTCTTAGATGGCTGTGATTTGGACTGATCTGTACGTGGTGGCTTGACAGTTTCATCTTGAGATGATACAATTCGAGGTTGTTCCATAATTGGAATTTGAAGAGGAATTTGTTGAATCTGAAGAATGTCTGGTGTTGGTGTGGAGATGGGTTCAATCGACTCAGACTCGGTTTCTATAATTTTCACTTTTCCATCAACTACCTGCTTCGTTGTTGCTTTAGCTGAAGTGATCCTTTGATTACCTCGGGATTTTTGAGTGATTACCTCTACAATCTCTGCTGATTCGAACTTATTTTCTTCGATAACTGGTTTCAACTTTTGCAGAACAAGCATCTTTTCGGGGATATCAGTAATTTCTGTACCTTCTGGTATCTCTTCAATGACCTCAGTGAATATTTTATCATTATCAATTGTCTTGTTTATTCTTCTTTGGTGCACTGATTTCCTGCCACCATCTACAACGATTTTCGTTGTTACTTCTGTTACCTTGTGTGGTTCGGGAGTATCTTCTACAGAGTCTGCTGCAGTTACTGATGAAGGAAATTGTTCCATGTTTGAAGTAGTTTGTGGTTCTTTTTCGAATTTCTGTACTGGTTTTGATCGATCTTCAATTTCCCTAATCTCCATCGGCATAAGAGGAACTTGAGTTGGACGAAGCTGCTCCACTTGTTCAGTCTCTCTGACAGAAGTTATTGTTTGTCCATCTATACGTTTTCTAATGGTCTCTTTAGTGGCCGTGGTCTTTTTGTTATCAGCTACACGTTCAACTGAAATTTCTGTCACTTCTGCGTTTTCGAATTTCCTATCTTCAAACAAGGGCACTAATTGGTGAAGTATTGGTGCTATCTTTGTGAGCTCGCTCGTTATTTCAGTTCCATCTGGTATTTCTTCAATTGTTTCCGTTAATTCTTGGCTCTCCAGGAACTTCTTTATGATTTTATCTCTCCTTATTTTGTTTGAAATACCGTCACGATAGACAACCGTTGTTGTTTCTGTAACAGTATGAGATTCTACTGGCTCAGTGTCTCTCGATGCAGCCTGAACTGGGTGTTCTATTTTAATTTCCGACGTTGTTTCCTCCGGTACTGACGTAGTTGTAGGTGTGTCACTTTTCTTGGAACTTGTATCTTTATCGGTTTTCTTAGGTCTTTTGACTGTACTTGATGATCCACCTTCAGGTTGTTCTTTCTTTTTTGGTTTTTTCTTTTTAATTGAAACTGTTTCCGACTCGTCTTCTTCAGGTTTTTCAGTTGGCTTTCCAATTGTCAGCTTGACTTCTGGAGAAGCCTCTTCTTCTGCTTCAGGCTTTTCCTTTTTAAATGGCTTCAACTTCATTTCTTCTGACGTCGTTTCTTCGTCTTTGGGAGTGGGTTTTCTGAGAGTGATATCTCCAGGCTCTTCTTCTGGCCTTGGTTTACCTTTTCCTAATGGGAAACCTGAGGGTTCTTCAGGCTCTGGCTTTTTCTTCTTGAGGGACTTTCTTTTAACTGGCTCTTCCTCCTTTGGCACTACTGGTTTCTCAATATCTGGCAGTTTTTCTGGTTTTTCAAGTTCTATTCCTCCACCTTCAATTGGTAGGTCTTCAAGAGGTTCCAGCTTGTCCAGAGACTTTTCTTCTTTGAGTTTCTTTTTGCTAACAGGTTCTTCTTCCGGTTTCTTTTTAGGTTTTTCTTCCGGAATCTCTTCTGTCTCCTCTTTTGGTTTGACTTTTCTTAACTTGATTTCTTCTGGTTTTTCCTCTTCTTTGGGCACAGTGCCCTTTCCAAGGACCATTTTGTCTGGTTCTTCTTTTGAAAGCTTTTTGCCTGGCCTGTCCCTCGGTTTGATAACTTTCTCTGCTTTTTCTTCCTTTGGGCTCTCAGGCTCCTCTTGATACGGTTCATATTCCTCCAATTGAGTTTCTTCTTTTTCAGGAAGCTTTATTTTTTTCGCTTTCTTCTTGGGTATCTTTTCTGCTTCTTTGTAATTTCTCGACAGAATTCCACAATCCACCTCCACTTTATGTAGTTCCTTTACAACAATGTACTTTATTTCTGGTGGGTATTGAATGCGAGTTATTCTACTTTTCAATAAGAATCTCTTCGGTTCTTCAGTTTTTAGTTTTTCAGGTTTGGGGATTACTGATGCCTTCCTTAACTTGATAGTAGTGAACAACGGCTGATCCGGTTTTAGTTCTTCCATTTTCAACTTGGATACTTTGATTTCTTTCCTTTCTATTTTAATTGGTACTAGTTTGAGTTTAGACTTCTTTGGCTCCGATGTTATTGGCTTGTCAGGCTCTTGTGATTGCACTGTGGGGGTTTCTTGAGATTCTGGTTCTTTCTTTCCTCTTGGCACCTTCTTTTTAACTTTCTTAGGTTTTTCTTCATCGGTGGGTTTCTCTTCGTTTGTTTCTTCTGGTTGTTGGTCTTCAGACCTTGTTTCCTTCCCCTCTTGAGATTCTTTGAGTGGCAATTCTTCTGATGGTTGTTTTACAGTTTCCCGGGGTTCTTTTTGTTCTTCAGTATCTATCGTTTCAAACTCTGGCTTTCCACCTTCTTCAAGTTTGACTCCTTTAGGTACTTTCGGTTTCTCCTGGGTACCTTTCTTTTTTATCAATTTCTTTCTAGGTTTCCCTTCCGTAGCTGTTCCCTCCTGCTCACTAGGTGTAGGTTCAGGAACAATTTTAACTGGTTTTGAAGTTTCGGTCTCTCTGGTTTCGGTTTTTTCCACTCCATCGATTATTGTCTTCACTACTTCTTTTGTTGCTGTCACCTTCTCTGTTTCAGAACACTTTTCTGTGATTACTTCGGTAATTATTGCTTTTTCGAATTTCTGGTCATCGAGCACAAACTTCAGTTTTTCATGTATTGGTTTCAACAAAGGAAGGTCATCTGTAAAGTCTGTGTTTTCTGGAATTTCCTCCACCACTATTTCACCCGTTTCTTTTCCTTTTGTTACTTTTCCTCTTTTCACTTTAGTTTTGTCCCCATCCTTGATGATTTCGGTCGTTGTCTCAGTAATCATTAAAGTTTCAAGAGGACTCTCTGAATCCTTGATTTCTTTCTTCTTCTCTGGTTTGCCTATTTTCTTTTCTTTTACCCCAGTCAAGTTCAAACCACTTTTCTCAGGAAAATCCTGGAACGATGTTGAAGGTTGACTAACTACAGATTCTTTGGTCGAGGTGTGTTCTTGCCCATCAACTACTTTCTTTACTGTTTCACTCTTTTTAGTAATTTTTGTATCCCCAGAAGTCGTCTCTGTTGTTACTTGTGTCACTGTGGCTGTTTCGAATTTTTCGTCTTCAAGAATAGGTTTAAGTTTTTGAAGTAATGGTTTCAAATAGGGAAGATCATCAACGAGATCAGTTTCCTCAGGAATTTCCTCAACTACTTCTGTTGACTCTACGCCCTTTGTAATATTTGTTATTATCTTGTTTCTTTTTATTTTCTTCTTTTGACCATCTTTATAAATTGTAGTGACAAGCTCAGTAATCGTCTGAGTATCTTGAGGTGTTTCAGTAACTTTCTCAGTAACTGGCTTGTTGCTTTCTGTTGGTTTCGCTTCATCATCAGTTATCAACGATGTATCGTGTTGCTTGATTCGACTTGCTCTCTTTTTGGGTTTCCTAGTATCTTCTACGTCTTCGGTTATTTCTACAATTTCTATATCAGAATCTGAGGGTTTACTCTCGGGAATCACCTGTTCAGTAGATGACTTCTCCTTCACAGATATCTGTTTCTGACCATCAACAACTTTCTTGATAATTTCTTTCGTGTTGGTTACCTTTTTGTCGCCTGTTGTAATTTCGGTAATTATTTCTGTGACTTCAGCTGTTTCGAATTTTCTGTCTTTCAGGATGGGTTCTAGTTTCTGAAGTAATGGTTTCACTGATGGAAGATCTTCCACGAGATCAGTTCCCTCGGGAATTTCTTCAACTACTTCAGTCGATTCTATGCCGTTTTCAATATTTCGGATTATCTTATCCCTCTTTATTTTCTTCTTTTTGCCATCCCTATAAATTGTAGTGACAAGCTCAGTAATTTTCTGAGTTTCCTGAGGTGTTTCGATAGCCTCACTAGAAACTGGCTTGCCACTTTCCATAGGTTTGGCTTCGTCATCAGTTAACAACGATGTACCATGATGCTTGATTGTTGCTCTCTTTTTGGGTTTCCTAGTATCTTGTACATCTTCGACTATTTCTACAATTTCTATTTCAGAATCTGGAAGTTTACTCTGCGGAGTGACCTTTTCTATGGATGAAGTCTCCTTCACCGAAGTATGCTCCTGGCCATCCACAACTTTCTTGATTATTTCCTTAGTTTTGGTCACTTTTTTGTCTCCTGAAATAATTTCAGTAATTATTTCCTTGACTTCAGCTGTTTCGAATTTCTTGTTTTCAAGGATTGGTCTGAGTGTCTGAAGTAATGGTTTCAAAGATGGAAGATCTTCAACGACATCAGTTCCATCAGGAATTTCCTCTACTACTTCTATCGATTCGACGCCATTTTCAATATTTCTAACTACTTTGTCTCTCTTTATTTTCTTCTTTTCACCATCCCTATAAATTTTAGTGACCAGCTCTGTAATCTTCTGAGTTTCTTGTGGTGTTTCAGTAACCTTCCCAGTGACTGGCTTGACAATTTCCAACGGTTTAGCTTCATCATCAGTCATCAACGATGTACCATGTTCCTTCATTCGCGATGTTCTCTTTTTGAGTTTCTTAGTGTCTTGAATGGCCTCCGTTTCGGTAATTTCTCCATCAGAGTGTTTTCTCTGCGGAGTGATCTTTTCTGTGGAAGAAGTCTCCTTCACCGAAGTATGCTCCTGTCCATCCACCACTTTCTTGATTATTTCCTTAGTTTTGGTCACTTTTTTGTCTCCTGACATAATTTCAGTAATTATTTGCTTGACTTCGGCTGTTTCGAATTTCTTATTTTCAAGGATCGGTTTGAGTGTCTGAAGTAATGGTTTCAATGATGGAAGATCTTCAACGAGATCAGTTCCATCAGGAATTTCCTCTACTACTTCTGTCGATTCGACGCCATTTTCAATGTTTCTAACTACTTTGTCTCTCTTTATTTTCTTCTTTTCGCCATCCCTATAAATTTTAGTGACCAGCTCTGTAATCTTCTGAGTTTCTTGTGGTGTTTCAGTAACCTTCCCAGTGACTGGCTTGACAATTTCCAACGGTTTAGCTTCATCATCAGTCAACAACGATGTACCATGTTCCTTCATTCGTGTTGTTCTCTTTTTGAGTTTCTTAGTGTCTTGAATGGCCTCCGTTTCGGTAATTTCTCCATCAGAGTGTTTTCTCTGCGGAGTGATCTTTTCTGTGGATGAAGTCTCCTTCACCGAAGTATGCTCCTGTCCATCCACCACTTTCTTGATTATTTCCTTAGTTTTGGTCACTTTTTTGTCTCCTGAAATAATTTCAGTAATTATTTCCTTGACTTCAGCTGTTTCGAATTTCTTATTTTCAAGGATCGGTTTGAGTGTCTGAAGTAATGGTTTCAAAGATGGAAGATCTTCAACAATATCAGTTCCATCAGGAATTTCCTCAACTACTTCTGTCGATTCGACGCCATTTTCAATATTTCTAACTACTTTGTCTCTCTTTATTTTCTTCTTCTCGCCATCCCTATAAATTTTAGTGACCAGCTCCGTAATCTTCTGAGTTTCTTGTGGTGTTTCAGTAACCTTCCCAGTGACTGGCTTGACAATTTCCAACGGTTTAGCTTCATCATCAGTCAACAACGATGTACCATGTTCCTTCATTCGCGATGTTCTCTTTTTGAGTTTCTTAGTGTCTTGAATGGCCTCCGTTTCGGTAATTTCTCCATCAGAGGGTTTTCTCTGCGGAGTGATCTTTTCTGTGGAAGAAGTTTCCTTCACCGAAGTATGCTCCTGTCCATCCACCACTTTCTTGATTATTTCCTTAGTTTTGGTCACTTTTTTGTCTCCTGAAATAATTTCAGTAATTATTTCCTTGACTTCAGCTGTTTCGAATTTCTTATTTTCAAGGATCGGTTTGAGTGTCTGAAGTAATGGTTTCAAAGATGGAAGATCTTCAACAATATCAGTTCCATCAGGAATTTCCTCAACTACTTCTGTCGATTCGACGCCATTTTCAATATTTCTAACTACTTTGTCTCTCTTTATTTTCTTCTTCTCGCCATCCCTATAAATTTTAGTGACCAGCTCCGTAATCTTCTGAGTGTCTTGTGGTGTTTCCGTAACCTTCCCAGTGACTGGCTTGACAATTTCCAACGGTTTAGCTTCATCATCAGTCAACAACGATGTACCATGTTCCTTCATTCGCGATGTTCTCTTTTTGAGTTTCTTAGTGTCTTGAATGGCCTCCGTTTCGGTAATTTCTCCATCAGAGTGTTTACTCTGCGGAGTGACCTTTTCTGTGGATGAAGTTTCCTTCACCGAAGTATGCTCCTGTCCATCCACCACTTTCTTGATTATTTCCTTCGTTTTGGTCACTTTTTTGTCCCCTGAAATAATTTCAGTAATTATTTCCTTGACTTCGGCTGTTTCGAATTTCTTATTTTCAAGGATCGGTTTGAGTGTCTGAAGTAATGGTTTCAAAGATGGAAGATCTTCAACGACATCAGTACCATCAGGAATTTCCTCTACTACTTCTGTCGATTCGACGCCATTTTCAATATTTCTAACTACTTTGTCTCTCTTTATTTTCTTCTTTTCGCCATCCCTATAAATTTTAGTGACCAGCTCTGTAATCTTCTGAGTTTCTTGTGGTGTTTCAGTGACCTTCCCAGTGACTGGCTTGACAATTTTTAAAGGTTTAGCTTCATCATCAGTCAACAACGATGTCCCATGTTCCTTCATTCGCGATGTTCTCTTTTTGAGTTTCTTAGTGTCTTGAATGGCCTCCGTTTCGGTAATTTCTCCATCAGAAGGTTTTCTCTGCGGAGTGATCTTTTCTGTGGAAGAAGTTTCCTTCACCGAAGTATGCTCCTGTCCATCCACCACTTTCTTGATAATTTCCTTAGTTTTGGTCACCTTTTCGTCTCCTAAAATCATTTCAGTAATTATTTCCTTGACTTCAGCTGTTTCGAGTTGTCTCTCTTCAAGTACTGGTTTGAGTTTTTGAACTACTGATTTCATTATGGGCAGATCTTCCACTACGTCTGTGCCTTCAGGAATTTCCACTAAAACTTCTGACGTTTCTTCTCCATTTACAATACTCCTTATCGCCTTTTCTCGCTTCACTACGTTCTTTTTACCTTCCCTGTGAATGGTCGTTGTTACTTCTATGATCTTATGAATTTTAATAGGACCGATAACTTCTTCAACTTCTTCATTCAACGATGTGGAATCAGGTTTTCTAATTTTCCCTCTTTTTATTTTCGGTTTGTCCTCTGATTGTGGTTGAATATTGGTTGTTGATTCAGTTTCTGAGACTGATGTACGTTCTCGTCCTCCAACTACTTCTTTGATGGTTTCTCTTGTTTTGGTAACTTTTTTGTCCCCAGAAACTGTCTCAGTGACTACTTCAGTTACGTCTGCTGTTTCGAAGTTCCTATCTTCAAGAACTGGCCTGAGTTTTTTAATTATCGGTTTCAATGCGGGGATGTCTTCCGTTACTTCAGTCCCTTCTGGAATTTCTACTTCAACCTCGACGTTTTCTTTTCCATTCACAATATTTTTCGTTACTTTGTCTCTCTTTACCTTGTTCTGCTTGTCATCTCTATAAAATTTAGTTATTATCTCTGTGACAGTATGCGTTAGTAGAGGACTTACAGCTTCCTTTGCATTTTCTGGTGTCGGATATTTCAAGTCCTGAGTGACTTCTTCAACGAATGATATTACATCGGGCTTTTTAATTGTTTTAGTAGTTGTTTTCTTTTTACCTCGAGTTTTAGTTACCTCTATTCCAACTGACTCTGTAGTGACTTCCTCAGGTTGTAACTGATGTGTAGATTTTGTCTCTCTAGTCTCTGTCTGTTCGTGCCCACCAACCTTCTTCTTTGTCGTTTCTTTGCACACGGTTACCTTTTCATTTCCGTCGACTTTTTCAGTGATGATTTCAGTTACAATAGCTGTTTCAAATCTCTCATCTTCGAGAACGGGTTTCAATTTGTCAAGTATCGCTTTCAGCGATGGAATTTCTTCAGTTACTATTGTGTCCTCTGGAATTTCCGATATTGTTTCGATCGATTGGTTGCCGTCCACAATTCTTTTGATAACCTTGTCTCTTTTTACTTTGGGGTGTTCACCATCTTTGTAGAGCTTAGTTGTTATTTCAGTTATTGTAGTAGAGTGAAGACTTGGTGTTGTAGCCTCCTTAGCAGTGACTGGTTGTATCTGTTCTTCGATATCACCTGTAATCTCGACAAGACTTTGTGGTTTTTTACTCTTTTGATACCTTTTCGGTTTCTTAGAAGGCTCTGTAAGCCCCTCTGTGACATCTAGTATTTCTAGTGAATCCGACTGATCTACTTCAATTGGATGAATGTATTCTTCAGACTGAGTTGTCTTTGAGCTAGTTTGTTCGCATCCATCAACTAATTCTTTCATTGTTTCCGTAGTTGTTACACTTTTTCTATTCCCCTCTACCAGTTCTGTGACTATTTCAGTAATCTCCGCCTTTTCAAATTTTCGATCTTCAATTTTCGGCTTTAGTTTGCCAAATAATACATCTACTCGTGGGATGTCTGTCATGTCAGTCCCTTCTGGTATTTCCTCAACATAGTCAACCGATTCATTTCCATCAATATTTCTTTTGACAACTTTACCTCTTTGAACAAGCAATTTCCCTTCTTTCCTTCCTATTCTCGTTACTGTTTCTATGATGGTGCAAGATTGTTGAGGTCGTATCTCAGAAACAGGTTCTACTGTTTCTGGTGATAGTCTCTCTTCGAAGTACCTAGTCTCCTCATCTACTATAGTTGATATGGTGGGTTTCTCAACTTTCGCGGTTTTCTTTGGTTTTGTTTTTGGTTTCTTTTCATCATTTGGGAGCTCTGTGATTTCTACCAGGTGTTTCGGTTGTTTCTGGGTTATGAACTCAGTAGATTGACTTTCTTTCGCTGAGGTTTGCTCTTGACCATTCACAATAGTTGATACTACTTGTTTCGTTTTTGTTTCTTTCTTATTTCCTGATATTCTTTCCGTTCTTACTTCAGACATTATTGCTTGTTCAAATGCCTTATCTTCCATTAATGTACCAATATCTCGTAGAATTGGTTGTAAACTGGCCAAGTCTTCTGTGAGTTCAGTTCCTTCTGGGATTTCTTCAACCACTTCTACTGTCTCCACACCTTTGTCAATTCTTCTGATGATTTTCTCTCGCTCGACTTTCTTCTTTCCTTTCGTTGAAACAATTTTCGTGGTCGTTTCTGTTACAGTCACCAGTTCAAGAGGTTGGATTACTTCTGTTGCTGTAGATGTTGGTACGTCTTGCGTTTCGGAAATCGTTTCTGTCAGTAGAGTAGGTAGATATTCGATATTTTCTTTTCTTGTTGATGACGTTGTTTCTTTTCCATCTAATTTTTTTCTGATCGTCTTCTCTCTCGTTGTACGTTTTTGGTTTCCTACTATTTGTTCTGTAACTACATCTGTTAACTGTGCTGCTTCAAATGTCTTCACCGTGACTAAAGGTTTCAATTCTTCGGGAATATGCTCCTCATAGGGTGAGTCCTTAGTTATTTCAGTTCCTTCGGGCAATAATTTGTCTTCTTTTGTTGTCCATTCTCCATTTTCCTCGTTCTCTTCTACCTTTGTTTTTTCGATTCTTAATTTAGGCCCTATTTTCACCACTCGAGTAGTGGTAGTTGTTCGTGTCTGTGAAGGTACTTTTTGTGCTGTTGTAGTGGTTATTGGTACGTTTTCATCATCTTGTGTTCCTTGTTTTCTGACAACTTGTTCATGTTCATCTTTAACTACCTTTTTGGGCTTTTTGCGTTTTCCTTCCACTGCACGTTCACTTACCTTAGTTTGATGATCAGGAATCGCCTCTGTACTTTGAGTTTTGTTTGTTTCTAGTTGTTTTGTTTGTGTGATATCAGACGTTTGGATGATTTCCTCTTGTTTGGCTGTTTCAGGTTTGCATGTGGTGATTTCGAAAGATTCGTGTATTTCGGATTGTTCAACTGTTGATTTTGCTCGTACTTTGTGTGCGATATTTGACTCACCTGTCGTCGTGCTGTCTATGGGCTGTTCTTGTTCTGTAGGGGTCGCCTCAGGTATTTCCGTTGTTGATGTGGGACGGACCTTTGTAGTGTCTTCTTGTGATGGACCAACTAACCCTTCTAGTGTAATTTTCCCTTTACTCTTCCTCTTCGGTTTCTTTTTTATGATGGTGTCTATTTGTTCTGATGGAACTTGTTCCTCAACTTGTGGTAACACTTTTGCACTTGCGATTGTAACGTTTGCCGAGGTGAGCTCTGACGGTGTTTCATCGAATTGGCTAGCCGCCTCACTAACCGTGGGTTCTGTTTGTTCGTGTGGTAGTTGACTCTGAATTGCCTTTGAAGTAGTGAGTTCTGGTAGTGTAAGAATCGAAGGAGATTCTTCTACAGTCCTAACTTCACCAATTGGTAAACTTAATCCTTCTACTGAAATGTCTGTTTTGGAGTCCCTCTTTGTTGTTTTCTGAATTATTTTCACTGTGTGCTCAGAAATGAGTTGTTCTTCCACCTGTGGTAAACTTTGTAGTTTTGTCAAATCAGCTTGAGCCTTCTTTGTTCTGACAGGGGAAACGTTGAATTCACTCAACGTTTCTTGTGGTGTGATTACATTTGTTTCTAGTAGTGTGCTTCACTTCAACAGCATCGTCCTTTATAGGTTGTTTGGTTTCAAGTGTTCTAAACGTTTCTTCTGGTGTTATGCCTTGGCTAATAGCTGATTGTAGTCCTTCGATTTTAACATCAGCTTTGGAATCTTTTCGTGTAAATGTAACTTCTTGTTCTGTAGCTTGTTCAGAATGGATTAGCTGTGTTACTTGTGGTAGAACTTTTGGTTTCGTAAGGCTTAGTTGAGCCGTTGTAGTTTCAGGGTGTGCTTTTGTCAAATTCAGTTACTGTTTCTTGAACAGTGAGCTCCTGCCCTTCCAACGGTAGATTTGATGTGATAGTGTCATCTTGAATGGGCCTGATTGTTTCTAAATCTGAAAGAATTTCTCCTTCTCTAATAGTAACACTAAGTGGTAAACTTAATCCTTCTATGTTTACACCAGCTTTGGAATCTCTTCGATTTTCAATGTCCTTAGTTTTCACTTGTTCTGTTGCTATGTGTTGTTCCGTTTGAGGTACAGTTTTAGGTTCTGTTATCTGAATTGCCCCCTTAGCTAATTGTATAGGTAGTGTGTCAAATCCTTCCACGATTTCTTGTGTTCTTGTCTCCTCAGATTGTTTAGGGACATTAGCAGTAAATACCTCGTCAGTTTTTGTTTCATCTTTAGTGAACGTTGAAGGAAACTCGCCTAGTGTGAATGTCTTCACTAACAGGTAAATGTAAACCCTCCAAGTTGACCTTGGCTTTAGAATTTCTCTTTGTCATCTGAAAGTAACTTGTTGTTCAACCTCTTCAGATGTGACCTGCTCCTCAACAAGTGGAAGAACTTTTTGTGGTTTTGCCAAGTGTATATCAGCACTTGCTGTTGCTAATGGCGATCTACCAAATTCCCCTACTATTTCAAGAGTTGTTGGTTCCTGTTGTTCGTGTGGAAGAAGGACTCCAATAGCACTGTCACCTGAGCCTTGGAGTTGTGGCAGTGTCAATGATGTTTCTTCAGAGTCTACAATTTCTTGGATTGGTAATGTCAAACCTTCGATGTTAACTGTTCCTTTTGTGGTAAGTTTTTGTTGTTCATCGAGATTTTGTGGAACAACTTGTCCAGTGCTGAATTGTTGCTGAATTTGTGGTAAGGCATGTGGTTTTGTTAATTCAAGTTTTGCTTGAGTAAGTTCTGTTGGCGTCACTATGAACTCACCTGCTACTTCTTGTACCGACGGTTGCTCTTGCACTATTTCATGTATTGTTGTAATTGCTCCATCAGTTGAGATATCAAGCTTGGGTAGTGCAGAGGGAGTCTCCTGTGTGTCAATTTCTTCCCTAGTTGGTAAATTCAATCCTTCAACGTTTATTGTGGCTTTAGAATCTTTTTTAGTTGCTTGAGTTGGATTATCTGCGTCAACGTGCCCTGAAATAATGAGTTCTTGCACTTGTGGTATCGGATGTGGTTGTGATAAATTGATTTCTGCTGTATTTGGTTCCTCTGCCGAGATAGTAAAAGCTCCAACAGTTTCCTGAATTGTTGGGTTATACTGTTGGGTTGTTTCGAATGATTCAGTAGCATCAGCTGTTGAGCTTGGTGTTGTTTTCAGTGTCCCTGGAGTTTCTGATGTTCCAACTTCCTGTTTAATAGACAAATTTAATCCTTCCACAGTTATTTCTGCTTTTGAGCCTCTTTTGTGTGGTTGGTCTTGTAATTTAACAGATTCTGATGGAATCGTCTCATGTACCTGAGGTAGAGGTTGTGCACTTGTCAAACTTGTTTGTGCTGCCTTAGTTGGTTCACTTGGTACATCGAATTGACCTAAAATTTCTTCTACTAGGGGTTCATGTTGTTCAGTTGACTGATGTGCCTCTATAACACTGTCTGTTGTGCGTTGAGGCAGCTGTGTAAGAGGAGTGGACGTTTCTGTGGTATCTACTTCAACTTGCAAAGGGAGCGTCAAGCCTTCTACGTCAATAGTAGCTTTCGACTGACGTTTCAGTGTTACGGAAATTTCATGTGACTCCACTTTTTCGGATTGAATTTGTTCATGCACCTCAGGTAATACTTGCGGTTGTGTTAATCCAATCATGGCTTGTTTCAAATCAAGAGGTGCTTCAGAAAATTCGCCTACAATCTCTCGAATTGATGGTTCTTGTTGTTCTGATATTTGGAATGAGCTGACCGCATCGTCTTTTGTAGGTTTTGATGTCGATAAGGTGAATGAAATTTCTTCTGTGTCAATCTGTTCTTTTGTCGGTAGGTTCAGACCTTCTACGTTTATTGATGCCTTCGAGTGTCGCTTGAGTGCTTGTCCAACTTGTGTTTCAGCTTGTTCTTGTGGGATATGTTCTTCTACTTGTGGTAAAGACTTCAATTTTGAAACCTTTATTTCCGCCACTGTTGATACTGTAGGTGAAATTGTGAATTCGCTTACAAGTTCTTGAGTTAATGGTTCATTTTGTTCTGTGGGCAGTACGCTTTGTACTGCATCATCTGTTACTGTTATTGATGAAGGAATGGAAGTAGATGTTTCTCCTGTGTCAATTTTTGATTGAGTTGGCAACTGTAATCCTTCAATATTTATGGAAGCCTTAGAGTGCCTCTGGTTTCCCGTTGAGTATCATGTGAGTCTACTTGTTCTGTAGAAATATGTTGTAGTACTTGTGGTATTACTTGAGGCTTGGTCAGTGTTATCTCAGCTCTTGTGGACTCAGGTTGAAGTACGTCGAATTCTCCCACTAATTCATGGACTGATGGTTGTTGTACTTGTTCAGTTGTTTGTATTGCTCCAGCAGCTGTGTCTTTTGGGCTATGGAGCAATGGGAGTGAATTGTAAGTTTCCTCTGTTTCAGTTTCTTCCTGAATGGTCAAATTTAACCCTTCAACGAAAATGGTAGCTTTGGAGTGTCTCTTTACTGTTTGCTGCTCGTTGCTTGATTCAACTTGTTCCGAAGCAAAGTGTTCTTGTACTTCGGGTAGGTTTCGTGGTTTGGTTATTTGAATGTCAGCTTTTGTTTGTTGAGTAGGAGCTGAAATGAACTCACCTACTGTTTCATGGACTGTTGGTTCTCGTTGCTCGTCAGGTTGACACGTTGCCGTTGCGTCTTCAGGTTTTACAATAGGTGCTGTTAATCGTGATGATGTCTCCCCTGGTGATATTGTTTCACTTGTAGCTAAATTCAACCCTTCTATATTTATATCAGCTGTTGAACCTTTTCGAGCAAAATCAGGGATTCGTCCTAAGGAATCTTCTCCCATGATTTGTTCAACTGAAGTAGGTGTGTGTTCATCAATTGATACCTGTGTTTGTGCCTTCTTGATTATGCTCTTTGTTTCAATGTCTCCAGTCTCTTCATGTGTGCCTATTTCTCTTTTCTCAGCAATCGGTAATCCCATTAATATGTCCACTTTGGGAGTTACAGCTGTTTGTTGCTGTTCTTCAAGGACATTTGTTGAGTGTAAAACGTTTGGAAGTTGTATTTCAACATGTTGATGTGGAAGCAAATCTTGTGCAGCCTGACCTAAATCGTGTTTTTCTGTTTCCAGCATAGAGATATTTTCACCAACATCGTGATGTGTTACTGTTGGTGCTGACATCTGTATAACATCTACTGACACTTTTGATGGTTTGTGTTGGTCTTCAGGAATATCAGTGGTTTGTGCATGTGTGAGAACATCTTGTGTACAAACTGCTGAAGATGGCGTTATGATTTGCTCTGCCCTCTTTTCTGAAGGAATTTCTTCCAAACCAAGTTCTTGGGTGTCCTGCTGAATTTCTGTTTGTTGTGTAACTAATGCTTGTTGTTCCATTATTTGTTCCCCAATCTTTTCAGTTTGGGGGATGGTGGTTTTTAATTTACTGATGTCACTTTCTACACTTACTTCTTCTGTCTGTAAAGCAGAATGTAGGAGCAATTGAGTGCTAGCTCTTCGAGCTGTTGTAGTTTCATCTTTGATGGGAACCACACTACTTTGTACCTCAGCTTCTTCTGTCATTAAACTAGTATTGAATGTGAGTGATTTGTCAGCTTTTGTACTTGTAGCCGTAGCAACTGTAAACTCTTTAACAGTTTCTTGAGTTATTACTTCATCTGTCGTCAAAACATCAGTAGGGGTTAACTTCTGGTCTGCTGTTACCGGTTTAGTTTTCAACTGTTCACTCTTATCGACTGTTTGTTCTGCTAAAGTTTCAGATGTTGTGGCAATTTGTAATCCTTCAAGTACTCTTTGAGTTACAGTAGTTGATCTATCAGGCTTAGTTTCTATATTTTGTTCACTCTCAAATATTTCACTGCTCTGTTGAAGTGGTAGGTTTAATTCTATAACATCAGTATTTGCTCTTATTTGATCAACTTTATCAATTGATTTTTGTTCTGTTGTTTCCATTGGATAAGTTGTGTCAACTTGCACACTTTCAAGTGGTTGTAACTGAGGAACTGCTTCTGCTGGTGTGCTCTTCAGTTGATGATCTGTTTTCTGTGCTTCTTCCAGTGTAAGTACATTTTCACTCATTGCTACTTGATGTGGTATCAAATCACCATCGGCATTTACACTCCTTTTTGTTGCCTGGGGTGTAAGTTCTTCTGTGGAACATTGCACAATGGATTCCTCGGTGATAGCAACATTTATGGTTGTGATACTCAAATTTGGTTTTTCCTCAATTGTTGGTTGAACTTTGATGTCAGTTGCAGTTTGATGAGGAAGCGCTTCTTCTTTTGTTGCTACTCCCAACGTGCTTATATTAGACTTTGCCTTTTCTTCTTCTGGTTTTACATCTTTGATGTGAGCAAAATCATCTTCAATGTTTGTCATCTGAGTCAATGGCACTTTCAATCCCTTGTTGACACTTACGTTCACCCCTTTCACTTCTTTCTTCAGAAACTGTGACATTGTGTCCTCTTGCTCAAATGGTGTGCTCGTGTCGACTGTTATTGTTTGAGCTGGTTCAAAAACAGCTGCTGCTCTTTTACTTTTAGGTGCCTCATCTACTATTTCTTCAGTATCCTGTTGTACAGTAGGCATACTTTCGTGAAGTGTGAATTCGTGAGCACTGATTTGTACCCCCAACTTTGATGTCTGTGGAGTTGATGTTGTTAATTTCATGGTTGTTTCTTGCACCAAAGTACTTTCTTGCTGCAGTATGTTCTGCCCTACATAGTTCTCTGATGCCGTAATCGGGGTTTGAATGGCCATCTCTTGTAATGGTTTCAAGGATACATCATAGTTAGTTTCTTCAGTTGTTGCCACTTCTCTACTCTCAATTTTTGGCTCCCCAGTAACACCTAGTGACTTTGCAGTGGTGTACTCCCCAGATGACTCTTGAACTTGCACTTCTGTCAATTGCAAACTATCTACTGCGTCTATTTTTCTTTTAGCTGTAACGAATTGCAATGATTTCACATCAACTTCTTCAGTTCCATCATGAATCATTGTTGATGTGGTTTCCACTGCTCCCATTCCATCAAAAGATGTGTGCGCTATCTCTAATTTCTTCTTTTCATCTTCCAGTAATTTTACTGTGTTTTGTCCAATCTGCTCTTCATTCATGGCGACATTGAGTGGCACAAAAGCAGGATTAGCAGTGGCTGATGATTGCTCTATTTGTTCGTCAAGTTTCTTCGTTTGTTCTTTTATTATAACTTCCTCTGTCATTGCACTTGTTTGTGGAATGAATTCGGTTGACGCAGTTTCTTTAATAGTGCTTGATGTTTTGAGTGTATCTGGAATTTGTTCTGAATGTGTTTCCTCAGTTACTGCTATTTCTCTTGCCAGAATATTAGTCCTGGCACTCTTTACACTAAATTCGTGTATGTCAAGATTTTCTATGTGCTCTAGAAGAGTTGAATCTTGTGTAGTAAAAACTTGGTTGGGTACTAACTGTATTGATGCTTGTGATTGATCTGCTTCAACAGGTTGTTTCATATCTTTAGTGCCACCTACTAGGTCTGCAATTTCTGTTTGTGCTGCTACCCTTGGTATTGCAGTTGGGCTGGCATTGAATTCCGTTGGTTTTGTACTGACAAAAAGATCACTAGCATCCTCCCCTAAAATAACTTGCTGTACAATCGGTACTTCGTGTGTTGGTAATGATTCTGAAGCTGTAATTGGTATGGATTTGTCTTCTGGAATATTACCCAAGCTGTCATCCACCTTTAAATCTTCCACAGTTAATGTATTTTGATGTGTTAACAATTCCATTTGTACATTTTTCGTAGCTGGTTTTTGGTCAGGCTGCATTGCTTCTACTGTTTCATGTGTCTGTGTTTCATCAACTGATATTGGATACGTTTGTGGTAAATTGACGATTGCATTTGTTAAGTTTGGTTCACTTGGCACTAATAATGATTGTGGGACTTCTTCTGATTGTTGTTCAGATATAATGATACTTTCGTTTGGCAAAAACTTCGTATCGACAGTTTTTGTGTCTGACATGCTTACTGATAATGTTCCACTACTGTCTAAAATTTCTGTTTCAAACACTTGTGTGGATGATGATTCAACCATCTCTTGTGTCGCTTTTCTGTTGGTTGGAACATCTATGTTAAGTGGCGTTTCTGTTTCGTTGACATCATGCTGCTCTACAGATGCCAATGTAGTTGAATCAATTGTGACAGTAGCTTGTTTTGTATCAGGTTTTGAAGGTTCAGATAACTTACCTTCTTTCTCTATTAGTGTACTCGTTTGTATTTGTAGAGCATCTTGCTCAGTTTGAGCCTGTGTGGCATGCCCCAATTTTCTTGGTGTCTCCTCCAAGCTTGTAACATCCACGTCACACAATATTTGTTCACTGCTATATGCAGTGTTTGTAACAAACTCAACTGAACTTGTCTGCTGGTTCAGTAGTATTTCAAACACACACTCACCCTCTTTGATGTTAGGTTGGACTTCAGTTATCAAGACGTTTCCACTATGCTCCTGTATATTCAGCTGGCCACTTTTTTCTGATGGTTTCACCATTTCTGGGAGGTCTATTTCTGATTCTGCAACTTCGTGGGTTGTGACAGTCACGTGCTGTTGTATGGGTGTGGATGGTTTAGCGGATAAAGGAATGGGAGTTGGAAGGTCAAGGTCACCTAGATTTTGTTCAGGTATTACTTCAGTTTTCATAGCTACTTCCTGATCTAGTACATCCGGACGTGCTTGCCCTACTTGTGGTACATCCTGAGTCATTTCTTCTTCACGATCATCAGTTGTAACTTGTGTCACTATCAAACTTTTCGTTTCTTGAAATGATGCCTCTGCTAATGATGTATCAGGTTTCCATTTGGACGAAAATTCCTTCTCTTTCTCCTCTGGCTTTACTTCACTGGTTTCAACACTTTCAAATGGCATTCTTGATGGCAATATTGACACGTCTTTTGGTTTTTCAAGCGGTCCTAACTCTGACGTACTTATTGATACTAGAGCTTCTGATTGTTGAAGTGCTTCTTGTGGAAAGAAAGTGCTTTCTGCAGTTGTGGTAACTTGCTTTACTTCGCTATATTCTTCTTCTTTGTGCTCCGCTATGGTTTGCGATACTGTTATTCCTTCTTTGATTTCTGCAACTACGTTCGCTTTTTTAGTTGTGAGAACCATTTTATCTTGGAATTCTACCTCACTTTCACCAGTTACGGCTTCTGTATGGATCAGACTTTCATGTTGTAAATGCTCAGGCTGGGCAAAGGCTTCTTTGGGTTTCAGGCTTTCAAAATCTTCAGTTTGAGCTTGAGGGATCACTTGTGATTGTTCTGCAACTTCTTGTCCCACCAATTCTGGTTTAGCTTTTGCTTCTGTTGGCTTACTCTTTTCTTCCAGATTTTGCTCTTTCTGTTCTACTAAAACTTGAGAAATAGTCACTCCTTTACTTTCTTCAAATTCTACGGAGGCCATGCTTTCCTTTGCTTTGAAAGTGCCAGTAAATTGTCCTTCTTGCTCCTGAATAATGCCTTGAGTTATCTCCACACACTCAAGTGGAGTAAACAAAGGTTGAGCTTTTGTTCCTGTCGGTGTTTCATGCTCCAAAACACCAGGCTGGATGCTGGTATCAGTAACTGTTTGCTGCAAAGATTCTTGAGGGATCAATGAACTTTGAGCTTTTTGGTGTGAAGGCGTCTCTTGAATCGTTAGCGTTGATTCTTTTAGTTCTGTTTGAACTTGAGAAACGCTTATTCCTTCTGTTTGCTCTACCAATACCTCTGCTGTCACTTGGCTTTTCCTTTGATGTTCTTCCAGTTGTACTTCTCCTTCCCTCACGATAACCTCTGTTTGAATTATACTCGAATGTAAATTATGCTCAATTTGAGCCGAAGTAGTTTCCGGTTTCTTGATTAGCAGCTCAATTGGTGCTGTTTCTGTTTCAATCTCGAATTTTTGTGCTACATCATGACCTGAAATATCACTCTTTGCCATTTTGCCTTCAGGTACTTGGGATTTACTTAACTGGGTTTCTCGTTCTTCAGTTTCTACTGTACTGATAGTCAGAACTTTCTGGCTCTCAATTGAAAACTCTGCTTTTGAAGGAGCAGGCTTGAATTTGCCTTCAAATGATTCTTCAGCTTCATTAACTACCACTTCCTTAGAAACTATACTTTCCATTGGTACATGATCACTTGAAGCAGTTGCTGTAGTTGGAGTGGTTGATGATAGATCCTCCAGCCCAATTTCTGTTATAGTAATCGATTGTTGAGCAACTTCTGATCCTGAAACCGATGGTTTTGCCAAGTGTGATTCTGGACTTTCTTCTACCGTGTAAGGTGTTTCTCCCTCTCCTATCTCCACTTCAGTTATAGTTACTGAACGTCCTTCTTCAAACCCAACTCCTGCACTTCTTGTACTTGTAGAAGCAGTCTCGAAATCGTCTTCACATTCTTGAATAATTGGTTCTTGTTGGGAGTAAATTTCGTATGGAACGTGTTCCTGATACGCTGTCACTCGTTTACTGGTATGAGTTACAATATTTCCTGTTGATGTTTCTGAGAAAGTTTGAATGACTTCAACTACTTGCTGACTAACCACTTCCGGAGTGGCTTTTTTCTTTTCTGGTATCACTAAACTCATCACATCTCCTTCTTTGTCCTCTGCTGTTACTACAGTAACTGTTTGCACCTTCTTTCCTTCGACCAATGTTACGTCAACTTTCTTGGTTTCTGGTTTGAATTTGCCTTGAAATTCATTTTCAGTTTCCTCAATTTGCTGTTCACTTACAATTACTCCGTGGATAAGTTCTTGACCCTCTCTTGCTTCTTGAAGTTCTAGTCTCTCCACATTGTATTCCGCTACTGAGGTAAGAGGTAAAACAATGGATTGATCAGCTATGTCCTGAGTGTCTGTCAATGCTGGCTGAGCTAATCTTTCTCTGGGCAATTCTTCCAACTGGCAAACTTCTTCCTTATCCCCTAGTATCACTTGAGAAACCGTCACAGTCTTTCCTGAAGAGATTTTTACATCGGCTTTCTTCTTTTTGGGCTTTGCTCCTTCTTTGATTTCTGTCATTGATTCCCTTACTTCTACTTCTGTTTGAGCAATACTTTCAAATGCTACATGTTCTGATGTTGCAGTCGTAGAAGTAGGTTGAATCGTTTTGTAATCTCCAGTATTACTCCCAAGAATTAGCTCGGAAACTTCGGCTATTCCATGTGCTGGATAACTTGATTCAGCTTTTCTGGGTTTTGGTTTTTCATCTTCAGGTAGTTGTTTTTCTTTTTCACTGGGTTCTGTTGAGGTGACTTGTATACTTTCCATTTGATCAATCAACGCTGTTGCTTTTCTGCCATCTGGCTTTCGACCAGCCTCCAAACTTCCTTCTTTTTCCTGTAATTCCGGTTGTAAAGTTACTATAGTTTCGTAAGGTATTTGACTCATACTACCTTGCGCCAGTGACGTTTTTAGATCGTCCATCGGTCCTACTCCTTGCTGAGTAGTAACTTCTGATACCTGAACTCCTGTTCTTCCTGGGACCTTTACTAATGCGGAGGCTGTACTAGGTAGTGTGGCGCCTGGGATGATGTTCTCCTTGTCTTCTGCCACAACTTGGGTGACATTCACACCATGAATCTCTTCGAAATTCGTCTCCGCTACTAGTCCTTTTACCTTAGGTTTACCTACAAAGTCAGTCTCGTCTTCTTTGACTGATACTTCAGATGTTATTACACTTTCGTGTGGAATTGCTTCCAATCCTGCTGTTTCTGTTGCAGGATTAGTAACATTTAATTTTCCCAATGAAGTGACTGTCGTGGTTTCACTTTGGGCTACAGATGTAAAACTAGTAAACTCACGCTTAGCTTGTAGTTGTTTAGCTTTCTCGACCTCCTTCAGTTCAACTTCGGTGTCAGTCGGAATGATTTGGGTAACTGCCAAACCACTCTCTGGAACAAACTCAATGTCAGCCTTTTTAGTTGAGGGCTTCCAATCTTTCAAAAGGACACCCTCCGATTCTACTACTGAAGTTTCAGTGGATTGTATGGACTCTAAAGGCAAATGTTGTGTAGCTGCTTTAGCCTTTTCTGGGCTCGTGTCTCTTTGTAATTCTTTTGTGGAAGTGCTTATGAATATTTCAGATTTAGTTGCTACTTCTTTTGTTACTATATCTGTCTCTGCTGTCAATTCTTTTGGTTTTGGTATCTCTTCATATGGTGTTTCTTTGTCTTGTGCAGTTATTTCTGATATTATCAAGCCACTTTGAGCACTCTCGAATTGTGTGTCTGCCATTTTCTCTTCAGGTCTTACAAATTGGTCAATTTCACCTTCTGTTTCTCCTGAAATGTTGAGGTTAGTTTCAATTGTATGGTATGGCAATTGTGATCTAACTGCAGTTACTGTGGTGGTGTGTTCATGTTCCACTTTACCTGTACTGTGACTCATTACTACTTCCTCTTTCTGAGATACTTCATGTGGTATTATATCTACTGTGGCAGTTTTGCCTTCAGGTTTTGCCTTGCTCGAATACTGATCTTCTTTGTCTTCCGTCGTGTACTGGATTACCTGAATTCCCACATTTTCCACGATATGGAGGTCGGCAAGAGTTTCCAATGGTTTCTTTTCTTCACCCAAGAAACCTTCTTTTTCACGAACTACAGGTTGCATTGATGAAATACTTTCAAAGGGTATTTGGTCTTGCTGGGCAAGAGCTTCAACTCTTTCAAAGTCAGGCATTGTTCCAAGCATTGTTTCAGGAGTTACTTCTTGCATTTGTACAATCTCTTGACCAGTTATCTGGGGAGTAGCTGTTTTTGATTTCGGTTTTTCCGAGTCCTGGAGATCCCTTTCTCGATCTTCAACTTGTACTGTAGAAACATTCACACTTCGGCTCTCTACATAATTTGTTTCTACTGTTTTGGTATCAATGACTAATTTTCCGTCAAAGTCTCTTTCTCTTTCACTTGCTGATACTTCCGACATTATTACCGTTTCGTAAGGGATTGCCTCAAGGGTTGCAAGTCCTTTGGTCGGAGATTCCCTTTTGAGATCTTCAATACTACTCTCTGTTGTCACGATTTGTTTTTGTACTAACTCAAAGCCAGTGATATTTGGTTTGGCCGTTTTTGTGTCTGGTGTTTCGTCATCAGACAAGTGAGAAGTTTGATCTTCTACCTGTACTTCTGTAACTGCAACGCTTTGAACATCTTCAAAGGACACTCCAGCTTTTTTATCTTCTGGTTTCACAAGGTCAGTCAGTTTGCCTTCAGATTCTATTGGAGCTGTTTCTAATGAAGTAAGGGCGTGATAAGGAGATTGATCTGGAACAGCTGTTTGTAATTCTGGCTTTTCGACTCCTAACTCTTTCACACTGGTTTCAACAACTACTTCCACTCTTTCTGCTACTCCATGAGCTGTGATATCTGATTCTGCTGTAATCATTTTTGGCGTTTCCATTTTCGCTACTTGACCTTCTTTCACTTCAGAGGTGACCATGCTAACTGAAATACTCTCTTCCTCCAAGAAAGTTGCGGATGCTGTTTTTGTGTCAGGTTTTATCATGTCCTTATACTCCCCTTCACATTCACGTACAACTGTCTCTCCAGATATCACTGCTTCATATCCTGATTGTTGGATAAATGCCAATGATGACTGGGGCTTGAACTCTTCAACTTGACCAATTGACATATCTGGCAGGACTTCAACTGTCGATGCCACTGTGTGTGTTTTCAAATCAGAACTTGCGTGGACTGCTTTCGGTATCTGCAGCTCCTCCAAAGGTTTTTCGGTGTCCATCGTGCTTACTTCAGTTATTTTTACGTAATCTCCTTTTTCAAATGACAGTGTAGCAGATTTTTCATCCGGCTTCACCAGGCTTTCAAGGTTACTTTCAGACTCTCCTACTTGGAACTCCGAAGAAACGGCACATTGAATCAGTGAATGTTCCAACGATGCTATCTCTTTTATTGGCGATACTCTCTCAAACACACCAGTTTCATCTCCAGTAATGATTTCTTCTTTCTGTGCCACCTCTTGGCTTGTCAAATCTAGTACAGCTTTTCTGGTCTCTGGAGCTTCCGTTATTTTGCAGATTTTTTCTTTGTCTTCTGTCACCACTTCAGTTACTGAAATGCCTTCCTTAGCCGTTATCGAGACTTGTACATTGTGTGATTTATATTTCGGAGCATCTTCCAATTTCGATTCAGCATCTGTAATGTTTGTTTCTGTAGTTACCACCTCTTGCAAAGGCGTAGCCTCTATCTTAGCCTTTTCCATGAGTAGTTCTGCTTTTTCTACCTTTCCTAAATGCAAATCTGTGATAGTTTCTGTCTGACTTGCTATTCTGTGCCCGAGAGAGACATGTAGTGATAGCATTAGCTGTAACTGTGTCGCTAGTCTTCAATTCCAATTCCTTGTCATGACATATGACTTGTTCGATTTTTATTCCTTCCTGATCTCCTATTTGCAAAATGGCAGTCTTCTGGTCCGGTTTCAGATCAGATTTCAATTCGGATTCTAGTTCGTTTATTTGTGGTGCTATCACCTCCACAGTTTCCAGCGGAACGTGTTCAGTTTTAGCTTTTTCTCGATCTGCTTTGAAACTATCTATTGGCACTGCAGAATGTTCTGCACTGACTTCAGTCTGGGTAGCTATTTTCTGTGCTGTCATCGTGGGCTGTGCTTTCACCCCCTCAGGCACAGTTTTCCCGCTAAAATCTCCTACAGTACCATGTGCAACAACTTCTGTTACCGATATGCTTTCTTCTTGTAAAACGGTTACTCCCGCTTCCTTCATTTCCGCTACCTTTGTTATTTGAGTACCTACATTCTCATTGCATACAGTCTCTTCAGTTACCCTTTCTTGGAACGGTATTTGTTTCAAGTTTGCCACAGTTTCCAATTGTTCTCTCTGAAAATCTTTAGTTCTCCCCTCCGGCAAAGCTTCTTCTATGATAATAGACTGCAGAGGGTGTGTAGGCACAGTTTTTCCTTTATGCTCTTCAGGTTTCTCGAATAAAGCGTGTACACCTTCTTTTTCTATCGTTTCCGTTGTAAAGGTTACGATTCCTTTAGTCGACAATTTTTCTGTTTCACTTTGATCAATGACAAATTGCTCGGGCAATTCTGCAATCTTCATTGGGACCCCACTTTCTTGAAGTTCAACTTGTTGCACAAATTTAGCTTCCACTGTTTGTATGTTGGTGGCTGCTGTGTCTGTTTTGTATTTCAACGACTTTTCGAATTCAGTTGGGAATTGCTGTGTGCTGGTTTCTGTAATCGTGACAGGTTCTTGAGGTCTTATGCTCGAATCTGCAAATGCTACTTGAGGTCCAGATTGAGGAATGAATACACCTTCTGATTCTTGAATTGTAGTCTCAGATACATTAGACGTCTCAAGACTGGACAAAGTAGTTTGTGCTTTCTTGGCATTGGGAAGTTCTCCAGCCTCAAAAGTTGCTTCCTTCTCTTCAACCATAGTTTGTGTAGTAACTACTGATTCTTTATCGGTAAAATCAACATCTGCCGTTTTCTTTTCAAAGAAGCTAATCTTGAGAATAGATGTGTGGTCTTCATGTTGTACCGAACTCACTTGTAAACTTTCTGTAGTTGATATTTCTCGAGTTGCTTGTGAAGTTTCTGGTAGTTTGGAAGAAGTAAATTCGTCTTCTTTTTCGTGTATCTGGGAGTCGCTGATGAGGAGAGAGTCTTTTGGAGATACTCCCCAATTCGCTTGCTGGAAGGGTGGCAGTCTTCCTGGTACGTACTCGCCCTCTTTTTCTGGAGCTTGAATCATTTCTGTGATTGTTGTCTGTTGTTGCATGAAAGCTGGGTGCGCTGTTTCTGTTGGCACTACCCGTTCTGGGAAATATTTTTCAGGCTTAGTCTCAGGGAACACTTCACTCACCGTGATGGGCTCCTGAGCTGACAAGTCTGATTTGGGTTTGATGGGCGTTGGTTTCACCATTTCAATCAGCCTATCTTCTGATTGTCCTTGATGCACCTCAGTGACTGACAAACTCTCTCTAGGAATTACCGATTTACCAGCACTGGCAGTTATAGGTTGTTTATCAGGAGCAACTATTCCTTCTTTCAGAGATGGACTGGTTTCAGTTACTGACATAGCTTCGTGTGTAATCAATGAAAAGGATGCAGTTGATTGTTTCTCCTTTGTAGTAACAGTATCTTGCAACGAATCTTCTACAGTGGTTTCTCTAACTTCTAACCCCTCTCTAGGTATAAACGAACTTTGTACCTCCTGGGTTTTAGGAACAAACTGCCCAGAAAATTCAGTTACAGTAGAATGGATTCTGGTTTCAGTGACAGAGTAAGGTTCAACGGAATCAATATTCGTTAGAGCTGTGACCTCATCCGGCTTGTCGATGATTTTGTCCACTTCCTTTTCTTCCCCCTTTGTTATCTGCTGGGAAATGACTTTATGTGGTATCAAACTGACATTAGCTCTCTCCTGGCTTCTGGACACATCGCCCAACATTGAAGACGTATCTTGAGTCACAGTTTCACTCACAATTTTCGAAGTGCTCATCGGTAGACTCTTCAGTGGCTGCTCGACAGGAACTTCAAATTCCTCTGCAGTTTCCTCTATAGGCGATGTCACTTCCATTCCAGGTTTTTTGGTTTTGAGTTTCTTAGTGATTTTCTTCATTCCTTCTCTCTCTACTTCGATTATTTCCTCTTCCATTTCATTCTTTCCTTTCTTTATTACCTTTTTCTTCTTCTTTACAACTTCGTCTCCCTTCTTCTTGATAACCGTAATTTCTCTCTCTTCTTCTTCTACGATACTTTCTGTATCCGTCTGCCTATCATCAGGTTGTGTAACAATAACGTTACTCTCAGTTTCACTCGTCACCATTTGATCGTCATCTGTCACTTCCGTGATCGTTACGGTTTCCTCTTCTTCTTTGGGTCTTTTCTTTTCTTTTTCGATCACTCTTCTTTTCTTTTCTTCTTCCGTTTCTTCCAAGGTTTCTGTGAATCAATCCAATAAATCAGCATTGCGTTCTATTGAAGGACAAGCTAAACATCCACTAATACTTGTGTTGTATTGTTGAAAAACTTGGATTGAGCAGAAGTGTCCATAAAACTTTCTGTGATTTTGAGGGCCCAATAGAAAATATTTTACATTTTTTTGTTGTTGTGGGGGAGGGGGGGGATTTTTTGGGCTAGAACTCGAAAACATGAATTTTTATTCAATTTTTTTTTCAAATTCTGCTCAAGCCAATATTTGTTTAAACTGTCAAAGGCACTTGGTTCAAAACTAAATTGAAAATGACAGTTGTTTTCTTCAAACAATTTCATAACAGTCATATTTGTATAAGAAGATTGAATTCTTTAAACATTTCTTGAAAGGAGTGTCAATAATTTTTATTTAATCGTTTTTATTTCTCGTTTTCTTGATGTGCCTTTGACTATTAGTTTGGACGGTTAGATTGTGCCTACTTGTACCCTTGTACCTGGTGATGATGTGATGATGGCGTTTAATTGCAATGCAATAGCGTTTCTTTTCTACCGATTGTTTGTTACAACATCTACGTTAGGTACTTTGTTATGGCGTACGTCGTTCCGGTTCATTTTGGCGAATACAAAGCGACTAGGTTCGAGACATTTTTTGAAAATTATGGGTGGAAATCATCCATCTAGCTGATTTCATGCCAAAATGATGTCTGTATATCCTAAGATATATACTGGTTGTATCGTTTGGGAAACCTTTGTCTTCGAATTTACATTCATCAAGTAGGTAATTCACACTAAAATATTTCCTTCGTGCAATTTTCGTTTAAACCATCTTCTCATTGATTTTTTCACCTTCATTTCACAGTAAATCACTTTTTTTGCCCTATTTCACTCCTTCACACAATTCTTTTCGAGAACTTATTTTTAAAAATTGTTGTAAAATAAATTGGTGGCGACTGTTAGGAAGTTAGCTGAATTAACTTCCACAATCTTGACTTGGGCCTCTGGAATTCTTGTTTAAAATCATAATTTTGGGATTCTACTCATTTTAGGAATTAAGACTTGACATTTTTAAAGTCAAAAAATGTGCATAAAAACCATAAAATTTTGAAAATTAAAATTTTTCATGCATTTTGCAAAATTTTGATTTTTGAGTTACAAATTAACAAGTTGAATCAACTAAAAATAAATTAATAATTCAAATTTTTTAATACCTACTGATGTGTGGTAGTTTTCATGTAAATGGAGTAGGTAAATATAAACAAAATTTGCAAAACTTTCTATGATTTTTGAGTTAGAAACTGACAAGTTGGATCAAATAAAAATAAATTAGGAAATAACTCCAATTTCTTTATATGCCTGAAACCTTTTCAAAATGAAGATATATACCTATGGTAGTTATCACAATAGAAGGAGTAAATCAAACAAAAATCAAATTTTTGTTGAAACTTTCTTGTATTTTTGAATTCAAATCCGGAGGTTTCTCTTCCTTAAGGGGGTCTCAGTCGGTCGCCGGTTCCGGGTTAGTATCTCCCTAAATTTCTGGCGCTTAAACTTTAAGAATTGTACCTAAATTTGAAATTTTCAACGACTTTCGAAATGCATTAGTGCAGCAGCCTAAGAAATTGAAAAACTAAAATATTGCCGGTGGAATCATCAAAATCGAACTATAATTGTCGGAGAAAAATGGGAAGAAAAATTGGTGAATAAAAAGTTTTTCCCATTTTCCTTTGGTAATCCTTAAAATTTCAAATTTAGGTACAACTTTTAATGTTTGAGCGCCTGTAATTTAGGGAAATACTTACCCGGAACGAGGAACGAACGGCGACCGACTGAGACCCCCCTTAAACGATACATCCTGTATAATTCTTTCTAAGCCGTGATTATTTTAAATTTTCTCCAGTTATCCCCTGTCACTTTGTACTGCCTTACATGTAGCTTGGTTTAGTGTTCGCTGCCTACAAATTATTTCGGATGTAACACTGCGGGGTTTCATTTTTTTGCTTCAATAAAGCGATACATACCATGAGAAGCAAATTAGCGACGGCATCCAATGTCTACGCAACAACGCCATGCCTGGTTGAGAAGCTTTTCATTCTGCCTTAGTTAGAGTCAAATAAACAAAAGCGCAAGGATTAATTATACCAAAAATAAAAATAAAATAAACCAAAAAGGTATAATTTTGCTTTTAGGTTAGTGCTTTTGGTTCATAATTTCCAATAATGAACCAATTTTGTGTCTAAATTATGTTCTAAAAAATTCAAATCTGGAAAAAATCAACAAATAAAGCAGGGTAACTCACCAGTTTTAAACATTATTTTGTTCGAGTTTTAAATTATACAAAAAGCTGCGGAACATAGTTTCATGGAAATCATACAAATATAGCGATCGAAATGGAAGCAAGGAAATACGAGTATAAAGTGTCCGAAGAAGCAGAGAAGCAGGAAGCTAGAAAAAAGGAAGCTTAAGCACGGTTAATAAGCTGGTTTTTTAATAAACTTACGATCTAAAATTGTAGACTAATGATGAGGTGTTGATAGAAGCCGTGCAAATTGTTTTCATGCAGCTTGTGTTTCATGCGTGGTTATTTGAATGGTTAGAACATGTAGAACATACAGATTTTATGAATCAATGACACATAGAGTGATTGTCAATGGAATTTACAATGGAGACAACAAAATATCATCAATAACAAAGTATAAAAATATTCGATAGTTCACAGAATAATTTCAAGGATAGAATGAAAAATGTACTGCAAGTTATCCAACATTGCCTTTTGGAAATTTACCTTCTACGACTTGTTCGACTTTCTTCGTTTTCTTCTGGGTTACAGTACGCATTTCTGAAACAAATTCAAGAAAAATTTAACTTGATTAGTATATTATGGAATTATTGTGATTTTGGTGGCCAATCGGTTGAAATTATTTGCGATAAGTTGGTCTGTCTGCTAATAAAAATATCATAATATACAGGGTGTCCAAGTAACTAAGCTCCCCCCACTTAATTTCTCTAATAGTGTAAGAAAAAAAATCGTATTAACGTTATTCTTCATAATTTTTTGCGTAGAATTAAAAATGACAAAATTGCGCAGTGCGCAACCATGCGCAATCATTATCAACTTTGTTTTTTCAAATGAGAACTCCCATTTTTTATTGCAGATTCGGGTTCTACGTCAAATTTTATAAACATTTTACTTCGACAACTTTTTCTTTTGGACGCGCGCAGCCCGCTCAGCGAGCGCTCAAAGATGCGCAACCCAGAGATTGCGCCAAAGTTGAGATGGAGGTAGACCTCAAGTGCGGCACATCACTTAGCACCGTTTTTTCACGCTGAATCGCGTGGTGATATCCCTTTCTTGATTTGATTTCATTTTACCGTATCTACAGCCGAAAAAATCACTTTTTGAGTTGGAAATCATCGATTTTCTTACAAAGGGCAATGAATCATCCTATTAAAATGTAAAAAAATTAACCATGTCACGTTTTTCTTCCTTGGAGAAAATCGGTGGCATTGCGGACAGGAGAAAACATACATCTGTCCCAATTCATCAGAACTTTCGATAAATGACACGATCAGAAAGGATCTCTGAACTTTTCGTCGTTCTCATTGCAAATTATCATCACATTGATAATGTACCGTGAACAAGATCACGCACCAACTGGATTCGGCAGTTTCTCTTAATGTAAACTGTATTGTCTACCTGCACAAAGGAGCAATAATTCGAGAAGAAAAAAATACTCGGAAAAGTCTTCCGTAAATAAATCAATTAGCAATGATTTGCAGCGTTTTTTACCCACCAACATTTTGTTTACCTACCAACTTTTTTTTACCTACCAGCTAGGTACTACCTACCACACCATACTGCCCTCACACCTTCACAATCAAGTTTATTAGAAAGAACTAAACGCTTCACACTCGATTGGAAAAATAGAAAGCTTCATGTGGAAATTTGATTAATGGTTACGCAGAAGGCAAAACTGTATACAAATCGAAGAAATGAACAGCGATCGCATTTTAATCCGATAAAATTTGAATGGAGATTAGACCTCTTTTGCGATTCACACTCATGATTCTGTTTTATCGAGGGAAAACCTTCAAGTACTCGTAGGGACCGAACGGTTTGTCCTACAGAGCTCCGGGTGGTCTCAAAAATTTTTAAAAATTCAATACTATTTAAAATTGGTGAAAAAACGATACCTTTATTTCGAGAGTTTTCGAGCTAGGGCACTCTTGAAAATTTCAACCCTTAATTTTCACCCCTTAGAAGTGACTGACATCAACCAAAAGCTTCGCGGCACAAGTAGACCCCAAATGGAGCCCATATACCAAATTTGAACCAAATCGGTCCAGTGTTGCTAAGAAAAGTGCCGCGTACGGCGGACGGACGGAAATTTTTTTATTCGATTTTCGTATTCTACGTACCTTGAAACGTAAAACATCAAATTTTGAGGGGGGGTTAAAATTTTTTTTTCTTGCTCGATTCCAAAGGCTTATTATTGAAAATAATAAACCAAAATGAATTCGTTCTTTTTCAAAATTAATTCGTCCTTTTACAAAACGGATTCGTCCTTTTACAAGATGAATTAGTCCCTTTTAAAATTGAATTCGTTCTTTTTCAAAATGAATTCGTTCTTTTACAAAATGAATTGCCCCCCAATGAATTGTCCCCTTTTCAATATGAATTCGTACTTTTACAAGATGAATTAGACCCTTTTCAAAATGAATTCGTCCTACATAAAGCGGAACTAAATCTTGGAGGCGATCAAACTAAATGATGTACAGATATAATTTATTTAATTATTTTATTTTATTTTCATTATTTCTGAGGCTACCGGGAAAACATTTTGAAGGGACGAAATGTTGAAGGAAATAACGGAGGCGTCTGGGGCTCGGCAAAGCGGTGGCGGTCGGAATGTAAGGGCACGGAAATCTTCTGCATGTCCCGCCCATCAGACTCAGATGACTTATGAGTACCTACTTCTCAATGGAATTTCCTTATTTTTGGTTCCGAATAACAAACTTATTTAGTTTGATCGCTTTCAATTTTTTTTCCGCTTTACCGAAGACGAATTCATTTTGTAAAACGCTGCAAATTATTGCCCACAGGTTTATTATTTTCCGTATAAATCACCCTTCTGTATAGATCCCTCCCTACCACCGTAGGTACCTACTACCTACTGGGGCATTTTTGAAAATTTCAACTCCAACCACCAACCAAATGGAAATGAAGGGTTGAAATTTTGAAAAATGCCCTAGTAGGTAGTAGGTACCTACGGTTGGTAGGGAGGGATCTATACAGAAGGGTGATCTATACGGAAAATAATAAACCGTTGGGCAATAATTTGCAGCGCTTTTTTTTACCTACCAACTTTTTTTGTTACCTATCAACTTTTATTACCTATCAAACATTGGTACTGTTCGCAGATAGAAAGAATGCGGCTGGTCAATTTCCCGAAGGGTATACTTGCTAACATAGACGACTACCTGTTCCAAAATCTTAGGTAGCCTGTTGAGTCGGGCTGGGGAAAGGGAAGAGCCTCAGTAATCGTAATCCAGGCATCGAGCTACTCGAGTCGCTCAATCCTTTCACTTCATCATCGGTTGGTAGTCAACAACCCTCGGTCTCATTTTCCCTAGCTTGAATGGCAGGTAGAAGAAGGACTATGTTTTTGGGATTGTAATACACATGGACACATCACCAAACCATCCGCATTCTTTCAATCTGCAAACAGTACTACCTACCTCACCATACTGCCTTCACACCTTCACCACCTTCACACCTAAGTTTATTTGGAAGAACTAAACACTTCACACTCGATTCGAAAAATAGAGAGCTTCATGTGGGAATTTGATTACTCGTTGTTCAGAAAGCAAAACTGAATACAAATCGAAGAAATGAACAGCGATCGCATTTTAGTAAGATAAAATTTGAACGGAGATTAGACCTCTTTTGCGATTCACACTCATGATTCTGTTTTATCGAAGGAAAACCCTTAAGTACTCGTAGGGACCGAACGGTTTGTCCTGCAGAGCTCCGGGTGGTCTCAAAAATTTTTTAAATTCAATACTATTTAAAATAGGTAAAAAAAACGATACCTTTATTTCGAGAGTTTTCGAGCTAGGGCACTCTTGAAAATTTAAACCCTCAATTTTCACCCCTTAGAAGTGACTGACGTCAACCAAAAGCTTCGCGGCACAACTAGACCCCAAATGGAGCCCTTATACCAGATATACCAAATTTGCTAAGAAAAGTGCCGCGTACGGCGGACGAACGGAAAATTTTTTATTCGATTTTCGGATTCTACGTACCTTGAAACGTAAAACATCAAATTTTGAAGGGGGTTAAAAAAATTTTTTTCTTGCTCGATTCTAAAGGTTTATTATTGAAATAATAAACCAAAACACGAATTCATTTTGCAAAATGATTAATTCTTCTTGTAAAAGGGCGAATTCATTTTGTAAAAGGACGAATTCAATTTGAAAATGCTATAAATTTGCAGGAGCGGAAACCTCAGGGCCGAAGAGAGACCGAGTGGCGTTGGATAGTCAAGGATGGAATATCCAAGTCATCCCGGTTTGTTTGAATACTCGAATACCCACGGATGAACAGATGAGCCTCCTTCAATATACATTTGAGGTCAGTTCAAGTTTCAATGTGTAAGACCCTTACAGGTTACCTATTTTCAATCAGGCAGTAACTAGCTCCACCTTCCCGTCCTAAATGCTCAAATCCAACCGTGGAGACCTTCGGTGTGTCTGTTTCCTCTCAGCCCTCACTAAACTCTTTCAACATAATTTAACATCTCTAAAACATCATCTGGACTAAATTCTGGAATTCGTCAACCACTATGACTTATTTGATGAATTCCAGTCTGGACTTAGGACGAAATATTAAGGCAACTGCATCAGTAAAGATTACAGAAGATAGAAAGTAGGGATAGAGGTTGTAGAGATCATGAGTTCTTGTGTGATGCGGAGTCGTAAGATTAGCGACAAGTTTTAGAGATTCCTGGTAGATCACTTCTTGTTATACTGAACTTGATCACTAGGGATAATCCGGATTGTGTTCACCTTAGGACTCGCTTTCCCAAGTTAATTTTTGGTACCTTCGTGTGAAATCCGACGCAAATAAGGCTGTTTTGAAGGTTCCAAGTCGAAATATTTGTTAATCATTCACTACCTACCTACTGAGATCCTTATTTTCGGTTCTTTTGTGTAAAATCCGACTAAAAAAAGGCTGATTTGAAATCAAAGCAACGAACATCCTAAATAAGTCTGTTTTGAAGGTTCCAAGTCGAAATATTTGGTAATCATTCAGTACTGAGACCTTCATTTTCGGCTCCTTCGTGTAATATCCGACTTACTTAAATAAGGCTGTTTTGAAGGTTACAAGGCCAAATTTTTGGTAATCATTTTCGCGATGAGACCTTCATTTTCGGTAGGTATCTTTGTGGGAAATACAACTGAAATAAGGCTGTCGAAATATATGTTAATCATTCAGTACTGAGACCTTTCGGCAAATCCATTACGTTTCTACAACTACTGGAGTCCTAGACCACCTTCATTCCTTCTACAATGTTCAATAAAGTGTTTTCTCTCTCTTTCTTCAGTACTGAGAACTTCATTTTTGGTTATTTTGTGTAAAATCCCACTTAAATAAGGCTGTTTTGAAGGTTCCAAGTCGGATTATTGGTAATCATTTCCGCAATGAGATCTTCATTTTCAGTTCCTTTGTGTAAAATCGACTCAAAAAAGGCTGCTTTGAAATCAAAGCTACGAACGAAGCAACGAACATTCAAAATAAGTCTGTTTTGAAGGTTCGCTGTCGAAATATTTGGTAATCATTTTCGCGATGTGGCCTTCATTTTCGCATTCTTTGTGTAATATCCGACTCAAATAAGGATCCAAGTCGAAATATTTGGTAATCATTTTCGCGAAGAGACCTTCATTTTTGGAACCTTTGAGTGAAATACAACTGAAATAAGGCTGTTTTGAAGGTTCCAAGTCGAAATATTTGGTAATCATATTTGCGACGTGCCTTCATTTTCGTATCCTGTGTGTAATATCCGACTCAAATAAGGATCCAAGGCGAAATATTTGGTAATAATTTTCGCGATGAGACCTTCATTTTAGGGTACCTTTGTGTTAAATCCGACTCAAATAAGGCTGTTTTGAAGGTTCCAAGTCGGATTATTGGTAATCATTTCCGCAATGAGATCTTCATTTTCAGTTCCTTCGTGTAAAATCGACTCAAATAAGGCTGTTTTGAAGGTTCCAAGTCGAAATATATGTTAATCATTCAGTACCTACTGAGATCTTTATTTTCGGTTTTTTTGTATGTAAAATCTGACTCAAAAAAGGCTGCTTTGAAATCAAAGCAACGAACGAAGCAACGAACATTCAAAATAAGTATGTTTTGAAGGTTCGCTGTCGATGTATTTGGCAATCATTTTCGCGATGAGACCTTCATTTTAGGGTACCTTTGTGTTAAATCCGACTCAAATAAGGCTGTTTTGAAGGTTCCAAGTCGGATTATTGGTAATCATTTCCGCAATGAGATCTTCATTTTCAGTTCCTTCGTGTAAAATCGACTCAAATAAGGCTGTTGTATGGTTCGCTGTAACCGAGGATAATATAACTTTTGTACATACATGCTAAACTATGTTCCATTTGTTTATCATTTACGCCGTAGGCTTTAAGTAGATGTCATCTGGGGGCTCCAGGGGGGGCTTGTGAGACGCGAAGCGCCGAGTTTTCCCCATTTTTAGGACGTCCCACAGTAAGACTTGGGCGTCCTTATGCGATCGATCTGGGGTGAAGGAGGACAACACTCAACAGGAAAAAAAATAACCACACAGTAATCCGTTTTAGACCATTTTGAATCCAAATCCGCGAAAAAAACCATAGGTGTATGTCTGTGTGTGTGTGACAAAATCTTGAGTACTTTGCCCAGGCCTTAGTTGTGCACTACGTCGCCGGAATTTCGAATTTTGCCTTTTAAGGGGAGTTAGCCGGTCAGCAGCCCGGATTTGGCGCTCCTTCACTTCCATGCAGCATTGTGTCTCTCCCTCTTAATATATCTGTTCCAAATTTTTACCACGTTTTCAGAACATACTCAGGGTTACTCCGTTCAAATTTGGTCCAATTTGGAATTTTAGAAAAAAAAATAAAAATCTCTTACAAATATTTTTGGTTTTGAAAATTTGCCAATGTTTCGGTACATGTAGCATGGATTCCATTCAAGCTATAATTTCCAAATTTGTTTCCCGCTGTTCATACCCATGTAATGAATAGTCTGTGCCGATGGTTTTAAAAAAAATTGATTTCCTGATTTTTAGGCACCTTTTAAAGTCAATCCTAAAAATTGTCCTTTTGAGCGGGAGCTTAGAAAATCATAAAAACCGTCAACAATAATATTTCTCAATTTCATCGGCACAGACCCTTCCTTGCATATCTATAAACACTGTGTAAAAATTTGGTTGCGATCAGACAAACGTTGTGGGAGATAGATGTACCGAAGTACCGAAAAATGTGATTTTACAGGAGAGCCGTTTTTGTGAAACTGACTTCCCGTGGTCTCTGGCGTCCGCACTCGGCTCCCTTTTGGACTTTTATCTACCTACTGTATCTTTTTCATCTATGAACAATTCACTTCCATGTTGTGTTGTTACATCCATGGAAATAATAAGTATGAAAATATACGAAGAAGAAGTAGAAAATATGAAAATAAGAAGAAGAAGTTGATTGGCACTTCAAACTATTTTGTTATCAGTACAAACTTGTTTTCTTGCTGTTCTGTGTTCGTGAACATTTTCCGTTTATTTCAGTTTCCGCGAGTTCATAATGCCTAGATACGGTCGTTTGTTCAAGAAAAAAAAACGATACCTCCCGTTCTTACGAAAGAAACATTGTCTAGTGTGGGTAATATACCAAGGCCCGATTCTACTACCGACCATGGATCTCGTGATTCGACTCCTTCCTCATCCTGCTCCTCCAGTTCCTCATGCTCGGAAAAGAAGATATTCCACAATTTACATGAGTATGATGACTTGCAATACGGAGAAGATTGGAGGACGATTGGGAAGAAGAGGAAGGAGCCGACCCATCGTATGCTGCAGGCTCGTACTAGGCACCTCGCTGCACTGCGGATACCCAACTTCAAAAATCAAGTTCATACACTTCCGATAGTCCGATTTTCAATTTTTTTGCTTCCGAGTCTACCAAGGTAGCGGAAGCTTTGCTTTCACTTTTCAAGGACGAAAAAAAAAAGTTCTCCAAAATCAAAATTTCCACTCGCGTTTTGCGTTTTAGACCTTTCTGAACAATTTTGGTTCCGTGTCTGTGTGTCTGTCCGTCTGTCTGTCTGTCTGTCTGTCATGAATTCCTTGTAACGCGCTTAACTATACGAAGTTATTGTCCGATTTCGATGAAATTTTCAGGGATTGTGCGAGTTGGTGTGTAGACGGTCCCCTATGAAAATCATCATCCCCGGACTGATAGAAGCGACTGCGCATGCGCAAACGTGAATTCCTTGTAACGGCCATAACTTCTACATTTTTCATCCGATTTCGATGAAATTTTCAGGGATGTTACAGACTAGTATTTAGGTGGTCCCCTATGAAAATCATCTTCTTCGAACTGATAGTAGCCACTGCGCATGCGCAAACGTAAATTTCCTTGTAACGGCCATAACTTCTACATTTTCTACTCGATTTCGATGAAATTTTTAGGGATTACGTGGATTAGGTTGTAGATGGTCCTCAATGAAAATCAAGGCCTTAAAATGCACAGAAGCCACTGCGCATGTGCATACTTAAAATCCTTTAACAGCCATAACATTTACATTTTTCATCCGAATTTGATGAAATTTTCTAGGATTGTCCAGATTAGCGTGTAGATGGTCCCCTATGAGGGTAGTGAAAGGTACTTAGAGATTGGTGTTTTGAGATTAACTACTATGCATCGGATCATCTATACAATCGGGTTATTGATACGAGGAAGCTATGTGCCACACCCACTTGGCAGACGTTTTTTGTTTGACTCAAATAACTTCCGAGCTGTACATGATTTCACCTAGTAGCAAAATTCGCAAGGAGAGGAGGTGAGTGGGGGGATAATATTCATAAAATATCCGATTTTTTAATATTTCGGTTCCTTTACTGCTTACTAATTGTACCCAAGCTTTGAAACTGAGGAAAAATTCTCATTATACCTCCTTATTTTCCGACGTATTTCCGCTTTGGTGCCAGACTGGCACCATTGGGGGGGGGGGGGGGGTATCGTAGATCATGGATTTTAAAATGCTCTTCAGATTCGAGGCTCCCATGCCGCTAGAAAGTGGATAATGGTGGGGGAGGGATCACTATTCTTGCCTAAAGTAATAAATAAATTACATCGAGTGAAACACTTTTATCGCTTAACAACTGGTTAAACTGATCTAATGCTTATCCAATGAGACGTCCCCTGGAATGCATGCATTACTAAACAATATGTTTGTTTGATGACCTCACTATATTTGTTAAATTCCTAAAACTTTAAACATTCACCTTAATAATGCCGATCATTCTAGTTTAGCTAATAAGTTAATATTATTGTTGTTGAACGTTTTCTGCAAAATGTTTCTGAATATAATAAATTTTCTCTGGTCTGAAGGAAATTTTCGATATGATATCGGCTGATTCTAACTCGTTTCAAGAGTTTCAAACCGAATTTTACCCTGTGATGACGGCTGTGAAGGTAGCTCAAAGTGCTCAATTCAAAGATAGTTTTCTGTAATTTATCGTGATTAATCGCACCTCAGACACATACCTACCATTTCCATCGAAACTGTACATCTTGTGATTGGATGGTCTGACAACTGACCTACACTCGTACTGATTTATCCTTATTGTCGACTAATTATTAGGATTACACTACTCCTAAATTGATTTGAGCGACGAGCCACGGTCAACTGAAAGAGCGAAATACATAACGAAATGAGACAAATGCGAAGGAATATTCCGTAGAAGGCGATTTTCATGGGCGCCCGAGGGGTCGTTATGTCGTCGCAAGTGACGGATGTGGGGATAATAACCGAGTAGAAGTGGCAACTGTCCAGGGAATCATAAATTGCTTGTCTACCATCTACAGCCGCGTATGGAATTTTATTAGAACCGCTTCTTATTTCATCGGCGCACCTGCTGCCATAAATTGTCCAATCATTTCAAGTCCGTTATGCAAATGAGTTTGGAGTTTTAAACCCCATTGAATTTATTAATAAACAATTTATTAGGTGGTATTGCTTCGATTACCGTGGCCCAGATTCAACGGATGAATTATGTGTTACAGGGGAAAATTGAATGTGGCTGCTCCTTGGAGGAAGATATCAGCGAATATGATTCCGTCACAGGTAAAGTTTACGAAAAATTTCCTTGAATTTTCGAAAAGGGTTTAAAATACGATTCAAGTAGAACTGAATTTTACTCCAGAGTTTATCCAGGTAGGTAATGCTTGCAGGTAGAAAGAATGCGGACGGCCAATGGGGTATTTCGGTGGGTTCGGAAATTCAGGTTTTTGACCTCAAATTTGGATTCAGCACCCTTGAAAACCTATAAACTCCAACTTTAGGCCCAATGACAACATGTGGTGGATAACATGTGGTAGAAAAAGTAATTGAAGAGATCACACGTTTGAAAAAAAGGCGGGCTGCCATGAATGCACACACACTACGCCACGAGGGTGTGTGAGTAGTATTTTGTAGTATCCAAGAGATTCTCCAAGGGTTTCATCTCTTCTCTGTGCATGGATACTTTTTTCAAAGAGTTCAACTTTCCTTAGCTTCTCTGATATTTTAAAAACATTTTCTCGACGAACAGACCTGATTATCGTTATTCCTGAGCCATACTCTTTTGAAAAAAATAAATAAAAAAAATTGACTGAAATACCCCATTTCCCGAAGGGTATACTTGCTAACATAGACGACTACCTGTTCCAAAATCTAAAGCCGTGTCCACTCTTGCAACATTAGGCCGCTCCGAACCATGCTCTGCTCTTTTGTCCTGAACACTGCAGCGCTTTGAACCTTTGCTCTGCCCATACTAGGCTCACCCCACTCAACATTTCTTTCAATCAAAATGCAAGGTGAAACACCGCCAGATTGTAGAAGAATCCGCGGATCAGGGTGATGGGAGCCCAAAGCACTGAAGCCTGGTGGCTTATTGTGCTACTCCGAAGATTCTGTTCCTAGTCGAAGAGTCCTAGCCCTTTGGTAAGGGCCAGTAGCGGTTTGGCTAGATTTGTGCTGGGAAAAGCCTCCATGGGTGTAGGTGACCCAAGGAGGTGAAACCTGCGATTTGAAAGCACTTCGCAATCGAATATTATGTGGGAGGCTTTTTCTTCAGCCTCTCCACACAGCCTGCAGAGCGTTGTATTCTGGTTTACCCCAATGCGGTTAAGATGGAATCGGAGAGGAGTAAAGCCTGTTACCAGGCCAACCACTTACCTGATTTCCTTGTGGCTTAGCCGCAGCAGCTCTTCTGTGGTGCTGGGGTTAGCTTTGGCCACCATGCGCTTACTTAGAACATGTCCTCTAAGGTTTGACCATCGACTGGTGGTTTCATTAGTGACCCACCGGTTTATGATCGCCCTAAAGGAAGATTTGGGAATGCCGATGGCTGGCTCTGGACCAATGAACGGGGTTAGTGAGCCCCTTCTGGCCAGCACATCTGCTTTCTCATTTCCCGTTAGTCCGCTATGTCCTGCCACCCACTCCAGAGAAACCCTGTTATGTTGCGACAGGAAGCAGAGGGTCTGGAAGCAGTCTAACTTTGAAATAATGGAGGAAGCGGCTAAAGCCTTGATCATAGCCCTGCTGTCCGTGAGAATGCGGATGTGAACACCATGGTGTCCCCTCTACAGACTTTCCCCAGCGCAGACCCTAATTGCAAGTACTTCAGCCTGGAATACTGAGGCATGTGGGATTAGTCCCAGAGCACACCGCCAACAGAGCAATCAGAATGCACTCCGCTCCTCCAATCCTTATTCCTTTGAAGTTCTGCCGCCCTGGTCCTGCCAGAGGATTGGAGCAAGGTTTGGAGTGGCCAAATATTTCAAGTGTGGACGCGGCTTTAGGTAGCCTGGTGAGTCATACTCGGGAAAGGGCCGAGCCTCCTAGCTCACACCTTTGAAATCCAGGCAGTAAGCAACTCGAGTCATAATCAGGTAAAGCGCCCCTCCATGCTGCCAATGGGGAATTTGCCTCACAATTTTTTAATTTTTTTTTCCAAAAGAGGGTTCATTGATATGGAAGAAAAACCTGGTGTGCTGCTCGAAAACGCATCCAAAAAATTTAAAGAATTTAAGGAAGATGGAAATTGTAAATTTACCAGGATTCTGTGACGTGAAGAATTTCTCCTTACGACAGCAGTGCTACCTCTGATAGCGCACATGAAACAACTAGCTTACGTGATCTACCACAATAGTGCACTGCAAACTGGCAGAAAGAACCGAAAAAAAAGCAATTATACTCGTTTTTTTTTACAATACGATTCTACCTATAAGTTTATCAAGCATTATTATTCTCCACCTTCTCTTATTTAGTTTCTATATTAGTTAGTTTTGATATTTGAATCACATTATTTGAGTGGATCGTTTCATGTGATCACGAGGGCGCCAACGACTCTACCTGTTGACATTCTCTGAAACTATTTGTTGAAACTCCTTTTAGGCTTCGCCAGAGCACAGTTTTGTGGGAGGAAACCCAGGGATTGATCGCTCGATCTTCACGGTGTTTTTTGACAGAGGTTGTTTAGGCATTATCTTCTACGGTAAATTTTTTCCTTATGGTATTCCTGGTGTTAAACGTTATTCTAGAGCCCTATTATAGGATTTGGCTTGAAATTCCAGAATCTAAAATTGAGGCAAATTCCCCATTGTTAGGAAGGATTTTATCTCGAATGTGAATTCACTTTGTCTTCTGGGTTACCCTTCATTCGTCATTAAAATTTGAAAGATGCATCATTCTTTATGGGAAGCATGAATATAATTGGAAAAAAAAGTATAATCTCTTCGGGTCCCTTGATCTCAATTTTCCTGGCTTCAGTGGCAGGTTGAAAGACAATGTTTTTGGGACGATCATACACATGGACTCCTCACCAAGCCATCCGCATTCTTTCTATCTGAAAACCGTCGCTGAAGTATTGTTGGGGAAGTGAGCTTAAAATACTAGCGCTTTCTGAAGATCAATTTAGGCTTCATTTATTGTTCCTGCCTGTAACTGAAAGGATCGTGATTGAACACTTACCTCCTTGTTTTCGATGGATGTCGACTTCTAACCATCAACTGTCCTCCGTTGTCTTGAAACGTCAAATTTTCCAACTCGTATTCCTCATTTATGTTTTCTAATAACCACGATTGCTTTTGTAGCGTCCAAAAAATATAAATTTCTATTGAAATTCGATTTTTTCGAAATAAGGTATTTCTGTCAATTTAAAAAAAAAATTTTTTTCAAAAGAGCATGGGTCAGGAATAACGGTAATCGGATCTGTTCGTTGAGAAAATGTTTAGAAGAAATTAGGGAAGCTAGTGAAAGTTGAAGGTTTGAATGATGTGACGTAGCAAGTTGTTGTGACGTAGTAACTTGCTGACCTTGGATCGACACATTCCACTAGTCCCGAGTGGTCTCGAACGCCTCGAGGCCTTGGATACTATAGCATTTTCCAGTTAATTTAACCTTTTTCCAAAAGAAATTAACCTTTTTCCAAAAGAATTAAACCTTTTCCCAAATAATTAAACCTTTCCCCAATACAATTAAACTTTTTTCCAAAATAATTAAACCTTTTTCCGAAACAATTAACACTCTCAACGCGGGTCAATAATCAGTAGCACTGCCCCAGGCCTGGACGAAAACCTTCCCGCTGACTCTCTCCAATTCACCATCCTCCATGTGTGGACGGCCGCATGTTTTCGTTGGTTTTCGCATGTTATGTTGGACAGACTGAAGGGTCTGATCTCTCACGAAACTTTGAAACTGTTTTACCGCTGAAATACTGATTTTTGAACGTTTTGAACCTTCGCCTCGTCCACCATGTGTGGACGGCAGGCTGGGGGAAAGATCGCAGCATCCACCACCGGTGGACACCCGCGTTGTGAGTGTTAAACCTCTCAAAAGAAGGGTATGTAACACTTATAATGGACAATGCTCGGATTCATCGAGCAAATGAAGTCCAAAACTTTATGGCTTCCACACAAATGACCATAAAGTTTTTACCACCATACTCGCCAATGCTAAATCTGGTTGAAAAAGCTTTCGCAAAAGTCAAGTTAGCAGCAAGAGGAATATTAGGCCACCGAGAAGAGAACATTCTTACTCAAGTAATTGCAACAAGTACAGCTACAGTAACCCCCCAAGACTGCGCGAACTATGTCACAGACTTGTTCCTACTGTTGCCTGCAGCGGCAAATGGAGACCCGCTGCATTAAAAACTGTTAATTTCTGTTTGTGTTTTCATTATTCATTGACCCTTCGTTATTTGTTCACGCCTTTGTTGTTCACTTTTCTGCAATTCATTCAACCTAATTCATAATTAAACTGTTTCGCGACTCATATACTTGCAATTCCTCATTTTCCAAGAGAGAGCAGAGGGTCCCTCTTGTCAAGATCAAGCCAAATACTGGGATATGCAGATGACCTGGCAATTCTGGGCCGCACAGAGCAATCCATAAGGGAAGTTTTTTGTTGAGTTGGAGCGAGAGAGTAGAAAGCTGGGCCTATGTATCAACGAAGAGAAAACAAAGTACCTGGTCATATCGCCTTCAAAGACGCCCAAAGCAGCCCATAACCTGAAAACCGGAACCTATGACTTTGAAGGTGTGGACGAATTCAAGTATCTAGGTGTCCTAATAAATAGTGGGAACTTGATTAGCCACGAAATAAGAAGCAGGATAATGGCAGCAAATAGAGCATACTACAGTATGGCGAATATGTTCAAGTCCAAACTCTTGACCAGGAAAACAAAACTTTCATTGTATAAAGCGCTGATACGTCCTATTGCCTGCTATGGATCCGAAACCTGGGTGATGAGTAGCGCAGACGAAAACTCCCTCCGAGTATTTGAAAGAAGGGTCCTAAGGAAGATATTCGGGCCAGTTTATGACGGCGAGGGATGGAGGATTAGATGGAACCATGAACTCGATCAGTTGATCAATCATGAAGACATCGTGCGCTTCATAAAGTCCCAGAGGCTGCGCTGGCTAGGTCATCGATCTCGGATGGAAGAAGGAAGGATGCCGAAGAAGGTCTTCAAGGAAGAAGTGCATGGAACACAAAGACGCGGCAGACCAAGGAAGAGCTGGATCGAGGACGTAACGGACGACATCCGAATTATCGGTGTGGACAATTGGAGGACGAAAGTTCTTGATAGGCCAGCTTGGAATAAGATAGCACGGGAGGCCAAAGCCCACATTGGGCTGTAGCGCCGATAAAATAAAATAATAATAATTTCTGTTTGTGTTTTCTTTATTCATTGACCCTTCGTTATTTGTTCACGCCTGTTATTCACTTTTCTGCAATTCATTCAACCTAATTCATAATTAAACTGTTTCGCGATTCATATACTTGCAATGGGGAATTTGCCTCAATTTTAGATTCTGGAATTTCAAGGCAAATCCTATTTTAGGGCCCTAGAATAACGTTTAACACTAGGAATAACCAACGGAAAAAAATTACCGTAGGAGAAAATGACTAAACAATTGAACCTCTGTTACAAAACACCGCGAAAATCGGGGAGTATTGTTGACGTCATACGAAAAAAAAAGAAAAAAAACGACGCGAAAGCAACAACAGACAGAGTTCTAGCACGCCACACAAAACGATCCAGTGAAATGGCTACTCGAATAATGTGATTCAAATCTTGAAACTAAATAAGAGAAGATGAAGAATAATAATGCTTGATAAACTAGTAGATAGATTCGTATTGTAAAAAAGTGAGTAATATTGTTTCTTTTGGTCAATTTGGTGTCTGTGTTCTTCCTGCCAGTTCGTGGCGCACTCTTGTGCGCACTACTCGGAAGGTGAACGTTCGCGTATGTTCCGCTTCTGTGGTAAGCGCCACAGAACCTCCTTTGAAGTCAGATTGGTGGAATATCCGTCACGTTTCAAACATGGCTGCCTCTTACACATTGCCACCACATTTAAAATTTCCATCTTCCTTAAATTCTCTAAATTTTTTGGATGCGTTTTCGAGCAGCTCACTATGGTTTTATTCCATAAAAATAAACCCTCATTCGAAAAAAAAAAAAAAAAAAAATGTGAGGCGAATTCCCCATTCCTCATTTTCCCGCTAAAGGTTTAATTGTTTCGGAAAAAGGTTAAATTATTTTGGAAAAAAGTTTAATTGTATTGGGGAAAGGTTTAATTCATTTGGAAAAGGTTTAATTCAACTGGAAAATGCTACTTACATAAATACTACACACACACGCCTGCGGCGTAGTGCGAGTGCGTTCATGGAGGCCCGCCTTTTTTTCAAACGTGTGATCTTTTCATTTAATTTTCTACCACACCACATGTTAGGGGAAGGACGTGTACCTTGAGCAACTTTTCATTACTCAGACCCTCGATGAGAGAAATTTTGAAAGATTGTGCCAAAATGTTGCTTTCATGATGGCAAGACTGCTCTCGAACAGTGGAGCGCTTTGCGTCGATTGTAGAGGATGTACGCCGTCCAGTTAGTTTTGCCCTCCCATTTTGGGTAACTAACCTCTGTGCTTCGAGGTTTCCCAGCGACCTGGTAAGTGTTTATAAATAATATTTTTGGTGGATTCAGAAGCTGTGGGGTGTGGGCTTCAACGAGATCTATCGAATTTTGTGTTTGGTTTTCATGGTTTGAATTGGGAGGTCAAAATGTTCTCCAAGTCCTTTCAGTGTACCTAGAGCAGCTGAAGAACGTGTACCTTGGGCAACAAGTAGGGGTTGCTCAAGGTACAAACCACTCGATTTCCTGTACATTCTGGTAACAGATTTCACTTAAGAAAACGTCTGCTGATGATGAGTAAAAAAGTCAAGCTTACCAAGAAGCTGAATTTTGGCTGTGGGGAATTTGGATATGTGGAGTTCTGGCGGAGAGCTTGATGGAAATTTGGACTATCTAGAAAGGGAAATGGTAGGAGAGACAACCGAGGAATGGATTGGAGGAAAGTGGGATTTCACCAACGTGGTGGTCAACGTTAACAAAAGGGTTTTGGTCTCTTTTTCTACACAGAACCTTGCCAAATTTTACGTCTGTCCAGTTCTAGAAGCCGACAGTGACAAGGTTTCGGAGTGAGGGTCCGGGACATCATAAAATTTTTGCCCCAGCCTATTTTTAACCGATGAGGAGGGATACATTTCAATGTTTCTTTTGCGGGGTTCGACCTTCATTAATTTTATGATTTTTTGTAATTTTCGCTAAACTCCTTGGTAACTATACCAAGTGTTCGCGTTCTGAAATTATTAATAGTGTGAAGTCGTTATTTTTATACTTTAGTATTTTCAAAACATATTTTCCAAGGAAAAAGTTTGTTTTACGTCTTATTTGGGCTCGTGAATAAGTTACTGCAACCCTACTTTAAACAAATGTTTGATGAAAAATTATACTTTTATGAATGATATGTTTCCAGAGAGTTAACGTACTTACCTATCGTGTTTTTTTTTTTTATATTTTTTCACCCATTTTTTTATTTGTTTGAAACACTAAAAATGAGTGCCCAAGGTACAATCAATGTTGCTCAAGATACAATCCAAGATTGTACCTTGGGAAAAATCCACTTTTTACAAAGTCAGTTTTGATGCATCAATCATGGGAGATTTTTTTAATTTTCAGAGGTATTCTGAAAGCCAACGAGATAGAGCATTGAAAAAACTCCAAAAAAACGACGTGAACTACCCCAAATTTAGCAATGAAGAAAATCTGCCCAAGGTACACGTCCTTCCCCTACTGTATCAAGTAACCGTGTTTTTACACGGAGAACTATAGAGGTTTTCAATGGTGCTGTGCTCAAATCCAAATTTGAGGTCAAAAACCTCCCGCCCAGGAGAGAGGAGCGAGTGACGTCATAAACATTCGAAACTTTGAAAAAACGAGAACGGCTGGTGTCGAAATTCTCAGGATGAGGTTAAAAAAATAAAAACTACCAACTTTGGAGTTGAAAAAGAAAATTAATGAATAAAACAATGAGATAGAGTAATTGAAAAACTTGGGCGAAATAAAGAAAGAAGAATAAGGAGGAAGAGGAGCATTAGGAACCTTTCTAGCAGTGCAACACGTTTAGCTAGATCGGATAAGTTCTTCCAAAAGTTACAAATATTAAAATTAAAATACCTAGCATTGCGAACGCTGATCATATTTGCAATATCCCACAAAAACAGCCTCCCAATAATAAATCATCGTAAAAACACACGAGGAAAGATGTTTTGTAACCATAAAATTCCATTTATGAATACTGCAGCAGGACAAAAACACCTTAGCTATCTCATTCCAAAAATCTTAAATGCCCTACCTCCCGGTCTATCTGCATCAAAAAACATAAAAACCTCCATAAATAGTATGATGGTTGATGAAAAATTTATGGAGAAATTTATTGAATTTTTGCCAATTTTCTCATAGTCGGGATCACGCCTTTGCCTCGATATTCAAACTAGAATTACTTAACCAAATTAACAATAGTTTCTTAATTACAATAAAAAAAACAGTGTCTATTAACTATATATTATAATATGTAGTTAATAGATTATATAAGTTTCATTTTTATTTTGTCTATTTGATTAGCAATGAAGGTTTTGCCGATAAATTTGGTAAGATACCTATACCTACACCGAAGAGAAAAGATAGGTAATGGTGTTGGATGTGAATATATTATAAAGTAATTTCAATTACTAGTCATGAAATTATCAGCAATACATTGGTCACATGATCGATCGAACTGTACTCCCCACCCGCTATATGAGCGGAGCTCGAGCGGGGGGTATTATTTTGTAAATTAGAATAATATTACGTACCTATAAGTAAGTAAATATCATTGATTTGTATATAGATTATTGTACATGACATAAATAAATAAATAAATTTCTTTTTGGATGCTTCTCGTACAAAAGTACACAACATCCTGAGGAATCGCTTGTGAGAATGAAAAATCAATTTTGCACATTTCTATTCTAATAAATAATATAAAAAGCTGAGATGCAAAGAATCTATGAAGCTACATCAGCAAAATCCAAAAAAAAGCAAAAGCTCGATAGGAAGAGTTTGAAAGATACGACGTAGCAAACATTTTGCGATGCGGATTACGTGAAATTCAGTTAGTCGCTCGTGATGTATTAAAGTGTGCGTTTGGCGTAAAACAAGTCACTCGGGGGTTGAAGAAAAACAGGGTGAATGAAATAAAAACTCGCAATCTTTATTATTTTTTCACTGCACAAAACAACAAAAAAAAACAATCAGGATTATTCTGTACACAGTTACAATACATTGGATGTACACAACATAGATATTCATTTATATACAAGGGGGAGGGGGAACATTTGTCTTACATGAACATTCACTAGCAATTTACAATAATTCATTTTTATAACACGTATTTGTTAAACATTTCTGGCACTGACTATGTTATTTCACTCGAGTAGCGGTTAGTTTTATTAACTAAGAAGGTAAAGACGTAGACTAGAAAAAATGTACACGATACGACGGACGCGATATGGCTAATAAATATTATTCAGTACCTTGTACTTCAACTTGACTCGTTTCTGTTATTGTTTCTGTGGCCGTTTCTTCAGCGATCACCTGGAAAAGTTCGAACGGGGTTGTGAGTTGGGAGTACGAAAACTTCACAGTGAAACAGAAGGTTGTAGGGGGACAATTGAGTTAACTAATGGGAATAATTAAATTGGCTGTATGTTCAACCCCCAAAAGCTATACGTTTTGTTTGAATACGTGATGCTTGGAGGAGAAGTATCCAAGACTAGGGATGATAAGTTATCGATATGTGGGCGCGCGGGAACTGGATAGTTCCTACCGATTCCGCCAAGTCTGAGTGCAGCACCTACTTACTTCTCCATGTACATGGAGTTTCGTATAGCATCCATGAACAACAGACAAGGACAGTTAGCAGGAGAGTTCAAGAGAGAAGTGATTATTAAGTGATTATTATGAATGGAAGTTCGGATGGTTGTTGATACCAAAGTATTGTGTTTGATTGTGGAAGACCTAACATCAGAAGTTGGGATTCGATCTCAAGAGCTTCACAACAGACAAAAGCAGCTATTTCTTCCGTCAAGTTCGACAAAAAGGTATGAGGAAAATCATTACAATCGTGAATTATTTCAAGACTAGCTGAAAGGCCTACTAAAAGCAGGCAAAAACGATTCCTCCGATTCTCCCCGCCACCCACTCGCTCCGACTCCTCCCGCCTCCGATTCCTCCGACTCCTCTCGCCACCGACTCCTCCCGCCCAAACTCCCAAGACCCCTCCAACTCCTCGCGATCGGCGACGTGCATACATACACGTACGGTTGGCATTTTATGTATAGCATTAGCAAACTGAATTAAACCATTAGCAAACTGAATTAAACCATTAGAATACTGAATTAAACCATTAGCAAACTGAAGTAAACCTTTCGCAAACTGAATTAAACCTTTCACAAAATGAATTAAACTTTTCGCAATTTGATTTAAACTTTTCTCAAACTGAATTAACCCTTTCACAATTGGAATTAAACCTTTCACAAACTGAATTAAACCTTTCCCAATTACAAGTGAACCTTCCATAAAATTAATCCTCTGAACCAAACATGATCAGTCAATTACTTCCCTATGGACTGGCAAACTTTCATTGACCTTCACTGTGTAGAGTCAACCTCCTCTTCCCGTCAACATTGTCGTCACAAAAGTGTTCGTAGGTTTTTTCTCTTTTGTTTTGGTTTTGTGAGGAACATTGGAGCGACCGATGAGCGACAGCGATTCAAATATTAGTTCAGAGAGTATTGCTGAGTGGAACGCTCGAAGAAGGAGTGTTAGGAGGAGAATCAGAAGTGATAGTGACTCACCCATTGTAATTAGGAACAGAACTCGAAGAAGGCGCGGAAGGTATAAGAAAGTGTCGTTTGAAAAAAAATCGCTGTTCCTGAGATTGCACGAAGAAGGGTATACCGTGAAGGAAGCGTCCGTTAAATCGGGTTTAAATGTGAACACTGGAAAAAGCGTCCTTCGTGAATACAGAAGGAAAGATGGTGAGCTCCCGCAAAACAAACCACGAGGTAATAGGCCGAAACTGCTGACACCCGACGTATTGGCAGCAATTGAAGCAACTGTTGAGATGAACCCTGGCATAACTATTACTGGGATAAAGAACGAACTTTCAGAACAGAATATAACAGTAAGTTATTCTACAGTGCGCAATGGCCTATGCCATTTGAAGATGACGCTTAAAAAAGCGTCTATAGAAATTGACAGGATGAATAGTGAGACCACGATTCAGCTCAGGAGGCAGTACGCTCGTAGTTTTAATGAATCTGTTCCGCCTAACAGAAAAAAAAATCATTTTCATAGACGAATCAGGGTTCAATCTGCACATGCGTCGCAGTCAAGCACGTTCAAGGGCCGGAACTAGAGCAGTGGTGACTGTACCTACGATAAGAGGACGCAATACCTCTTTAATAGTTTAATAGTTTGTAACTTCTGGAACCACAACTGCGGAAGTTTTTCGTGAGTTCCTGAGAGAGCTGGAACTGAAGTTACAAAATTCCATAGACGGCGTCCTGCTAATTATGGACAACGCGAGAATACACCGTTCTACCATAGTCACTCAGTTTTTCGCAGAATCAGATATGGAGGTGAAGTTTTTGCCACCTTACTCACCCATGCTCAATCCCGTTGAAAAAGCTTTCTCAAAAATCAAAAACGAAGCAAGGAAGATTCTGGCTCAACGAGGTGAGCATAATTTGTCTGATGTCGTTGCAAGGAGCGTGTCTACTGTAAGTGCTCAAGACTGTTCAAATTATGTCATGGACATGTATCTCGTACTTCCTGCTGCAGCTACAGGCCAACCCCTCCACTGAACTTACCCTTCCTTGAAAAATCGGTCTATTCATGTGTTTAGAACATTAATTTGTATATGGATAGTTTAATGTGTTTATTTATTTAAAAAAATTTATTAAAAATTTATTAAATTGTTTGTTTATTGCGAAAAGTTTAATTCAGTATGCGAAAGGTTTAATTCTTTTTGTGAAAGGGTTAATTCTAATTGCGAAAGGTTTAATTCAGTTTGCGAAGAGTTTAAATCAAATTGCGAAAAGTTTAATTCAGTTTGCTAAAGGTTTAATTCATTTTGTCAAAGGTTTAATTCAGTTTGCTAAAGGTTTAATTCGGTTTGCTAATGCTATATATAGATGAGTCTCAACCCCAAAATATTGGATCGTGGGAAGAATTCGCTCGGAAACAGATGTGTTTATTGCATGGAGTTTTCGATGAGGCACCCCCCTCCCGTCAATGTTCTGTGTCGCCCATCTACCTGCAGAGCCTCGCACGTACGCACGCGCCCACAGATATAACTTGAATAAGGAAAGAGATAGATATTACATTATTCTGTAATCTACAGGATGTAAGCCAGAGAGGTCTGCAATACTGCAGGAGTCAAAGGGGAATTTCACCAAATTCTGTTTGCATTTTTCCGGACTAGTTAATGGTGTGGGATAGATGAAAATCGGGTTGATTTCGGAAAATAAGTCTCCTGTTATTTTTGGGAGAACAATCAAAATTTATGATTTCAAAAAAGTCTGCCAAGTGGGTGTGGCACATAGCTTCCTCGTATCCATAACCCGATTATATAGATGATCGGATGCATAGTAGTTAATTTCAAAACACTTATATATATATATAAGTCCCTTTCACTACCCTCATAGGGGACCATCTACACGCTAATCTGGACAATCCTAGAAAATTTCATCAAATTCGGATGAAAAATGTAAGTGATTAGATTTATGTAATTGGATCAAAAAATGCTTAGCCTCTACTGGGATCTGAACCCGGGACCCCTGGGGGACAGTTCCATGCGCTATCAACTGAGCTATGGAGGCCTAGTGATGCAATGAATAGGATTTGAGATTCTTACGGGGGACCATCCCTCTATGAAAAACCATTCTCTATGATTTTCATAGGGGACCATCTAAACACTAAGTAACATCCCTGGAAATTTCATTGAAATCGGATGGAAAATGTAGTAGTTATGGCCATTACAAGGAATTCACGTTTGCGCATGCGCAGTCGCTTCTATCAGTCTGGGGATGATGATTTTCATAGGGGACCATCTAAACACCAACCCGCACAATCCCTGAAAATTTCATAGAAATCGGACAATAACTTCGTATAGTTATGCACATTACAAGGAATTCATGACAGACAGACACACAGAAACTGAACCAAAATTGTTCAGAAAGGTCTAAAACGCAAAACAGAGTGAAAATTTTGATTTTGGAGAACTTTTTTTTCGTCCTTGAAAAGTGAAAACAAAGCTTCCGCTACCTTGGTAGACTCGGAAGCAATAACTGGGAAAACTGACCTCTTCAACAAGAAACGGGAATGCTCGCTGATTGGCTGTTTGGATCGCCGTCTCCTCCCAGTGTTGCCCCATGGAACGAGAAAATCGTGTTATCTAAGAGGAAAGTTATCAAACAAAAACAGGGGAAACCTAATTTTCCCCATCTTGCTTTTTCTTTTTTTTTCTTCAGTTTTTCGATTTCGAACTTTACTGGTTAGTGAAATTTTGCATCTGGGGACTATAGATTTCTCGATCTCAGCGCTTCAAGCGGCTGTGAATGAACTATTTCAAGTTGACGTCATCCTCCCGGTTTTTTAAAAAGTTCATATTTTCTAGATTGTTTTGTTTATTCGTAAATTAGGAAGGGCTGAAAGTCCGCGTAGGGGGTTTTTCTAGGTGCTGAATCCGATTTTGGGGTCAAAAATAGAAAATTCCGACATGGTGAAATTCCTCATTCTACAACTAATTTTCAACAAAAGTTCCTCCTAGAAATTATTTTTTGGAGGCTGTTTCCGAGTTATTTTATTTTCAAAATTTGTTTTGTGATTTTGACCTTACGTCATTAAATTGGTCATAACTCCTTTAACTTACTACGAAAATTACAATTTTGGGATAACGGTTGGAAGGAGCATTAAATTCCCTATTGGATAGATGCCTTTCCTTTGTTCTGAGTCAAGGTTTGAGGCATGAAAGAGACCTCTGGGGCAAGTGAGGGGACAATATTCACAAAATATCCGATTTTACATTATTTCGGTTCTTTTATGGCTTACTAATTGTACTCAAGCTTTGAAATTGAGGAAAAATTCTCATTATGTCTCCGGACTTTCATGAATTATTCTCCGTACCACCATGGAACTAATAGTGGTGCCACCATGGTGCCAGGGCTCCATAAACCGCATATTTCGTGGTTAGGTATTGAAATGTTATATTTTGTACCAGAGTTGTGATCTTACAGGCATTGTGGAGACGGTCTCCCAATGAGGCGTCTGGAAGTCTCTGACTCTGAAGAGCGGGATGGTCTCTTGAACGGTGGCGTGGCGGAGGTCGACCATCGTCAGGAAGGCTTTGAGGACTCCTTTGAGCGTCCCTTCGAGAGTCTCTTCTTGAGTCACCATCTCCGAGATGAGGGAGCTGTGACCGACGCGCTCCACCAGGCTCACCAAGGCGTTCTGAGCGGGCGCCGTCTTCAGCGCCGGCAGCTCGCCAGTGTCGTAGAGCGTCAACACCTGGCGACACGCGAATTTAGTCATTATTCAAAACTACATATCAATACATGAAAATCCCAATATTTATGACCTGCTAAAGATAAAAGCATAATTATTTAGAAGCTGTGCAGCCTGTGAAAGCTTGAGTGAGTCATCATTTTTTGACCTTGATCGACACATTATTTCTGAACTAATTCTACACAACAATGGTTTCTGTAGCAGCATTCCATGCAGTCTTTCTCAGCAAAGCTTCCTATGCTATTGTTTGCTGGGGTCATTGTCCGTCAGCTAAAATTATTTTTGGATGTCAGAGAAGAGCACTCCGAGTTGTTTCGGGACTCAGTTACAGAGCTGACTGCAGAGAGGCCTTCATTAGTTTAAAAGTTTTGACAATCCCTGCTATTTACATTCTGGAATGCGTTGTTTACATACACTCAAATATTGATTTCACACTGCATCTCACAACTATGGTACTAGGAATGCTCTAGCTTTGACAGTTCCGTTTACCAGGTTGAATTTCGAAGTGGTGGATTAAATTTTATAATGTGATCCCAAATGAACTAGAAGAATTTGAAAAATGCATTTTTGGAATCGAATGAGACCACGCGGAGCTCTGAAGGACAAATCGTTCGCTCCCTACGAGTACTTCTTGGTTGGTCTTTCGATAAATCAGAAACACGAGTGTGAATCGTAGAAGAGGCCTAATCTCCGTTCAAGTTTTATCTGACCAGTTTGTTCTGAGCATTCCAGAGAATTGAACAACTAAAAGATCGCCGCTGGAGTCATTGATGACTCCTAGAGAAATGTTCAAAATCCAGGAAAAATCGAATTGCTCATTGAGACCAGATTTCAGGAAAGATGACCTATAGAATAATCTACGCAGTTCGATATCATCCTATCCAAGACGGACGGTCAAAGTTTTTGGGGCATTCAGTTCAGGTTCCCCAGAGTATGTTTGAGATCATTTCTTTCTCCAAGAAAGAAGGAAACTTTAAAGGAAACGCTTGCATACGAGTCTGCAACACATTGAAACATTTTCATGCCCCCCCCCCCCCCTCCCCTCCCGAGACATCTGGGAGCTCGATTTTCGACTCAGCTGATCTGGGAGCTCGATTTTCGACTCAGCTGATCTGGGAGCTCGATTTTCGACTCAGCTGATCTTGTAATATCAAACTGTAAAGTACCTACCTAACTGTAAAGTACCTACCTGTAAAGTACCTAACAACTTCACTTCTGATGGTCATAATCATCATTGTGGCGACTTGGGACAAATTTCGTCGCAACAAATTTCGTGACGATTTTTTTTTTATGTGCCATATGAAAGACATGAAAATGTCAAAAAATAAAAAAAAAGTTTTTTTTTTTGAAAAAATTAATTCAAGCAGAAAATTGGTCTTTTCTTGCGCGAACTTGCTTCCTATACGTTTGATAAATTTTTGAAGCTATTAAAGAAGCTAAATTTTATTCTTAATTTATTAATTACTACTTTAGTTATTTTATTTTATGACGTGCTGCTGCCTGAGGAAAATTTATCAAGGTACTCAGTTCAGTCAAGCTTATATCTATGTAGAAATTTATTTATTTATTAATGTGATCTTTTTGTGATAATAGTAACAATGCTGTGATATTGGGTTAGGGTATGATATAACTATAGGGTATAATTATTGTTTTCATTTGAGTGGTTTTTCTGTTGTTTATTGTTCGTATTTTAGATTTTTTGAAAATTTTATTTGATCTTTCAGTTGCTTTTTTTAGTCATGATTATAGTTACCACTCTTGTTAAATTGTTGATTCTTCCTGTTTGGAAGAATTGGCTGGAAGAAACGTTTGTTTGGAAGAAACGTTGGCTGCGGGGTCTGGGTCGGGGGGTCTTGGCCGGCCCCCTTGGTGGTTTTTCCCCGTGTAACGTTTGCACCGCAGACAAGACCGTTGCCCGGTATGGGAACACGGTCCGGGAGCCGTCACGGTGGGTGGGTCCGGGCCCGACTGGGTTCCGCCGCCTTGGTCTTCTGGAGGATCCTATCTCTCGTTCTTTTTTTACCCGTGTGCCCTGTCTAGTATCCCATTGTTTTGTTTAGCCCTATTAGTCTGTTATATTTAATTGACTATTGTCGATACACTTTGTGTGGAATGGCAAATAAAACATTCATTCATTCATTCTGTAATATGTGACGAATTCTGCAATACCCATATGTCATCCACTAAACTTCGGGAGTAGTTTCTACAACTAATTTGCAACAAAAAGTGTCTCTTAGCAATTTTCTTTTAATCCCCTTAAAATCCGACTTTTTTTACTTTAAAATTTTTTTTCGTGTTTTTGACCTTACACCATTCAAACGGTCATAACTCCCTTAAATTACACTCAAAAATTAAAAATTAGGATACCGTTGGAAAGAGCGTAAAATTTCTCAATACATGAGCCGTTGACCAGTCGAGAAAAACAAAACGCTAGAGTAGTATGTTTACCTCAAACTTGAATAATAGTCAATTTCTGTTTTTGGTGAAAATGTTGATGATTTTTCCTCATTGAAACAAGGTATTTGCCAGAAGGGCTCAAAAGCTTAAAAACTGCTCCATTTCATCAACTTTCCAAAGGTCACCCAATTTTTAGTTTTATTGTGGAATTAGAGGGAGAAAGCGGTGTTTCTATGCGAAAAAACGTGCATTTTTTTCAACGAAATCGACGGTTTGACGTGGTGCTTGGGAGGAGGGGCGGCGGAGCAGACCCCGGATTCCTCCCGTCCAACCGTCAATTTCGTTGAAAAAAATGTACGTTTTTTCGCATTGAAACACCATTTTCTCCCTCAAATTCCACGATGAAACTAAAAATTGGGTGACCGTTGAAAAGCTGATGAAATGGAGAAGTTTTAAAGCTCTTGAGCCTCTCTGGCAAATACCTTGTTTCCATGAGAAAAAATCATCAAAATTTTTGGAAAAAAAAAAAAAAAAATCGGCAAATTTTAAAGTTTGAGGTAGAAAACTACTCTAGCGTTCAGTTTTTCTCAATTTGTCAACGGCTCATTTATTGAGAAATTTCACGCTCTTTCCAACGGTATCCTTATTTTTAATTTTTGAGTGCAATTTAAGGGAGTTATGACCGTTTTAAAGGTGTAAGGTCGAAAACACGAAAAAAAAATCTTAAAAGTCAAAAAAGTCGGATTTTAAGGGGGTTAAAAAAATTGCTAAGAGACACTTTTTGTTGCAAATTAGTTGTAGAATCGACTCCCAAAGTTTGGTGGATAACATATGGGACAACCTGTATATTGCCAACCCAACCTGGAAGATATTCTTTCAAGTACCTAGTACTTATTCCGATTATTGACTGAAATATTTGAGGTATTCAGAACTCTTACTTCTTCAACGGAAACTCCTTTCTTTCGAAGAACGTCTACTTTGGCCAGCTCTCTCAGAGGCGCTACCCAGGGTCCGAATTCCTTGACGTTCAGCCCTTCCAGGGTCTCCTCGATGTCCGACACAGAGACGGTCGTCCTGGACGCCTGCGCAGTCTGCAGAATCTCGGTGGACTCCGTGGCTCGAGTTTCAGTCCTGGACTCGGTGACAAGTTCGGAGACGCTGCTCTGCGTGACCGTCTGCGTCACCGAGACGGACCTCTGCTCGCTCTTCGTCACCGACGCAGTTTCAGTCGTCTCCTGAGTCACCGACATTTCCACGGTTTCGTCTCCCGGGATGGTCTCCGTGATCGTCACCGGTTCCTGGATCGGAGCGACGATTCCGGCAACGTCAGGAACGTCGGTCGGGAAATCCTGCTCGTCGCTGACCTTCTTGCAAGACGCTACTGCTGACACAGCAACGGATTCCTGAATATCGAAGGTCCTTTGAGCAGTTGCCTGAAAAAGATACAAGATTTTCTTGTAAAAAGCTCTGAAAAAGATACAAGATTTTCTTGTATCATTGGAGCTTCCAAAATGTACTGAGGAGTCTCTACGTTCAAGTGCATACCAGTACAGTAGAAATGGCCGATCACACAAAGAAATGGACTGACATGACTCCACAAGGCCCAAAGATCAAGGCGTACTGGGCAATGTTCAATGCTCTTGTGATGGAAAATGGGATTTTGAAGCGAAAGTGGGAAAAGGGAAGAGAACAGGTTTTACAAATTGTGGTCCCTGACTCATTGCAGAATTGTGTGCTGGCAGACGTTCATCAGTCAGGACACTTTGGAGAGAAGAGAATGATTAGCACTTTGAGAAGGATGTTTTGCTGGGTTGGGATGCATAAGAGTGTTCGGATTTTCGTTTCCAGCTGTGAAGTATGTGGTAGGAGTCGAGGGGGGAAAGTCAAAAAGGCCCCTTTACAGGAGTACTCAGTGGGGGCACCCTTTGAGCGTGTGGCCATTGATGTCGTTGGTCCTCTGCCAAGGTCTGACAGTGGTAACAAGTTCATAGTCGTAGTCATGGACTACTTCACCAAGTGGCCTGAGGCATTCCCTGTGATAGACCAGAAGGCTGAGACAATTGCACGAGGTTTAGTCAATCAGGTGATCAGCAGGTATGGCATTCCTCAAGAGCTGCACTCAGATCAAGGTACAAATTTCGAATCTAGTGTTTTTCAGGAAGTCATAAAAATGTTGGGAATTCGAAAAACCAGAACCACCCCTTTACACCCTCAAGGCAATGGCCTGGTGGAACGGTTCAACAGGACGCTTTGGGAAGTTTTATCAAAGATGGTTGCTGACCATCAGAGAGACTGGGATCTGCACCTTCCACTTGTGCTTCTAGCATACAGGGCTACAGACCATACTGCAACAGGATTCTCACCAGCAATGATGATGTTTGGACGGGAGCTGAGACTGCCAGTCACATTGCTGTATGGCCGAGTACCACAACAGACCACAACCACGGAATTTGCAAGAGAATTGGAAGAGCGTCTGGAATATGTGCACCAGGAGGCAAGAAATCAGCTGGGAAAGGCAGCAACAAATTTGAAGAAACGGTATAATGCACGAGCTGAACAGCCTATATTCGAGAAGGGGATCTTGTCTGGTTTTATTCACCAAGGCGGAAAGTGGGCCACTGCCCCAAATTACAATCACCCTGGGTTGGGCCTTGCAAAGTGAAGAAACAAATTACCGATGTCATTTACAGGATCAAGTTGCCCACTGGACGAGAGTTTGTTGGTCACGTAGATCGGCTGGCCAAATACAAAGAAAATGGGAGGGAGTAGTGATATGCAGTTCAAGTCACTACTAATATTATAGTCATGTGATTTGGTTGTTAACAATACGTTTTGGTTCGCTTTTATAAAAAAGCGTTGAGTTGATTTTTCGAAAAAGTCTAGTTTTTCGAGACTCTATTTTGTAAAGCTATTTGGCATAATAAATCTGTTTGTGAAATCAGTGTATTACAATATCATTGGAGCTTCCAAAATGTACTGAGGAGTCTCTACGTTCAAGTGCATACCAGTACAGTAGAAATGGCCGATCACACTAAGAACTTTGTATACCAACCGTAAATGGAGCATAAAAATATAAGATCAAGCGATTACAAGAACACGTCAACGAGGAAGCTGTGATTCTCTACATTTACGACCTCTTCAGACGTGTAAAAATTAAAATAGGGTAACGGGCCCAATAGTTGGACAGTTGGTTAATTTATTCCTAATAAATAAGGGTACAGTCCTTTTACCGACTGTAGATTCTTTCCCCGGTAAAATACACTATCTCCACTCCATGTGGGAAACTAGGAGTTGGAAATAGTTTGTTCAATTCGTTTTGAAAGTGGTGATGTCCGGACAAATGCTATTCGTTATGATTTTGGTTAGTAAACGAGCATATTCATAAGGCTTTTCTGATTATTTGCGATGCTTTTTTGTGTATTTCAATTATTGTTCCGTACAGTTGAGCTATTTTTTGACGTATTCATCTAGGAAGTAGACCATTAGAGTAAATATTTATTTTATACTAAGGCCGTCCAACTAATGGAACCCAAAATCTGCTGGTGGCCCAAAAGTTGGACGGTTGTAATAAATAACAAAAGAAAATGTTCAATCTTGTCTTTAGGAGTTAACTCAGACGAGCTCCCATCCAAAACACATGGTATACAGATGGATCCAAAATGGGGAATGGTACAGGGATTGAAATTTACGGGAGTAATCCCAGATGGAGCCACTCAGCTCCTCTGGGAGAGTATGCCTCAGTATTCCAGGCTGAAGTACTTGCAATTACGGTCTGCGCTGGGGAAAGTCTGCAGAGGGGACACCATGGTGTTCACATCTGCATTCTCACAGACAGCCAGGCTGCGATCACGGCTTTAGCCGCTTCCTCCATTAACTCAAAGTTAGTGTGGGACTGCTTCCAGACCCTCTGCCTCCTATCACAACACAACAGGGTTTCTCTGGAGTGGGTGGCAGGACATAGCGGAGTAACGGGAAATGAGAAAGCAGATGCGCTGGCCAGAAGGGGCTCACTAACCCCGTTCATTGGTCCAGAGCTGGCTATCGGCATTCCCAAATCTTTTTTTTAGGGCGACCATAATCCGGTGGGTCACCAATGAAACCACTAGTAGATGGTCAAACCTTAGAGGACATGCTCTAAGTAAGTGCATGGTGGCCAAACCTAACACAGCGCCACAGAAGAGCTGATGCGGCTTAGCCGCAAGGAATGACTCATGTGGTCGGCCTGATAACAGGCTTCACTCCACTCCGATTCCACCTCAACCGCATTGGGGTAAACCAGAATACAACCCTCTGCAGGCTGTGTGGAGAGGCCGAAGAAAAAGCCTCCCACATAATATTCGATTGCGAAATGCTATCAAATCGCAGGTTTCACCTCCTCGGGTCACCTACACCCATGGAGGCTTTTCCCAGCACAAATCTAGCCAAACCGCTACTGGCCCTTACCAAAGGGCTAGGACTCTTTGACTAGGGACAGAAGGATTCATCTACAATCTACGATCTACAATCCCATCAAAAACTTACTGATATTATAGTCATGAGGTTATTTGAAGGAAGCTCGTTTGACTTAACAAAAACTCCTAAAGATAGAATTGGACTGTTGTTATCTTTTGTTTTAGTACATTTTGATATAAGTCCACAAGAAAAGTGGGAAGAATAGTAGTGTCCAACTACTGGGCCACCACTGTCCAATATTAGGAACAAGTGCCCAACTTCTGGGCCAAGTGACGTTTTTTGACTTTCATGAATTATTTCAAAACTCCGCTCTTATCCAATCAAAAAAGCATTTATTCTATCATGTAGTCATAGATTCTGAGAAGATAAGGGGAAAAAATAGGAAGATTTACTAAAATGCTGATTTTACAGCGAGAACTTCAGTGAGAAAGCCACCTTAAGTGTCCAACTATTGGGCCCGTTACCCTACAGCTTTTTAAAAAAAAATTTCTTTGACAGTGGGTTATTTAGGACCCATATAGCCACTTACTGTTTCTGTAGTTTCTGTGAAAGGAACTGTCGATTCAAGTGGCTGCACCTCTTCTATGTCGACAGAGTCTCTTTCAACTTCCTCTGTCACCACCTTCTTCACTCTCTTCTTCTTCTTTTTCTTTTCCACCTGAACCGGTTCTTCCTGTATCGGCTCCACTTCCTCTTCTTGAACTTCACCGAAACCTGAGCAATACACGAGCTACAATTGAGTGGTCCTTACAACTACCATCAAATAGTTTCTCATACACCACATCAAATCAATTTAAAGAGTTACTACGATAACTTACCGATTATGTTAATTCTGGCTGTGCTGATCACTTCGCCAATGTTGCTTGAGGCTTTGCAAGTGTAGGTTCCTGCGTTCTCAGATTTGACCTTCTTGATGATCACAGTGGTTCTGTTGTCCTTGATGGAGATCTCTACGTTCTCTGAGGCCCTCAAAAGTTTATCGTTGTGGTACCAAATTATGACTGAAAATAGAGGACACAAGAAGCTGATTATGACTGCAGTTCCGATATTTGACGATTTATTCACACCGAGGGTCGATACACACAACATCATCAAGTACTCTACTACTAATACTCTACTACTCTATTTATTTTTTTTTTTCAACTCCCCTCAAAGGCAAAACGTCTTTTGTGACGGAGGGGGCACGCCATAAATAAAAATAAATAAATAAATAAAAAAGAATGGGGAGGGCGCCCAGGACTCACCCAACACCGGCCCTAGGGATGAGGGATGTTGAGGAAGGTGGGGGTGGGAGAGAGGGATGAAGGGAAGTGCCTCTATAAAACAACCACCAGTTCAAATATGAGCCAATCAGGACACGGGTGGTGTGATTCCACGGAGTACGCATACCAAGATGCCCAACTCGCGCAACTCCGTGTCACTTCTCCTGCACCACACCTCGCGCCATGATAAGGTTGCAGCCATCACCCTGATGTTGTCGGGTGCCACTCCTTTTAGCTCTGACACCGCTTGCCGTAAATCATTTCTATCATACTTTCTTATCTTAGTCCGCCAAGTCTGCTTCATGTCCAAGCTGCCATTGACAACTTGGACATCCAGGATAATGCAAGACTGGTCGGGCTTGACGGCAACGATGTCGGGCTTCTTACCCTGGTCACGTGGCATGTGATACAATCTCTCCCTCTCAACATGCCAGCTGCTAGATGACAAAGCACCTGCTATCTGCCTGGCGACTGCATCTTGACGTAGAATGCGGCCCCTGTGAGTCCAAGGACACTGCTACACTACATGATACAGGTGTTCATTTCCACTCCGACAGGCGCAGCAAAGGGGTAGGGTTGTCCCGCGACTACCTCTCGAACACCTAACTGCAGTTGGCAAAGATGCCACGCAGATGGCGTGAAATTGTCGGTAGTCGCGGGCCCCAATGCCCTCTGAAGCCCAATCTACCCATTGGGAAGAGACAGGGCTTTTGGAGCACTGTTGGAGTTCTTCTTTACTGACTCATGCAGCGCAGCAGCGAACTCAGCAGACAAACTGGGTTTTGGAGCAGATGGTGTTGCTCGGTCGCACCATGCTAACTGCTCTCTGACAAAATCAAGATCAGCAGCTGCACGGGCGACCTCCCAGCTCATCCCTTGAAGGGCTAGCAGGTGCTGGCGGCGCAGTGAAGGGATACGTGCAGAGAGAAACACAATGCCAAGCCCACCGGATTTGACCGGTGCGTGAACATAGGCACTTGGGACACCAGGTGGGAACTTCAGCCAAGAGCACACAGCAGAGCGAACTTGTCGATCTAACTCTTGCAGCCTCCCCGCCATAAGCCTGCCAAAGACTAACCCATAGGTTAGCTTTGGCAGTAAGTACGTGCAGAAGAGGCGCAGCTTCTGCGGTGGTTTCAATGGAGCCAACTACCAATCTAGTACTCATACTGACCTGGTTGAGGGTTGCCAGCATACAGCGCATCGAACACAACCGTCTCCTCTGTCTTCACGCTGGAGTCTGTGATCTCCTTGACGAAAGTTGGCTCTGCCTGTGTCGCTGAAATAACCCAAAACGCCAAATTAGTGTCGAATTTCGATATTTCCTGTGATTCGATGATGCAAGGAACTTTAAATGCATACCAGTGACTCTAAAACCCCTTAAATTAGGATATTAAGAATGGAAAGCGTCCATTTCTCAGTGTCGGACGATTGACTAAACTGGATTTTCGACTTTCGAGACCAGCAAAGTCTATTTCAGATCAAAAATTTTTTCAATGAGGAAAAAGTTACCTATATGTAGTTATAGTCAACTCCAGGTAGGTTTTCAGAATACCAAAACCTCAGAGCTTTTCTCAGCAGACCTTGTGGGTGTCCAAGTAACTACGCTCCCTCTAATTGTGTGAGAAAAAGAATCGGACTGCTATTATTCATAATTTTTTGCGTCGAATTCAAAAATTACAAAATTGGCAGACACTTAGCTCTGCTTTTCTACGGTGAATCTCCTGGTGTGAGATCCCTTTCTTGATCTGATTTCATTTTACCTCATTTACAGTCGAAAAAGTCACTTTTTTGAGGAGGAAATCATCGACTTTCCGTGGAATTTTTTCCGAGTATCGTTTCCTTCACAAATTATTCCTTCTCCGACGCAATTTTATGAATCTTGCAGTTTTTTTTTTACTTCATTGGGATGATTCATTGCCCTTCATAAAGCTGCCCACACACGGTCCAACACGTTGGGTATGGGGGAAGCCAAAACTTAGCCCCACTACCTTTCAGGACCGAAAGAGCGGAGAGCACACACGTCCCGACAGTTTGGTTCATGGATCTTAGTTTTTAACCAATGTGTATTATCCATGTTTACCTTACTCTTTCTTGCTCTCAACTTTCCTTGCTTACAATCGTTTGTTTTTGAAATCTTATTGCGCAATGGCTTCAATTTTTAGTAAATCCCAAATATGTGGGTTTTCATTATCAATCATTGAGTCTTGAAGACTAAAAAGACGCCGTACCGCCAAGAAAAGGAGTTGAAGGATGAAGAGTTGGTTGGAGATGAGAGGCACGTGAAATGAGTGCATACCTCAAAATTACAAAACATTTAATGTTTAATTTAATAATTAGTATTTTATTTTATTAGGTAGGTACTTAGCTACCTATCGTTTGAGTATCTCGAGAGCGCTTTGGTCAATTTCTGTTTGAGGTGATTTGGGTGTGTACTTAAGTGTGAAATTTTCCCTGTTTTCATATAGTTGAGCATTATTGTTGTCATTCAGTTTTTTTTTAGAAAAATTGGAAGAAGATTTATTAGAGATGGCTAGGTACTCCATTCATGGAAAAAAGTTAAGTACAAAAATATATGTTTTTATTTAGTTATTGGTTTGTTTTGATTTTTTCTCTACGTATCACTTATCTAAGTCTAATTTAAGGTACCTTGTTTCAAGTTACCAATCAATATTTGGTATTTCAAGTTTACCAATAAATTATGGAAAATAGAGGCCAACTGGCGTCCATGTATTTTTCTTTCTTTTCCAATCAATTTGATCCAACAATCAATGCATCAGTCATTGATAATGCTCATCCTTCATCGAAATAGGCGTTGGTATCTACTAACATGGGAATAAGTGCCAATGAAATACATAGGTAGGTACACCAACTTCTTGAATCATAATGGAACAACAGGAGACACACACAAACATAAACTGCTAAGAAAACGACGTTTTGAATCAAAACTCGGTCAAATAACGAGTATAACACCTAGAGTAGGACAATTAATAAACGCAACGGGAAAAAAATCCTTCCTGTCTGGTGGCAAAATTCGAAAACAGCGTGAAAACGCGGGAGCTGGTCGTACGACAGCACCAAACACGAGTAAAGAAGGAGGGGGTACCAAGCCAGACCTGGTCGTGATGCTCTAGTATCCCGACGTCTGGACGGTCGTCAAGGCCGTCGGAAGCCTCCACACACCGCCCGACGCCGTCCCATTCAGAGGAGGGGGACGCCTTTTGGCTACCCCCTCTCCTGAAATCCTTGGTTGGGTTGGCCCGTGTGTGGGCAGCTTAAGAAAGTCGATGGTTTCCTCCTCAAAAAGTGACTTTTTCGGCAATAAATGAGGTAAAATAAAATCAAATCAAGAAAGGGATATCACCACGAGATTCAGCGTGGAAAAACAGTGCTAAGTGATGTGCCACACATGAGGTCTACCTTCATCTCAATTGTGGCGCAATCCCTGGGTTGTGCATCTTTTGAGCGCTCGCTGAGCGGGTTGTGCGCCTCCAAAAAAAAAAAAGTTGTCGAAGTAAAATGTTCATAAAATTTGACGTAGAATTTGAATCTGCCATAAAAAATGGAGGTTCCCTTTTGAAAAAAAATTTGGTTGCGCACGATTGCGCGCTGCGCAATTTTGTCATTTTTGAATTCTCCGCTAAAAATTATGAAGAATAGCGTATGTACAGATATATTTCAGTGAAAAATTGTCGAATTGTCGTTCGACGCCATTATTTCTTTCCCCGAGATAATTTCATCTTCAGCAACACCGTCCTTAGACTACGAAATTCAATTTTTCTTCTGTAAGTCGATCTTAAATTCAGCTCCACAAGAAAGTTGGAGATCGCTTCAAGGAATCTGCGATTTTGCGCTTCTAATTATTACATGTCATTTGTCCAATAACTTGAAAACAAGAGATTTTCATAAATCCGAAATTTCATAAATGATCCATTTCACTCAAGTCAAAATAAAATGGCGGAAAATACAACTAATATTAAAAATAAACAATAAATTTACTGTTTTGTACTTACCTAACCTAATGACTAGAATTTATAGTGTAGCAGGAGCCAGTGATACCTTCACTCGTCTGAATTAGAAATCACACATTTCTGTTAATGCCACACAAAATATTATTCAATTACATCACAATAAACAACAAACAATATCATTATTAACACATATCAGTTTATTCCGTTGCAATAATCAAAATAAAGTCGTTTTCGGCCAGTAAGATACTATTTTCAGGGGACGAAGGGGTGTAAGTGAGATCAAAAGGGAAGGAACACAAAAGACTGAAGCCTAAATGTTGTAACATCTTAGTGAAATATATTTTCAAATGAGGACGATGTGCATTTGTGCGAGGCAAAGATTTCAAACGTCTGCCTCTCTCTTGCCTTCAAAATGTCTCCTTCTCAGGAGTATACAGAGAAGCAGTCCGGAACCAGTTCAGAACCAAACCAGAACTGGAAAGGGGAGGGGATAGAGGCGCTTGGACTCCTCCAAACCCCTCTGGGCTTCTCTAAACCCCTCTGAACTGTACAGGAATGCTTCTCCGAACAAACCTAAGGAGTCCCTTGTTAAGGACCAGAAAACTTCGGGAGTCGATTCTACAACTAACTCAAGTAAGAAGTTGTCTCCTAGCGATTTTGTTTTAACCCTCGATAGCATGGAACATGCTTCAGCTTAAGACTAACCACCCGAAAAAGTCACACGGGAGGGTGATGCGAAGAGGGGCGTGTCACTCGGGGGTTATTATCCACCCCACCCCTACTCCGCCTAAAGCACGGCTAAAGCATGTTCCATGTTTCTTGAATTTTAGCCAAAAGTTCTATGCAGTAACGAGAGGTTCGAAGATGATGTTTTTGTTTGGAATGAAAATCGATATTGGTTTATTATTTCTAATAATAAGCCTATGTGATCGTATCGCAAAAAATTTTTATAACCCCCCCTCAAACTTTGTCACTTTACGTTTCAAGGTGCGTAGAATTCAAATTTGCCAAATGTCCGTCCGCCGTCCGCCGTACGCGGCACTTTTCTCAGCAACACTGGACCGATTTGGTTCAAATTTGGTATATGGGCTCCATTTGGGGTCTAGTTGTGCCGCGAAGCTTTTGGTTGATGTAGGTCACTTCTAAGGGGTGAAAATTAAGGGTTGAAATTTTCAAGAGTGCCCTAGCTCGAAAACTCTCGGAATAAAGGTATTGTTTTTTCACCAATTTTAAATAGTACAGAATTTTTAAAAAATTTTGAGACCACCCGGAGCTCTGTAGGACAAACCGTTCGGTCCCTACGAGTACTTGAAGGTTTTCCTTCGATAAAACAGAATCATGAGTGTGAATCGCAAAAGAGGTCTAATCTCCATTCAAATTTTATCGGACTAAAATGCGATCGCTGTTCATTTCTTCGATTTGTATACAGTTTTGCCTTCTGCGTAACCAGTAATCAAATTTCAATATGAAGCTTTCTATTTTTCCAATCGAGTGTGAAGCGTTTAGTTCTTTCTAATAAACTTGATTGTGAAGGTGTGAAGCCAGTATGGTGTTGTAGGTAGTACCTAGCTGGTAGGTAAAAAAAAGTTGGTAGGTAAAAAAAATGTTGGTGGGTAAAAAACGCTGCAAATCATTGCTCAAAAGCTTCTTCATTCTTCAGATCACTGATCAGCTGAGTGAGCTCCGAAGCCATTTTCAATCCTATTGAATGGACGTGCTCTTCCAGGCGTCTCCAGCATTCGAGGAGATCTTCTTCACTCCTCAGATCACTGATCAGCTGAGTGAGCTCCGAAGCCATTTTCAATCCTATTGAATGGAAGTGCTCTTCCAGGCGTCTTCAGCATTCGAGGAGATCTCCTTCACTCTTCAGATTACTGATCAGCTGAGTGAGCTCCAAAGCCATTTTCAATCCTATTGAACGCAGGAAGCTGAAATTTGAGAGGGAAGGTCAAGGGAGAATACAGATGGTGGTAGGTGCTATTGATGGAGAACCAGTGATCTATACAGAAGGGTGATCTATACAGAAAATAATAAACCTTTGAGCAATGGTTTGCAGCGTTTATTGAAAAATTGATATTTTGACCCGACCCGACTAATTTTGCGCCGATATTTTTGAAAAATAATTTTGCTCTATTCGTTTTTTCATACTTTTTACCGATTATGAAAGCAAATTTTCTAATTGAGTTACTATCTCAGATTTCCAAAAACAAAAACATTAGGTCTACTATTTTGTCAAAAGACACTTTGTCAAAAGACGTTTTAGTCAAAAGACTTTTGTCATAAGACTTTTCGTCAAAAGACGTTTTGTCACAAGACTGTTGTCAAAAGACATTTGTCAAGCGACTCTAAGTCAAAAGACTTTTAGTCAAACTTAAAACTCAACTTTGTCCTAAGCTAGCGCTCAGCCTGAAAAGGCTAGAAGCACACGCTTAGCTGAAGAGATCCGAAAGATCGAAACGAAGTACCAAACTTAACTGTCACCACTGAAAGTGGGAATTTGAAACTTTGCGACTCAACCGATGGGATTTTGGTAAACCGTTCTTGTCATATCGTGACTCATCAGCAACGCGAAGAAGCGTTGGAACGATTTGGATTTGCTTAATTTAGCTAAAGAGCTATTTCCGAAGAGTTTAAGACATTTTGTCAAAAGACTTTGTCAAAAGACTGTTTGTCTTTTGACAAAATGTCTTAAACTCTTCGGAAATAGCTCTTTAGCTAAATTTAGGTCTACTAGGTCCGTGCACTAATGAATTTCTAAAATCCTTTGAAATTTCTAATTTGAGTACAACTTTTTATGTTATTGCGCCTTCGATTTTTTCTGGCTAAATACTACAGAACGAGGAACGAACGGCGACCGATTGAGACCCCCTTAACAACCAAACGAAAAGTATGAAATTTCGCCAAATTGACAGAAATTACTTTACAAGGTGATTGGAGTGACCATGTTGTTGGTGTAGGGGGTTGGTGGAGGAGTCTATTGGCCTCCGAGGCGACACCAGTTGTTGGGTTCCGGAATGGGGTATTTCGGTCAATTTTTTTTATTTTTTTTTGAAAAGAGTATGGCTCAGGAATAACGGTAATCGGGTCTGTTCGTCGAGAAAATGTTTTTAAAAAATCAGAGAAGCTAAGGAAAGTTGAAGATTTGAATCGTGTGACGTAGCTAGCCAATCGTGACGTAGCTAGCCAACTGTCTTTGAAAAAGTATCCATGCACAGAAACCCCTCTTGGATACTACAACATTCTACTCACACACGCGCGCGGGGCTGTCCGCGGCGTAGTCCTTGCCTAGTGTGTGTGCATTTATAGTGGCCCGCCTTTTTCAAACGTGTGATCTCTTTAATTATTTTTCTACCACATGTTATAGTATCATTGGGCTAATAGTTGGTGTATATAGGTTTTCAAGGGTGCTGAATCCAAATTTGAGGTCAAAAACCTGAATTTCCGACCCACCGAAATACCCCATTGCACTTTATTTTGCGGAGAAAAGTGAATTCCTGTTGAAAAAAAGTGAGAAACTGCAAATCAAAAATCGAGGTGATTTTCTACCCATCAGCACTTCAAAAATAATTTTTTGTAGTCACTAGGAAGATGGTAAATTTGACGCCCTTTCAAACGGTGCTGTTATTTTTAAATTTTTTTTTCAGTAAATTAAGGTAGTTGCAGTAATTTTAGAGTCGAAAACACGAAATTTTTTTTTGGAAAGACAAGAGGTTTAACCCTTTCAACCCCGAGCTTGAGGGGAAGTCTGAACAGCCCACATTAATCATCACTACTTTTGATCGATTTTTTTCTATATTTTTTTTCTCGATGTTGTGACCTCTTTGCATTTCTGTCCATTCACTTCCTTAGCTCAGTGGTATCGAGCTCCGACTCAGAAGTGTAAATATAGTTTAGTCAGAATGATAGGAGATCGTTGATTTCGATAGGAGGAAAGTTAATTTTTGATGAATCAACAATGTGGCGCAGTCATACTGGACCCGAATGGTCTCCTCAGCATTTCTCAGAGAAACAATAATTCATTAAGATTAGGTCATCAAAACAACTCCCTCCCAAGACACGAGTCGAGCCACCGCCTATTCGGACAAACATTGAGGTCAGCAGATTCCTCGCCCCGTCAATAAGGAACAATAACAAAAACTCCGATGCCAGAAGTTGAATATAGTTTAGTCAGAACAATAGGAGATCGATCCCCGGTCGAGGGAAGTTAATTTTTGATGATTCAACAGTCGTATAGGAGTTGTATGGCTATTGAAATGATAAAAGTACATTTGTTCCACCCCAAGTTTCTGGAAACATCTTCCGCTCCTACCCAACAATGAGGAATTTCACCATGTCGGAATTTCCTATTTTGACCCCAAAATCGGATTCAGCACCTCTAAAAACCCCCTAATTCAAACTTTCAGCCCGAACTTCCTAATTTACGAATAAACAAAACAGTGTAGAAAATACGAATGTTTAAAAAAAAACCGGGAAAATGACGTCATGCTGGAATAGTTCATTTATGGCCGCTTGAAGCGCTGAGATCGAGAAATCCATAGTCCCCAGATGCAAAATGTCATGAAACAGTAAAGTTCGAAATCGAAAAACTGAAGAAAAAAATAGAAAAAGCGAGATGGGGAAAATTCGGTTTCCTCTGTTTTTGTTTGATAACTTTTCTCTTAGAAAAAACGATTTCGTCGTCCCAATGGGCAACACTGGGAGGAGACGGCGATCCAAACAGCCCAATCAGCGAGCGTTCCCGCTGGACGTCTGTTTTCCCGGTTAGTTTTGAAATTAAAAATTTTGATTGTCTCCCAAAAATAACAGGAGACTTATTTTCCGAAATCAGCCCGATTTTCATCTATCCCACACCATTAACTATTCAGGAAAAATGCAAACAGAAATCGGTGAAATTCCTCATTTGAAAGAGATGGTGTTGTACGCTTTGTCACGTCAGCATACAATGTCACTGGTCCGCCACAGAAGCACACCCGTCAGCATACGATGACGCCAGGGTTCTTTCTTTTTGGCTCAACAACCTGCAAGGGGTCAAGGCCGCCCAAGTAAATTCCGCCAGTCATTTCTTTGTTGTGCAGCTGTTCTCCAATCGCGGACTCCCAGCATTGCACGAGCATCCCTGCTGACACCGTCCCCCCATCGCAGTCTAGGGCGCCCCTGTCGTCGGGTGGCATATATTTCTTCTTCTAGGAGCCTCCTAGGGACTGAATCAGGGCTCATTCTAGCAAGGTGACCCGCCCACCGAAGGCGACCAATCTTGATATGGTGGACCACATCTCTGTCAGCATACATATCTTTTATCTCGACGTTTGTTCTTATTCGCCAGGCCAGCTCATGAGGATCGAAGATCGCTCCGAAAATCCTTCTTAATATTTTCCTTTCGAATCGGAGAAGTTGGTTTTCCTGAGTTCTGGAGAGTGTCCAGGTTTCAGAACCATAGATGAGCACTGGCCTGATGAGCGTTTTATACAAACGGAGCTTCGTTGTTCGCGACAGGGTCCTACTCTTCATATGCCCAACCAGTCCAAAGTAGCATTTGTTGGCTGCAATGATTCTCCTTCGGATTTCTGCCTCCATATCGTTGTCTTCGGTAACCAAGGAGCCAAGATAAACAAACTCCTTGACTCTCTCAAAGGAGCATCCGTCCAACTGGATCTGGTCCGGGGGCCTGCCCTCGGGGCTCGTCACTATGTACTTCATTTTGGATTGATTCACTACTAGGCCCATCCTCGCGGCCGCCGCTCTTAATTTGGAGAATGCTGAACTCAAAGCATTAAAATTTCTCCCAACCACATCTATGTCATCTGCGTATCCTAATATTTGCGAGGAGCGATTAAAAATCGATCCCCGGTCGAGGGAAGTTAATTTTTGATGATTCAACAGTCGTATAGGAGTTGTATGGCTATTGAAATGATAAAAGTACATTTGTTCCACTCCAAGTTTCCGGAAACATCCTCCGCTCCTACCCAACAATTTGAAAGAGATGGTGTTGAACGCTTAGTCACGTCAGCATATGATGTCACTGGTCCGCCACAGAAGCGCGCCCGTCAGCACATGATGACGCCGGGGTTGAACGGGTTAAACAAAATTACTACCTAGGAGAAATATTCTTACTTATTTTGTTGTATAATCGTCTCCCAAAGTCTCCCAGTCCTGAACATGGGACACCCTGTATAAAAGGTGCTCTCGGTTTCATTTGGTATCAATTTATTTTTAAGAAAACTATAATGGCTACAGGTAAGATTTAGGTTTCAGATTGAAGCTGATTACAAATCCTTTGAATCCCTCTCTTGAATTCTTTCTAAAATGAGTAGGTAGTTTTGCGAGTGAATATTTGATGATAGTTCTTTTCTTAGAAATGTTCTACTTTGCACCAACATGTCCACTACCCACCTAAATGGTAGCCTACGGGGAACACTTGACAGAGTGGTTTAATTTGTTTATGACACTATTAGTTAACATTTCAAAGAATGTCAGAATACAGGTGGATGTAGAACAGAATAAACCGACGGAACAGAAATTAGTAGAGGTTAGCTCAAATCACCTGAGGAGGTTAGGAAAGCTGCGGCAAGTCCTGCGCCGGAGTCCGTATCCATGCATTGGCTTTCAAGCAAAAGGAATTCCTGGAGTTCCTCGGAACTGTCCGCCGTGTGAAGCTGATGGAAGGACTCGGGATCCAGTTCTCTGGGTTCGAGCGGGAACAAGGTCCTGCGAAGCGTCTGGTCCGGCCCGCCCGTACCGCCGATTTCCCTCGCGTAGGCCTCTTCGGTGGTTTTACTCCTGGGGAACGTCCTCGATCGAAGTTCGTAGGTCGAATCCGACTGAGACAAGTCCGTGCAGGAAAGCGACCGCTTCCCGACCTCCGACTTGTCCTCGGAACTCGACGGTTCGCTCTTTTCTTCTATCGGCGGCAGCAAGTAGAAACTGTCCTGCTTGTAGTGGGTTTCGTATTCTCCTTCCATTTCATCGCTGAGCTCTTCACAACAACTATCATACTCGGATTCTTCTTCACTCTTCACACACTCATGCTCCAAACTGTCTGTCGACATCGTTATATTTTTACCTTTGATCTTCTCCTGCATCTCCTCCATGTGAATCACCCATTCTGGCTTCTTATACAGACTCGTGCCCATAATTTCTGTAAAAACAATCGAAAAACACCCATTAACTCGCGATCCAATCACACAGCAAACCTGAAAGAGAATTTTCGATTAGGTTTTGTAGTGAATAGCTGAAAAAGAAAAACTGTGAGGTGTGAAGGTGTATTAGAAAAGCCGTGTTATGTTTAATATTGCTGTGGGGTATTTTGGGAGAGAAGCAGGAGTAGATGCAGCAGAAGCTATACCCTGAAAAATACATAATCTATTAATCTTTGCAGACGCACAATAAAATAAAACAATCATTGAAAACCAATGAGGATCGTCCATAGATTTTTCCTGAAAAATAACTATATTTTAGCGGACGGCTTACTACTTCTATGAAACGCTACAGTTAAGAGAATTTTGAATTGAAGCTCACTACTTTTCTCAAGATACAGTATGATATGAGTGTCTCGAGCGGGCAGGTTTGTTCGTTTCCCAGCTATTTTTTGTTAGCTTCCGTAGAGGGTGCCAGTTTTCACTGCCCTCCTTCGAGTAGGGAACTAGGAATTTCATAATCTTCACAATTTATAATTTGGATGATATAAAATTTGCAATGAACGTCCAAGCCTCCAAAATTTTGGGTGACTTGACCTTCACAAACTTCCTTAACCCTTCCCTTCCCCTGGTAGACCCCGGAGCGCGGCGCTCCTTCAGCCCATTTTTCGAATACTGTGGTTCACAGTGGCTATACTGAGGGCTGTGATTCACAGATCCCTCCTAGAAACCACCTCTACGCAGGACCGTACCCTCCCTCTCTGTCCCCAAAACCGCTCAGGGTTAGTGAGAATCGGTTTCTTGCACTAAAACGTGAATGTGTCAGAGCGCTCTTCTGATCCCAAGAAATGGCATCTGAGGAAGATTCTGAGGAAGATTCTGACGATATGGCAGAACGTACATCTAACTGAAACGGCTTTGATTAGTTAAATTTTGATTGCTCAGTTATTTGTATTTCAGAGTTGAGCAAAACCTATTTTTACCAATACGTATTTCTGAGTTCAATAAAAAAAACTTTTTTACCAATATGTTTTTCATTGAACATTTTTAGATACACCAGGAGATGAGTTGAGTATCTCACTCTGACCAAAAACAATTTAAAAATATGATAAATATTGATTTTTTCGGGAGGAAGTACCGAAAGAGCGCCGCGCTCCTGGGTCTACCTTTTGCAAGATGAGATTAGGTCTACCACTGGAGGGTTAATGGGGTCTCAGTTGGTCGGCATTCCAGGTTAGTCCAATCTCCTACAAACCAGCGCTCAAAGTTTCAAAGTTATACATTTTTTCGAAATTCATTAGTGGATCTACTAGGATATTGGAAAACTAAAAGAGTGCCCCTGGAATCATCAAAATCGAACAATAATTGCCCGAAGAAGGGGAAAAACCTTTTATTCGCTCACTGAGGTTTTTCAAATCCCCTCGCAGATGCTAATGAATTGCGAATATCCTTGAAAATTTTAAATTTAGGTATAATGTCGAAACTTGGAGCGCCAGTTCGTAAGAGATTAGACTAACCCAGAACGAGGAAGGAGCAGTGACCGACTGAGACCCCCCGCAACTCTCACCCCACGACCTGAGGTTCGTCGTCAGATCAAATTTTTCCAAGTCCATGGTTTTCTCCGTTTTGAAACTTTATAGCCACTTGGATGTACCTGGCCTCTAACTGCTCTCCTGTCTGTGGTGAGTGACACAGCCCTAAGGGGGTACAGGAGAGAGAGAGGCGAAAACCTCATCAGTACCCAGAATAGAACGATGAAATGAAATGGAAGCACTTCTATCTCTACTGGTCTACTATTTGGTTTCAAGGAGATTCCAAACAGGATTTCGCTACCCCCTCCGTCTGCAAGCAGATAGATGAAAACCCTAGAAAGGTGATCGAGGGAATGGAAGGAACTCACCACCCGGGAGCCCCAGGGGAGCCAGTCATAGCTATCAGCTCATCGAGGTACCTGTTTGTATTAACACCACAGGTTAGGCTGAACCTCCTAGCTAAGGTTCTACCAACTAGACAGGTTGGTACCCGAGTTCATAACAGAACTCACATGCCGAGAGACAGTGAGTGGGCTAGCCCTTGAGGAGGCCCATCTCTCCCCTTATAGCCTTCTTGGTACAAGCCCGTGAAGTAGGGCTTGCTCAACCACGACCACCACGAATCCAACCTCAACTGAGGGGCAGGCAGGTGATGCTTTGACCGAGGTCTGATCTGTAGCCTGGGGTTCCCCTCGCCCGTGGTACTTTTTTTTTTTAAACTATGCCACGGCGCGGTTACGGCAGTTGTGCCATGCGCTCTCGAGCAGCCCAGTAGAGTGCAGCGGTTCGTTCCCACCGGCACTCAGTCGTCAGCATTGATAGTCGTGCATCTTCTAGGGCAGGGCACGTTTCGAGATGGGTTGATGTCATCTCTTCGTCAGAATCACAGAGGGGGCACAGTGGGTCATCTGCCAGCCCAATGCAGTGGAGATGCTTTCTCAGGTAATCGTGTCCAGTAGCAGTTCAAAAACATGCCACTGACACCCCCCTGGAGGCGCCTAATGGGACTCTCTGGTTCGGATCATTAGGGATGTCCCATTGCTTACCCTCCGAGGCTCGTCTCAAACTGGCTTTTGTTTTCTGGCTGAGTCTTGACTTTATCATCCTTTTAGATGCGGTGAAAGCTACTGCAGGGGTTGGCAGGTCCATCCCGGCTCCTCTCCTGGCCAAATCGTCAGCGCGCTCGTTGTCATATACTCCACAGTGGGAAGGTATCCACTGGAAGACAATAACCTTTCCTTGCGTTAGAGCGCTTTGGACGAGTGATCGGCAGTTCAACACATCCTCAGAGTCGGTATAGGAACTGGAGGTCACTGCCAAGATTGCAGCCTGGGAGTCAACCAGCATCGCAATGTTTGGGGCCTGCACGGCAGCGATTCTTTCTAATGCCAAAAGGATTGCTCTTATCTCGCCGTCAAAGTCGCCCGTGGTTCTGGTAATTGAGATTAGTAAAATGCCTTTCACGGCATTACTGCTATCCCCGGAAGCCCGACCAGGTAACAGGCCCGGAAGCAGAGAATTATCTCTACTGGTCTGGTGGCTTAGCACAGCATACACAGCTGAGCATCTGTCCATGTTTGACCAATACATGTGAGTTCCTGCCAATGTCCTCATTCCACGGCCATTTTGAATTTACTCCGTGTTCCAACATTAAGAATTTATCTTTAGATCAGGGTGTCCAGCGACCTGGAATTCTCAGAGAATTTTAGTCAACTGAAAAACAGGAAATTTCATTTTTCTCTCGAAAAACCCTGGAATAAACCTGAAGGCTTTTTGTTGGAAAATTCTGTCAGAGGGAGAAAAGTCCAAGTATGGTTTTATTAATATTTTTCAATTAATATCTACGGATTTTTGCACCATTATCCAGTTCTCCCATTCGTTTTTGCATATGAATGTTCTGCAAGCACCTCAGAGTGGCTTCTTGATGCTCTCATGGTAAGGCAACTCAAGGCAAAGAACGAAATTTGAGAAAGGTGGGTTGTTTCACTGCTGGCTGGAAACTGCTGAGACAAGAATCCAAATTCCAATATCCGTGATGAAGTCAAAAACCCGTCTACCAATTAACTCGTTGTGTTTGAAACCACGATGCTAGAGTGTAAAGAAGGAAGAAAGCTTTGAGTAAACGAGCACTTTTTCTGGAAGCCAACGTAATACAAAATGGATTTTTTTCTAAATGTACACGAACAAACCTGCCCGAATCTTTCCACACCATAATTTGAGTGATTCACATTTTGACACTAAATTTTGTTTGGCTTTAAAAGCACATTTCAGGTTGCCAGATTAGCTTCTTTGGCGCAAAGGTATCTTCTGGGACACCACTTTTTATCCAACGTTCCTGAAATCATTCTGCCTATTACTCAAGAAGCTACCACAAAACCGACGATTACATAACCTGATCGTCCTTCGCCGGTTACTCCAATATTTACCTGGCAGGTCGACATAGGCCACAGTTTGAGTGACGCCCAGCTCGTTGTGGGCTTCGCAGATGATTTCGCCCGCATCGTCTGGATAGATTTCCGGTATTGTCAGAATACTCGTGCCGTCGTCCAAGTTCTCGATGATGAACTCTTCCGACGGTTGGAGTTCGATTCCTTGCTTGTACCAGTGGATGGTCGGCTGGGGGGTACCTTCGGCTTTCACCAACATCCTGAAATCAACGTTGCTGTGATTATTGGGGGAAGCACTGGAGGTATTTTGCCAGGATACTCAGTACTTAGATGATGTTGTGGTTATGTCATTCTCTACTCATTACTACCAAAGGCTCTTATCAGGGGTGGCTACTGATAGGAGCATAGGCGCATGTGCAACCCCAGCCAATTAAAAAAACATTTCAAAGTTCGTTCCTCTTCGCTTGAAGAGTAAGTTGGCTAGTGACAGAAGACACGATCATAGGTGCTGTGCAAGTTGAATCTACGTGCGAAAACAGAGGCGGGGAACTCCCTCTCTCCTGACCAATCAGCGCCCGTTAGGAGCAACACCTTTTCTCTGCTCTGTTTTTGGAGAGGATGACGTGTGGGTGACATGTTTCGAGGGAGGCGGGCACGTGAGATTGACCAACCAGAGAGCACGAAATGTGCCTTGGGGAGAAGAATTGAATCATTGCGCCCCCACCAGAAAGCTCTGCAATCCGGGTTTCCTTATTGAATCGAGTAATCAGTTAGAAGCAAACAAAACTGATAAGGGATTTCTGTTTTTAGTTACGGTCCACCGTTTTGTTCAAAGTATTGTGATTATTCAAGAGTGTTGTAGGAACGATGAATAATTCAGTGCATTGCATTAAAGTAAACTATTCGCGTTTGTCAGTCGTGGAAAAGTACAACATTCGAGAAACTGGCCGCCCCTTGCTGTCTCTACCTGGACTCCAGCAGACTTTGAAATTTAAAAATCATGCAGATTCGTACCGTAAGTTTAACTTCGAATATTATAAGAAGGAATATTGGCTTTGTGGGTGTGAAGTGACAAACAAATTGTTTTTCTACATTTCAGCTATTGCAATAAGATGGATGCATTCCTTGGAAAAGGAATGCAAAGGTCTAAACCTTTGATGATTATGTATTTCAGAATTTCTGTTTACCACTAGAGCACATTTTTTGTGTCTATTGTACGTTTTTAGTATCGCTTGCAATTTTAAGATGAAAAAGTTACCAAGATTTATCCCATTTGCATATCGTTGAAATTTCTATTTGGCTGAGAAAGGTACCTATTCTGTCCCTTCTCGGTAGCCTCTTCTCCTGATCTCTGTGCAACCCTTGAGTTTTGGGGCAGGAGAGCCGTCACTGGCTCTTAATAAGATATGCTGATCAACAATTGTTTTTTAAATAAAATTGCGGAGATTCCATTAACCAGAAAGAGAGATGTAACTTGTAGTCCAGACGACGTAAAGACAATGCCCTCAGCTTGGAAGTGGATCCTTTCATACGTAACCAGCTTCTAGTTGTTGCGTGCAGTGGCAACTGGTCAGGGCGCACCCTTCTAGTTTCGTTTTGGCCAAATCTCCAAACCCAAACAGTCGCCAAAGGTCCAAAGACAATTCTGCCGCAAATGGTAAAATTACCAATCATACTTTGTTGTAGATGATATTAATACTCCGAATGAAACCCACCTAAGGATCGTTCCTGGCGTGGCTTGAACCAGTTGTGGCAGTGGGGTGATGAAAGTCGGAGCTGTCCTGAATTCGTCGGGAGCTTCAGTCGTCATTTCCTGCAAAAAGCAAAAATCCAGTTTTCAGTTTTATTCTTCTCGTTTAAGCTAACTAGGTTATGGGATTTTCCAACACCCATGTTGGCAAAGACTTTCCAAAGGCGAATTCCGGCGTTGTGACCAGATGGGTCGGATGGTAGGTCTCAATACTCACTTTATCTCCAAGCAAATCTTCTTCGGATTCACTGCGGACGGAGAGCATCGTGGAAGATTCAACTTCAGTCACCGTTGCCATTTCTGAATCTGGTACGTACTCGTACGCTGGAAGAATGAGAAAAAAACAAGGGTCAGGGATGATTGTGCAGGTATGTTAAGGGGCACTTTACTCAAATACCGATTTCAAGAATAGTTCGGGATAGTTCTCCTTAGTTCGTAATCCTCTGAGGCTACAATATTTTCCATCGGACAGCACTAAGTTGAACCGAATATTGGTTATTGTCTACGCACCATAAAGGCAAAATCCGTAGAGCAACCGTATCAGCAAGTAGAGTACGAGCGCTTTCGATGAAAGGACATCATCTTCTTTCCTTGCTCATCCTTTCACACCTCCACTTCTCCCAGACTATATAAATACAGGGTGTCTGAGTTGTCCCTCATCCCCCTCTAAAATCGTTCAATTTGGATATGGAAATTTTTTTTTCTTCAATCTTCATGGTTTTTTTGCAAAGATCTCAAATATGACCACGTTGCGCACCGCGCAATTGCGCAATCGACACCAACTTTGTTATTTCAAATGGGAACCCCTATTTTTTATTGCAGATTTGAATTCTACGCAACCCCTGCGCAACAACCCCTGGATTGTGCCAAAATTGAGGTGAAGGTCCCCAAGTGTGATACATGCTTTTTCATCAATTTTCGACGCTAAATCACGTGGTGGTATCCATTTTCGAATTTAACTGGAATTTTACGAAACGGCGGCCGAAAATTAGGTGGTTTTTAATGGGAAATCGTTCTTTATCAATCCTTATGAATTTCGACACTATTTTAATTAGTTCGGGTGGCTAACTCTACTCCTAAATTTTATTGTCTTTCCCTCCTCTCAAATTGAGGGGTAGAGTTAGCCACCCGAACTAATTAAAAAAGCGTCGTAACTCATAAGGATGGATAAAGAGCGATTTCCTATTAAAACCACCTAATTTTCGGCCGCCGTTTCGTAAAATTCCAGTTAAATTCGAAAATGGATACCACCACGTGATTCAGCGTCGAAAATTGATGACAAAACATGTATCACACTTGGGGTCTACCTTCACCTCAATTTTGGCACAATCCAGGGGTTGTTGCGCAGGGGTTGCGTAGAATCCAAATCTGCAAAAAAACAAATAGGGGTTCCCATTTGAAATAACAAAGTTGGTGTCGATTGTGCAACCATGAAGATGGGAAAAAAAATGTCTATCTCGAAAAATAACGTTTTTAGAGGGGGGCGGGGACAACTCGTGAGACACCCTGTACAATGAAGGACTGAATAGAGAGTTTTTGGTGCCAAAATCTGACGGGCCCCGTTAGGAGGAGACTAGCGCGAGCAACAAAGGATGCTACCCAGTTGAAGGAGGAAGCCCGTTAACTATGGACAGGGGGGAAGGGAGGCGCACATGACAGTGGGCCTCTAGAAACGGGTGACTGTCTGGGGGGAACCCTTTCATCGTCGCCCGCTGATGTCGGGAGGCAAATCCATCGTCACCCGCAAACTCCGAGCTTTGTGAAGAGGTTCCACGGGCCCGTTAGTGGTTGCCAAAAACTCTCTAATTACTTAAGAACTCTCTCGACGGCCTGAAGATGAAGTCCTTACATCGAAAGCACTCGCCTCCTGTCTCGACTTGCTGCTTATGACGGATTCTCCAATACGATACGTAGACAATAATTGTATTCTTATAACTAGCAGAAATAACCCCGTACACAATACGAATCTTTGTTTTTTCTGTGTTTCGGGAACAAAACCAGAACAGCAACTTGTTCGCATTTTTGGAATTTAAACCGAAACCTTTGGAATTTACCGAATCCGAATGGATAGCCAAAAACATGGATATGGGATGAGGAGTTTTTTCATAAATTCTTACATGTATTTTGTAAGTATAAGTAGGGTTATTGGAAATCCCAGTTAAGGGGGCCTCAGTCGGTCGCCGTTCGTTCCTCGTTCCGGGTCAATATTTCCTTAAATTGCAGGGGCTCAAACTTTATAAGTTGTACCTAAATTTGAAATGTTCAAGGATTTTCGAAATTGATTGGTGCATTAGTCTAGGGAATCGGAAAACTAAAAGATTGCCACTGGAATCATCAAAACCTAACAATAATTGCCAGAGAAATATGAGAAAAACCAAGCTGAATAAACGGGTTTTCCCATATTCCTCAGGCAATTATTGTTCGATTTTGATGATTCCAGCGGCAATCTTTTAGTTTTCCAATTCCTTAAACCCATGCACTAGTCAATTTCGAAAATCCTCGAATATTTCAAATTTAGGTACAACTTTTAAAGTTTGAGCCCCTGCAATTTAGGGAAATACTGACCCGGAACGAGGAACGAACGGCTACCGACTGAGATCCCTTAATTCTTCACGACCACGGAAAACATCGAACCGTGGATTGAACCATGCTTTTGAACTATTGACAGCTCGTCCAGCTGATTTCGAGGTGAGTTTTCACTCTTACTCAGCAGTCCCTATGAAATTTCAGGTTAGTGGGTTTCTCAAGAAGAGAATTCAGCACGTTCAGCAGAAGCTCAATTTTTTCATACTAAGCAGTCTATGATAGGCTTACAGTGAAATTTCAAGCTTCGTGGAGCCACCAGACGGCAATTTTCAATTTTTGATCGCCCGACCAATCAGGGAGAATCTGTTTGTTATTCGCACGCAGCAGACCCAGATAATTCCCCTTTGGATTTCATATAGACTTAGCACTTCCCGCTGATCAGGACGAAGATCAGTTCTTATTCTCACGCAGCTGTCCCAGAAAGGCTCCCTTTGAAAGCCCGATTTCTTGGTGCTATTTAGAATTCAGCTCTCAGTTAAGTCATTCCTCCCTAGTTACCAGAGTTGTTTATCGGTATTGAGTAGTGTTATAAACTTCCCACATAGGAACTTCTAACAATTAGTTAAGAATATGTTTGTACATTAGTACATGTGTGGGCGCGGGACACTGGATAGTTCCTACCGATTCCACCAAGCCTGAGTGCAGCACCTACTTACTTCTCCATGGAGTTTCGTATAGCAACCATGGACATCAGACGAGGACAGTTAGCAGGAGAAGTCAAGAAAGAAGTGATTTTTATGAACGGAAGTTCGGATGGTGGTTTATACCGAAGTATTGTGTTTGATTATGGAAGACCTTACATCAGAAGTGGGATTCGAACCCACGCCCACAGAGTGGACCAGAAAACTCGGCTCCACAAACATCCGAACGTCGAAGTGTTGAATCTGCTGGAGAACAGCCTAGCCTCAACTTCATTATAAATATTTAACTGTATCTTGTAAATATTCATATGAAATAAAAATGGACAGGTCATTCACCAGGGTTTTTCCCAACAGCCTGGGTCATTTCCCTGAGGTCCTTGGGTATTCCCCAGGACACCAGGAAGGGGAACCCCATGTCTGGTTAAATAGGGGGCTAGCCCTAGGCTAGGTACCCATTCCTAGACTGACCTTCTGTCTGGTAAAATCGAACTAAAACTCTTTTCAATTTAACCACCCTAAAAACTCTTTGCTAAAGAATATTGAGTGTAGCTGTTACCTTACCTGGTAAGGTGTACTTGCCTTCCCAATTTGTTAACCAGTCGGGCTATTGTCTCCCTTCAGGAAACTTACTTGCTCCTGGTTAAAATAGTAGTGTAGCTGTGGATCCCCTTCAGGGTTCTTACTTGCTCCTACTATTTATATTGGTGAAGCTGTTGGCCCTCTTCAAGGACCGTACTTGCTCCCAATAAAAACTTTGTGAGCTGTTGAGCCTCCTTCAGAGCCTCGTACTGGCTCCCAAAACAAAATTTAGTGCAGCTGTTGATCATCCTTCAGAGATCGTACTTGCTCCTAAATTTTTGATGGTTGTAGCTGTTGGATCTCTTCAAGATCCATACTTGCTCCCGTCATTGGTGAAGCTGTTATCTCCTTCAGAGACGTACTTGCTCCCATCGAAGTGAAGCTGTTCCTCATCATCTAGAGGGTACTTGCTCCTCCAAATTAGGGACACCTCCTTCAGAGGTGGACAAGGTGGCGTCACTTTGCAAGAAACTCATTAACCTAAATTCATTTGCATAACTTTTAAAAATACTAATTAAATACCGAAAACTTTATCAAGAAACAAAATTTTAGTTATTTGAGCAAAAAACTCATAACAAGTAGCCCTTTTTTTCTCGATATCCATTCCGAATCGGTTAATCCGTTTCGCCTCCTTTTTACATTTTCCTGTTTTTGTTCTTGAAACACGGACGAGACCCAGCCAGTCCCTAGGAACCAAAACCCCTTTACCCGAGACCCTTGGTCTCCAAGCAATAAATTATCGATTAGCAAATAATTACCTTCAACTGACAAAGTTGTAGCTGCTATCGCTTCGCCAGCGATGTTTTTCGCGACACAAGTGTACACACCGCTGTCTTCGGGGAAGACTTCGACTATCGCCAAGTTGCACAGGCCTTCTTCGTCTTGTTTGATCGTTTTGTCTTTTCCTTCCTTGATTGGTTTGTCGTTGTGGTACCATTTCACTTGCGGAGTCGGCTGCCCAACCACCTAAATATGAGAAACCAAACAAAACTGTAATTTCAAGATAACTTTCACTGCCCGACCAAAACTTGAATGATTCAGTCTCCAGTCATTTTTTTTTTTTTTTTTTTGATAGATAGATATGTTTATTTTTGCCATTTTGTACACTTTTACAATAATATAAATGCATGAAGGGATGCAATTTGCTCAGATTTCCTACCCGACATTAGGCTTGGCCCGTGTTGTAGGGTAGGATCTTTGCAAAATCGCTCCATATCGGTATAAATAAATTGATGTCTACTATACATTTACAGTAATAAGTAAATTAATAAACAATACATGATTGGACAGAATTAAGGACGCATTTTGATAATCTCCAACATATACTAACTTACTTTAATATTCTCTGACTTTAATAATCTCTAAACTTGAATAGCCTCCTATACATATATGCTGTTTAATAGCCTTTCGCATCTAAAGCCCCCTTCTGTAACTAGCCAACTTAACACTTGCTTTTTGTATTTTGGTCTAGTAAACTTCTGGGGACTTTTCATGCTACAAACAATTTCTCGGTGTAACAAATGTAGAATGAAGATCGGGCAGTGCGTTGTCAGAGTCAGTCTAGGTCTAGGGCCAATTACATTCCCTGCGGTGGCATATCTAGTATCGTATTTCGGATCCCTTCGAGAAACTTCAATTGTGTTGGGTGTCCTAAAGAATTGCAATAGTAGATTTTTCAGATAAAGTTGTCTAATAGTAAATACCTTAGCAATATCAAATAGATCTACGGAAGGGGTCCTACTAGGTAATGACAACATCATTTTTATGATAATTTTCTGCCGAACATGTAACTTATTTATATGGGTGGAATACGTTCCTCCCCATGCTATTATGCCATACTGCAATACAGATTGCAACGTATTTCAACAATACAATTTGCAACATATATATTTCCCGGTCCAACTCTTCGTTGGATCGAACTTCTTAGATTTTACAGTCGGAAAACCTATTTTTTCCTCACCTTGGCCGTGAACAGGACGGACTCCCCGTCCATGACTTTGGCCGTCTGTGGTTTGACGAGGAAGGTCGGCGACAGAAGCTCGGTGACTTCGGATTCCGGTCCGACTTGGAGGCTGGCGGTGGACGTAACAGAACCCGCGACGTTTTCAGCCCTGCACGTGATCTCTCCCGCCTCTTCGATAGTAATTTTCTCTATCACGAGGATCGACTTGTTGTCTTCGCTGCTCACTCGGACATCCGGTCGCGTCTAAACAGAAATAATGAAGACATTAATCAATGTCTACCGCCCATGTCAATGTATTGCGCTATAAACTGTTGAAAATATTACTTAACAAACCCTACAGGTACCCCACTGCCGGACTTTATGCTGAATTCACTGTATTTACTGTGAAAAATATGTTTTTGCTACAATCTTGTATTCTTGTTTACAAAACGGGCATTAAGGTCTGAACATGCTTGTAACTTTTTTTTTAAATCTTTTTTTATTGTTATCATACGATCAGTACAGAACAATCGTCAAAATTTAGTAGGTTATAATCTAAAATTTAAGGTATACCTTAAATATATACACATATATCATGGAACGCATTTAACACTGTGAGAAAAATAAATAAAAATACGTGAAGCAGGAACATATGTGGATTAGGAACTTATGTGATTGGTCAGTCCAGGAACTAAGGCTTGTGTGGAACGCCACCGCGCCGGCCCACAGTACTGTGAGTATGTATAAAAAATCGAAAAAACGACCGTCTATTAGTATTGGAAAGGAGTGCAAGAACCTATCCCCAGATAGTCTTTGAGCACGTTTAAATAGGTTTCCTGACCTCACAAGCCTCCTACGGATCACCAGAGGGCAAGTTCCGCGATCATTTATGTTAATAACTCATTTTACCGAAAACGCTAACGGTGAACTACCTGCTCATTATGAGTGCGGATACCGTCATATCAACAACTTGGGTCTTATTGCTCTTCATGACGAGTCAAGGCATAAGTATGTGCTTTATTCACGTTTTTTTAATAATTTTTGAAGTATGAATTTCCCCTAAGCACTCGGTAAAACCGTCACAATAATAATTCCCAATTTTTCTTCTTAAACCTTGACATTAAATAGTGAATTTCTCAAAAAGAGGAGAAATGAGGAATTAGAGCCCTTGATGAATGTTTTCTGGCACTATCCCATGACTTTTTTTTCTATGAAATTTTCAATACGAATAGAAAGCTTTTAGAAAAATTAAAGTCGCGGGAAAGTGTGGAGAGGAAAAAATCCACATCCTCGCATTTTTCATATCAACAGAAAAGATTATGAAGTCATCAACCAGTATCTGATTAGGAATAACTTCATTTACACGACCACCATCCACAAAACTGATACCTAATGCTGTACCAAGCACATCTAACGTTATGGAAGTGAGTTGTGGAAGCGCTCTCTCCAGCATCAGCAGCTCTAATGACAGTGACGATTTAGATTCATCATTCAGTGTAATGCACTTCTAAAAACATCTAATTATTACCTATGTTTCGGTAGCTAAACTTCTGTAAAATTGGTGAAATGTTACTTTTGTTTTGAATTTAAAATTTCTATATTTTTGGGTGATTCTCAAACTACGGGACAATTTGGAGTTGAAAATTTCAAAAATTTTACCTTCTCAATTTCCCCTAAATTTTTTAAAACTACCTTCGGGAGTCTAATGTAAAGGTGTTCTGATGTGTGAGCATGCATGATAACCCTCAAGTTGCTCAAAATTTGATTTTATAAATTTCATAGGTCATGACAATGAGAAAACTATGGGGCAAACTTTAGTAACATATTGCTTGTATAGTAACTGTATGATCGACAGATTTCAAGCATATTGGTTCAATATCTATTTTTAAACAATTGTGAATGAAAACAATCACTGGCAGAGAGAAATTCGGGAATGTTGAAAAGCTGACTCCGGGACAGGCCACGACAATGCGATTTGAGGTACATATCGATTGATTATGCACATGAATTGATCGATTTATAGATCAACTAGGGTGGTGTCATGTATGCGTGATACCACAAAAACAACTACAAAAAGGTTTTTTGAGAAAAGTTGAACAGAAAATTTTTTATTAACAAAGGACATAAATTGTCCCGTAGTTTGAGAATCACCCTTTTAATAAACTCCTTCTAATATTGTTTATTGTGCGATTTTCTTTCCTTAAAATATGAATTAGTATGAAATCCATGATCAGAGCAACTTTCTCTAACAGAAATCTCCACAAATTGATTTTTGATCACTTGACCCATAAACTCACAGTACTGTGCGGCCGGGGCGTCCCGACCGGCCCCGGCCCACCCACCATGGCGGTTCCCGGGGCTGCCAATCCATTTCAGGAGAGGCAGCCCTCACGAACAGCGCGGTCTACCATAGAGGCAGACCACCCATCCCCAAGAAGCACCAAGGGGCCGCCCCCAGGCCTGCCAGGAACCCCGGACCAACTCCCAAAAGCATTTATCACAGCGGCTACACACACATTGCCTCTGGCAGAACTGCTTTGGCTTCCACGTTGCCGTACTGAATTTCATCGATGGAATTCTTATATTGCTGCGGTGAACGTTTTTTAACACCACAAGATTGATGTGTCTAGTTTTTGTAGTGTGTTTGGATTAAAGAAGTATTTGTCGGTAGTTTTTTTCGAGTTTGGTGCGAGTTTTGCGTATGATTTAAATTTATTGTTTTAAAGGGAGTGGGTACACATATTGTACAGTATACAGTGTCTACACTTAAGATGGGCATAACATCGGGGTTCGATTCTACAAGGTATTTCCAACAAAAAATGTCTCTTCGCAATTTTCTTTTAACCCACTCAAAATTCCTTTTTTTTCACTTTGAAGTTTTTTTTTCGCATTTTCGACTTTACGGCACTGAAATGGGCATAACTTCCTTATTTCTCCTGAAAATTCAAATCTAACGATACCGTTAGAAAGAGCGTTATATTCCTAAGCTACCTAGTGCAAAATCAAAATCTTTCAGCTACAAAATAGTTTCAAAAAATCAAGTCAAAAATCAAACTTTTAAAAATTTGTCGAAACTTGACTTTCTTCGACCAAAGTTTTCACTCTAAATCCCTGCCCATTTCGATGGGCGCTCTTCGGGGAAAACATGCTCAAATAGTCAGCTTTCCAACGGTCTATCAATTTTTCTTTTAAACATTCAAATTGAAAGAGTAAATGAAGTTTGAATGTCAAAAAACGTGTGTTTCACAGGAAAATCTAGTGTTTCAAGCGGTTTATGGTCTCCCTCGATCTCAGAATGGCTTGACGATTTTGGTATCATTTCCTACGTAATTTTTTACGCTGATTCCAATGGTGATACTTCCGAATGATTCCGACAGCTAGAAAATGGATTTTTCGAAGAAAACCTTCGTTTTTTGTACATGAAATAACTCAGTTATTGTTTGTTACTGATGATGACCTAACCGTTGAAATTTTAACTTAAAACGCATTATTTTCGTGGAAATAGACAACGTTCTACTCAACTCCGTTTTTATTGAAATGGTTTTCCACAATCTCATCGCGAGTGATTTCATTCGTGATTAAGATGGTGATTTCCACTAAAAATGTGAAAACACCCCCAAAAATACACAATTTGACCTTTTTTCTCTAAAATGATATTTAGCCCCTTAGAGTAATCCAAAATTTCTGGACAACGAACCCGTGTTTTCATGTTCAACTTTGGGAATCATATTGAACGTTCCAAAACGGATTTCAATGAACAAAACGTACAAAATTTTGATATTTATAGCAGATTTTTAACAGATTTTGATATTTATAGCCATTACGATATCTTCGTTTGTTTCAAAATTTAAGGAATTCATTTTTTGTTTGTTTGAAATGTATCCTTTTAAAACCAAAGTTTATACTTATTTTAGAGGTTTCTAGAATATCGGGTTCATAAAATCCAAATGGATGAGGGAAACGACCTTATGATTGTTCTTATTCAAGTAGGTTAGAATTCACAGAAATTTACCGTAACACACTTCTTGAAATATTTCACAAGTACCTCTCATGATAGAGTTAGAACCTCGAAATCACCAGATTCAACAAGAATGGGACACTTAATGTACGCTCGAAGCTTCCAGGGAGACTGAGCTCGCAATTCTGCGCCCCAAATCTTCACAAAATTGGAAGAAAATCATCGAAGACAACCGCAGCATTCCAAGACGTACGACTTATATCTCGCAAACTCTCTAACAACTATAGAAAACTAGTAATTATTCTGCACTCGAACTCACCGTAACGGGCGCGTCTCTGATGAACCACTGGAATGAGCAAGTCGGGAAGGACTCGACGAGGGTTTCCATCACCACCACTTCCCCCTCGCAAACGAAAGTCGGCTTCAACGGCTTGATGAACCGCGGAGCTCTCACTTTTTCCATTTCTTCCATCTCTTCTATATCTATAATCCAGACAAAAAAAACGCCATATCTTAATTTGCATATTATTTAATGGGTCCGGTTACCAGAAACTCGCCGATGAAGTTCCGGCGTGGGAACAGTTCAAATTCTCGTTCTTCCTGGATGCGTAAAAATTCCTTCCTTGTTTATATTTTGGAGGTAGTACACAGGTTGAGGCTGGGCAGTAGCCAGGGGGCAGAACGTCCTCCCCCCACCCAGAATTAAATTGTTGGAAAAACGTTGCAAATTATTACACAAAGGTTTATTATTTTTCTATATTGATCACTCGTCTGCAAAGAACTCGGCTTTGCCATTGTCACCTCCTACGTACCTACAGCGATCACATTTTGGTCAGCTTTAATTTGAACGGAGATTAGGCCTCTTTTGCGATTCACACTCGTGTTTCTTACATTTTTCAACCTTTGGAATCGACAGAGAACCGTTCGCTCCCTACGAGTACTTGAAGGTTTTCCTTCGATAAAACAGAATCATGAGTGTGAATCGCAAAAGAGGTCTAAACTCCGTTCAAATTTATCTGACTACAATGCGATCGCTGTTCATTTCTTCGATTTGTATACAGTTTTGCCTTCTGCGTAACCAGTAATCAAATTTCCATATGAAGCTTTCTATTTTTCGAATCGAGTGTGAAGTATTTAGTTCTTTCTAATAAACTTGATTGTGAAGGTGTGAAGCAGTTTGGTGTGGTAGGTAGTACCTACCAATAGTTGGTAGGTAAAAAAAAGTTGGTAGGTAAAATAAATGTTGGTAGGTAAAAACCGCTACAAATCATTGCTCAAAGGTTTATTATTTTCTGTATAGATCACTGGTTCTCCATCAATAGCATCTACCACCATCTGTATTCTCCCTTGACCTTCCCTCTCAAATTTCAGCTCCTGCGTTCAATAGGATTGAAAATGGCTTCGGAACTCACTCCGCTGATCAGTGCTCTTCCAGGCGTCTCCAGCATTCGAGGATAACTTCTTCACTCTTCACATCACTGATCAGCTGAGTGAGCTCCGAAGCCATTTTCAATCCTATTGAACGCAGGAAGCTGAAATTTGAGAGGGAAGGTCAAGGGAGAATACAGATGGTGGTAGGTGCTATTGATGGAGAACCAGTGATCTATACAGAAGGGTGATCTATACACAAAATAATAAACCTTTGAGCAATGATTTGCAGCGTTTTAACCTCCTCTCAAAATTTGTTGGTTTAAGTTTTAAGGTACCTACCTATTTAGAATCCAAAAAGCGAATACAAATTTTGCGGTCCGCCCTATGCGGCACTTTCCTTAGTTTCCATGGACCGATTTTGATGAAATTTGGTACCTATGTGGGCTCCATTTGGGGTCTAGTTGTGCCCGAAGCGTTTGGTTGATGTAGGTCACTTCTAAAGGCCGATTTAGTCGCACTGATTTTTCCACTCAAAGTCACAACACAACAAGATTTTCAATATCAAAACCAAATCTTAAAAATTTTTCAAGTCCTCATCTTTTCTGGTTGGGGCCCATTTCAGCCCTCCGGTCAATCTATCGAATTGTATAACGAAAATGTAAATCTGTTTAACTTATCACTATCCGTAAATAGTTTAAATGAAAATAGTATAAAAAAATTTTGCTTAAGTCCTACGAAATAAAATAAATTGCACTACTCCTATAACTATTTTAATCATTAGTAAGACGTATTTCTTTTCTTATCATGGTCAATTTATAGTACAACATTTCAGTTATACGACTGCGAGATGTAAAAAAAAAATTGTTAAATTGTACAGGGGGGGGGAGGAAGGAGGACCACCATGGTCCTATCCCTTCCCTGTTTTATTAAATAAACGCCGTCATTCATTCTTAAGAACCAATATGCCTACCTAATTTGAATATGCGCGGACGATCAAAAAACTCCCTGACTTATTAACCAATTTCACGGAATTTCCTGATGTTTGTCGATTTCAATTCTCACTTTCGATGGTTTTTTCGAAATTCCCAGTAAGGAGCTACCATTATCTCTTTTTTTTTAACTCCCCTTAACCCTGAAATACTAACATTGATGCTATTCCACCAATACTAACAATGCGCCTCTGAGGCGTACAATTTTCCTAAAGCCCTTCAAAAATGTCAGTTGACCACATATCAGTATTTTTTTTTATTGACCCAGTACATAGGGTAAAAGCACCAATTGTTGACACTATTCCTAATGTTGACACTTCAATTTTAAAATGTAAAAATAAGCTATTGGGTCACTGTAGGTACTCGAAATTAGCGTCATTCTGTTGATAAGAATGTAGTTATTGATGTTGGCCGGCTCCACTAGTTATAATATCCGATATAACTTGGCTGGCTGAAATTGAAGCTGATGACAGCTGTATCAGTAACTCCAGCGACGCCATCCTTCTGCCGCAAGTTAGTGAGGTAGGTCAACAAATTTAGTCTTTTGAAGTAAAATTTTGTGAGTAAAATTACCATTTCACATCGTCTGCTTCATGTATAACATAAGGAAGAATGTGTAAGCATTAAAACCCCAAATTTCAATAGGAAAACATGGTTAAATTCGGTGTCATCATTAGGGTCTCATGAAATAGTTTGTGTGCTAATATTGACACCTGTGTCAACATTAGGAAAAACTGTTGATTTGGTTGCTAAGGTGATATTTGGATTTGAATAATTGTGTAGTGTATCACGACTATCGACTTTTTCAATTTAACGTGGCGGAACCTTAAGTTGACACCGTCTGATCCCAATGTTGACATTCAGTTCCTAATGTTGACATCAACTTTTTTTTTTTCTACTTGCAAAGAAAACTATATTTTATCAAATACACCAAAAGAAGACATGAAGCGCCAGAAAGAAGAAGTGAAGAAGAAAAAAGAAGAGCTGAAAGTTAAGAAGTCGCGACCGATCAAGCAAAGTAGAAGGAGCGTAGGTTCCTCGTCACTATCATAGAGTTCAAGTGAATCAGAGGGGTGGGCCCCATCGATTGCTACCGAGGACGACATAGACGTATTTGAGATTTTTAGGGACATAGATGAAGACAGCGATGTTGCCCAGCAGAATACCGTAATTGGAGGAAGGGAAGAGGAATTGTCAAATGAAGTGGAGCCAGTGGAGGAATCGCTGAAAGAAGATGAGCCGATATCCTTACCAGCAGGGGACAACAAACAAAGTGGACCTTCAAACAGTGAAGTCAACGCAACGCTGTGTTGCTGAGAAAACCACCACCGTGGAAGAAGTAGGACGTTGTGCCATGTCGAGGAAGAAGTTGGACGAATAAATGAAGGAGACATGGTTGTGGCTGTGTTGCCTAACAAAAAACGTGAGACGGAATGCGTTTGCCTGGTTGTCAACGTTGATTCTGAAGATGCTGCGGAAGTAACACCACTTCTTCCCTGCAACAGACTGAGGATCTGAGGATGTTTTTAAGCGTTCGTGCGACGGGAATCATCTCCTACCGGTCAATAACGTCAAATATAAACTGCCCAAGCCCAAATCTTATGGGGCCAATCCCGATAAATTTGTGTTCCCTGTTTCCGTTCTTGTAGCTCTTTAATTAAGTATGTTCTTGTTCCTAGGTAATTAGGTATCTTCTTGAAATATATTGTAACCTATTTCGAATCTCTCTTGTTCATTTACCTTGAGCAATAACTTCAGGAAAGCGATGGGTCAATATTTAAATTGGTGTCAACATTAGGAACTGCAGATGTCAACAAATGGAATTTTCGAAGACAAATGTGTCAACATTGGGGGCAAAAAACCATGTTAGAAAAAATTCGTTTATGATAATATAAAAAAACATTTTGGTAAGTCTAATACGTGCAAACTGTTCACAAGGAACTCATAATTCATAATAACTACTTGAAAATTTCATTTTCTTGAACCCTTTTGTGGAACGCAGAGTTGAATGATTTTTCTTTCTAATAGTGTCAACAATTGGTGCTTTTACCCTAGTATTGGAAAGAATTTAATTATATATTTGAAAACAATTTCTTTCAAAAGTCAATTTCATCATCGGTGATGCGTTCAAAAAGTCAAATTTATTCACTTTTTTTGTCCCCCAATAAAATTTTGCATCTAATACTAACAAGGAGCCTCTCAGGCGTACTGCTTTACTCGCTAATAGATGACATGCCAAGAACAAGGCGCTGTTGTCGGAAGGCAAACCCCCTATTCTGAGGAATTCCTGCGGTGTTGGCTGAGAAGAGGACGTCACGTGATTTCTCACTCATTCATATCAACGTATACGCTTGCGAGGCGCCTTGTTAGTATTTCAGGGTTGATACTATTAATAAATTGAAGCAGTAAATAGTGATCCTGCGTTGGAGGATATTGTGGGATTTAGGGAAGTGCCGATTTACATATTCAGACACTCACCGATAGTCTTGAGGGTACACGACGTCCTGGCTTCCCCCACTTCGTTCGTGACTCGAACCTCGTACTTGCCCGTCTTCTTCTTGGTGGTTCTCCTTATCCTCAGAATCGTCCTCGTTTCTTCCTCCACGATCTCCTCGTCTTCTTCGGTCTCCACGATTTCCTTTCCGTTCCTGAACCACTTCACCGTCAGTTTGGGCGACCCCGTGAATTCGGCTTCGAGCGTCACCGGCGCCTCTTTCGGCACCACCTGCGCCTGCAAGGGTTTGGTGATTTTGGGCGGCGTCAGTTTTTCCGGTGCTTTTTCTTCTGGAACGTCACCTAGAAATGAATGTATCTAATTAATGATACCTAATGATATGATGATATCTAATTAATGTATCAACTCACTAACCCTAAAATTATAGGTGATTAACAGGATGGGGTAATTTTATTGCAGCAAGACTTGAATTATGCATTGATTGACTTGAATCCTTGATTGAATTATGCATTATTTGGAATATTTTTTATTGAAGAATAATTTTAGACATGTCACGCTAACGAACCTACATAACCACAATCTATTTCAAATGATTATTTTTCGAAAAAGACGTTTAAAAAACAGAAATTTTTACTTTTTTGATCGTAGATATCTCTGATGCGAGGGTAACCCTCTGGAGGTGACACAATGAGCCTCAATCTCATTTAAATTTTGGTCATTTGTGAATTATCCAGGCCAGGAAAACAAAGCTATCATTCTAACTCACCCTAACTCGAGGACCAAACTTCAAGGATCGATTCTACAACTAATTTACAAACTTTTTTGTCTCTTGACATTTTTTTTAAACGCTTTAAAATTATACATTTTTTACTTTTAAGATTTTTTTCGTGTTTTCGACCTTGAGCCATTAAAACGGTCATAACTCCCTCAATTTAATAGATAAACTCAAATATGAGTATACCGTTGAAAAGAACGTTAAATTTCCTATCAGTTCTTTAGGACACAGAACCTTTTTAAGCCTTTTGTATAGGTGAATAAATTGGTCAAAGTCAGAAATATAAAACTTTTTCGAAAATCACCGTTTTTCAGGCTGACTCTTCTTATGTAATAAACAGCCGTATCGTCGGGCACTCAACGGAAAAAACTTGCCCAGAATCTCAGCTTTCCAACGGTGTATCATTTTTACCTTTAATTTTGAATACACTCCATAAAATGACGTTTTAAAGTGAAAAATAGGGTTTTCTCGTTAAGAGACTTGTAGGCTTGGCGGGCTGGCGAGCTATCTTCCATTCTTCCCTCACTCAATCAAAACTCGCTTTGCCTCCAACTCCCAAATACAAATTTGTATCTCAGTCAAATATGAACATAACCAATCAGCAGATACTAGAGACAAATCATATCGGCCTCATAGAAGCCGAAATACTGGGTGTTGATCTTTAACCGGATTGTAATAAATTTTTCCCCTTTCGGAACCAAAATCTTTTGAATGGCTTTGAATTCTAATATGAACATAGAGACATCGTGTAAGAACCATAGAGAGGGTGTTTGGAAGGCTAAGGGAGACTGGTTCTTCAACTGTCGACCGCACTGGGATTGGGAGAATCCCCAATGATCCATCCCCACATGTGGAGGAAATTCTCGCTCTAGTTCGTCAGGACCCAAGGACATCGTGTAAGATTCGTCCTGTACGCATTTCATCAACAACAACATTCTGTTATTGTGAACTTAAGAGTTAGAAACCAAAACATTGAGTTTCTTACCTTTGGTCCTGTCGCAAGGACCATTCAGTCATTGAGCACTCGAGTTGGAAATCAAAAGATTTAGGTTCCTACTTACCTTTGTCCAGAGGGAAGATTATCGAAAGGTAAACTTCTACAATCTCAAAAATACTCTCCTTCTTTCGCCAAACTCATAGGGTGATCACACGCAACTTTTTGATTCACAGATTAGAATTCAAAGCCATTCAAAAGATTTGGTTCCGAAAGGGGAAAAATTTATTACATTAAAATTATTAAAATTTATTAACTCCCTTGTTTTTCAGTCAAAATTCAAATGTAATTATACCGTTGGAAAGAGCGTTAAATTCTTCATCTCCCCAGTGTTAAATAAAACTTTTCAAAGAAGACTAAGATTTTGAAAAATGAGCCCGAATAGTAAAATCTCGAAAATCTCGGAAATTTTTCGTTTTTTCAAACGTTTGTAACACTAACTGAAACTGCCGGTTAAGTTCTCACTGTATTCCCAAAAGTTGACCCAAAAACTCAGCTTTCCAACGTATGGTCATAAAATTGTCATCGCAAGTAATCAAACCACCTTGTTCATAATAACTTGTCTAAAACAAAATAGCAGTTCATAAAACTGGAAGATATCAATAACAAACATAAACGTGTGTTTTACATGCAAATCCAGTGTTATAAGCGGTTTTTGGTCCCCCCTGATCTCAAGATGGCTTGACGAGTTTGGTATCATTTTATAATTAATTTTTTACGCTGAATCCAATGGTGATACTTCCGATTGATTCTGACGGCTAGAAAGTGGATTTTTCGAAGAAAACCTTCGTTTTTCGTACATAAAATACGCATTATTCGTAGATAAGGTAGTGAGCATGAAGTAACACCTTTCTACTCAACAAAAACTTCAATCAGCTAGAAATTCGGTGTTTTTATTGAGTAGAAAGGTGTTACTTCATGCTCACTACCTTATCTACGAATAATGCGTATTTTATGTACGAAAAACGAAGGTTTTCTTCGAAAAATCCACTTTCTAGCCGTCAGAATCAATCGGAAGTATCACCATTGGATTCAGCGTAAAAAATTAATTATAAAATGATACCAAACTCGTCAAGCCATCTTGAGATCAGGGGGGACCAAAAACCGCTTATAACACTGGATTTGCATGTAAAACACACGTTTTTTGACATTCAAACTTCATTTACTCTTCCAATTTGAAGATTAAAAAGAAAAGTTGATAGACCGTTGGAAAGCTGACAATTTGAGCATGTTTTCTGCGAAGAGCGCCCATCGAAATGGGGAGGGATTTAGAGTGAAAACTTTGGTCGAAGAAAGTCAAGTTTCGAAAATTTTTTAAATTTGGATTTTTGACTTGATTTTTTGAAACTATTTTATTGCTGAAATCTTTTGATTTTGCACTAGGTAGCTTAGAAATTTAACGTTCTTTCTAACGGTGTAGTCAGATTTGAATTTTCAGGAGAAATAAGGGAGTTCTGACCACATCAGTGCCGTAAGGTCGAAAACGCGAAGAAAAACTTCAAAGTGAAAAAAAGGAATTTTGAGTGGGTTAAAAGAAAATTGCTAAAAGACATTTTTTGTTGGAAATGTTGTGTAGAATCGAACCCTGAAGTTACGCCCATCGAAAGTGTAGACACACGAAAGTGTAGACACCCAAGTAGATGTACCTACTCAGGTACACATGCACTTCCCATTATGATCCTGCATCGGACTTAATCCGCATCCAGGAAAGTTATTTTTGAACGGACATGAGACCCTAACAACAGCCGAAGACCCACGTTGACCTGTGATGATAAGTTAATCTTACCTGGTAAGCAAACTTCCATTCGTCATATTTTTCTCGGCGTTCTCGGGCGTTAGTAAAATAAGTAATAGTAAAATAAGGCAAAATGTGGCATTTTCAGAGAAATCAACGAAATATGGCATTTTACCGAAAATTTTTAGTGTGGCGCCGTGGCAATGTGGCATTTGAAGGTCTCTGCTTATATCTGACAAGTCCACAAGTCCTCAGACAAGTCACGTTCGAGAAATGACTTCAGTAATGGGTAGAGCGGTACAAAGGGCTCGTAGTGAACGGGTTAAACTCTCATTTATGTTACTGACCCCGGCATCAACAGTTTACCTAATACGAGCTACAAAATACTCACTGAGAACCAAGTTGGCTCGACACTCGGCTTTTCCGAATTTGTTGACAGCCCTGACGGCGTAGATTTCCTCGTCGACTTCCGTAGTCTCCACGATGGTCAAAACGCTCTTCCCCGTATCGGGCGAAAACGTGACGTTGTGGAGGCGGTCAGGCACGATTTCCTCGTTAGCTCTGTACCAAGTCACCTGGACAAAATTATTGTTACGTTAAAGTTTGGACAAGATGTTGTGTTTATCAACCCACGGCATGCATAAACTGTCAAGTATCGGGAATGGGGTCGTTCAACAAACGCTGTTATTGCCGAGCTTTCGGAAAATTTATTCCCTTCATCAGGGCTCAAAGCAGCTACATGTGAGGAGAGTGAACCCACCAACACTCTCACATGTAGCTGCTTTGAGCCCTGATGAAGGGAATAAATTTTCCGAAAGCTCGGCAATAACAGCGTTTGTTGAACGACCCCATTCCCGATACTTGACAGTTTAAAGTTTGGACATGTTAGCTCCATTTGAACTTTCCTAGACAATTAGGAGTGAATGATGTGACGTCAAAATGAGTTAGAGTAGTCTTAAGATCGATTTCAGTTTTCATTTAAATTCCAAAATGTCAACAGAATAAACCCCCCAGGTGCAGGTACTCGACATTTTGAACTGTTTCCTACTTCGCCAGTTTTATTGCTTTAGAAGTCAAAATCAGTATAATAATATTATATTGTTGAGAAGTTCTCCGGTTGTTACTGATGACATCAGATGGATTGACAACAATCTTGAATAAATTACAAACATAGTTATCAAGTACCGTACTCGTATTTCTTTTGTTCTTAACAATAACTACAGTTTTGGCTTCAAACAGTATGAGAGTTTTGATGACCTGTCAAATTGCATTCTGCATTCTTTATTCTCTCAGTGAAGGTGATAATTGATGAACTAATAGAGGTAAATGATCAGCCATGAGGTGGTATCTGAGAAGTCGAGGGCTTGGGCTCGATTTTGGTTTATTATTTTCAATGATGAACCTTTGGAATCAACCAAGAAAAAAAAATTTTAACAACCCCTCAAAATTTGATGGTTTACGTTTCAAGGTACATAGAATCCAAAAATCGAATAAAAATTTGGCCGTCCGTCCGCCGTACGCGGCACTTTTGCCACTTAGCATTGACCGATTTTGATGAAATTTGGTATGTAGGCTCCATTTGGGGTCTAGTTGTGCCCCGAAGATTTTGGTTGATGTAGGCCACTTCTAAGGGTTCCAAAATCAACTTTGAAATTTCGAAAACGCCCTAACTCAAAAAATTTTGATATAAAGGTATTGTTTTTCCTTCAATTTAAGATTCTATAGAATTTTTAGAATTTTTTGAGACCACGCGGAGCTCTGTAGGACAAACCGTTCACTCACTACGAGAATTTAAGGGTTTTACGTACGATAAATCAGAAACACGAGTGTGAATCGCAAAAGAGGGACTAATCCCCGTTCAAATTAAAGCTGACCGAAATGCGATCGATGTTTTTCATGTTGGATGGTTGGTGGCTTTGCAGACGAGTGATCTATATAGAAAAATAAAAAATAATAAACCATTGTGTAATAATTTGCAGCGTTTTGATTCACATTCCAGTATGTTACCTGTAGTACATCAAACACCCTCCAGGTGCAGTTTTAGTGCTTTGGAGGTCAAAATCATTTAACCTGTAGTATTGGCTTTCCAGGGTATGGAACTATCGATGACTAGTCATTAGAGAACCTCGTAATAACGAATGTTAATGATAAGCACAGTCTCTCAGCGCAGCAAATTGAATGTTTTAACATTAATATGTTTATGGGCTGGGAGTCATTCTAAAATTTGCGTAACGACACCAAAATTTGTGACGAGCCGGCACTTTGGATTATTATTAACTCGAATGAAAACTGAAGACGATCATTAATGAAGTTAATTATAAGTAGGTAAGTGAGGTACTATAAATAGGTAGGTACTACGAGTATAGATACCTAAATAACATGGATACGTTTACAGTAAACATATCCATGATTCAATTTTTTTCCGTGAAAAGCGAGTTGGTTTTAGAAAGAAAATTGGTTTCACTCGATCGAAGATGAAAACAAGTTTTCGAAGTTGTCAAGTCTCTCGAGTGGACAAACGAGTTGTACACACCGAATTGGGATTTTACACATCAATTTGGAAGTTTAACTCATCAAATGGAAGGTATTCCATTTCAAGTAGGAGGTTAATCCATTTCAAATTGGATTTCCATATCAAATTCGAGGATGACACTGAGGTACATGATATAATTGTGGAAAAACATTAACAACAAATTAACGCGCGAATAGGCACTTTTAAAAGAACGGCAGTTAGAAGGGACGGATACATGAAATGGCATGTCTTCGTCATGTTGCACGGAGTAGTTTGTATTGGCCAAAGTAGACATCCTTATCTGATGTTTACGTCGTCCCCTCCAAGTCCCCTCAGGTGAACTCGCCTTCAGCGATCAACCAGGTTTCAGTACGCACCTGTTCATGGCCTGCCCTTCTCTCTCTTGTAACCCTCCAGTATTTTCTCGTTTTCAAAAGTTAAAACCACAGTGCAACTTCATCTTAGTGCAACTTCCCCTCGTAGTTTAACGACGGAAAACTTTAGCTATCACTTTTCCGCGAGCGTGAATTTTCGCCTGATTTCTGCGGATTTGAATCGTCCGACTTCGTTGCGCCTCATCTCCCCGGCCGGGGAAAGTAATGAAGATCTTCACAACGGTGAGCTAGAACTGTTAATATTTTTCCGTTCGTTTTTCCCCAATTCATAGTTATTATAGCATTTTCACGTCAAATTGAAAATTTAACACACCACAATGGTTTTACACATCAAATTGGAGGATGACAAAAATACAAAATTTAATTGTGGGAAAGCAGTAATAGAAAATTAACACGTGAATAGGCACCTTTAAAAGAATGGCAGTTGGAAGGGATGGATAGATGGAATAGAATGTCTTCGTCATGTTGCACGGAGTAGGTATTATAGCATTTACACATCAAATTGGAGGATGACAGAAATACAACATTTAATTGTGGAAAGCGAGAAATAAAAAATTAACGCGTGAATAGGCACCTTTAAAAGAATGGCAGTTGGAAGGGATGGATAGATGAAATAGAATGTCTTCGTCATGTTGCACGGAGTAGGTATTTCCAGACGCACCTAGTGATGGCAAAAGTTTTACAAAAATCGATATATCGGGTTTGCGATATATCGGAAGGGAAATATCGATGGCACCGATATATCGGGAGCAAAAATATCGATATATCCGATATATCGGGATTAAAATATCGAACCATATTAAATATGGTTCAAATTTTGTTCTTGTAAATAATAATTTTAATTTGTTTTCTTTGGTTTAAAACACAGAACATATAATATATTGATCCTCCCATTAGCTTTACCGTGAAAACACACTTTATTTGAGTTGATTTATTTATTATTTACTACTTTAACACAATAAAAATATAGAGGCCTACTGCAAAAAAAAATGAGCAATATTAAAATATTGCTAAATATAAGTCGAAACTGGTGGTTAAATAAATGATTGGAAGATCATAGGTACAACAAACATAATTCATTCAATGACACATTTATTTCATAAAAATTACCAAAATAACCATTGGCCTATTAGGTACATATTTAAATCTCTTATGGTTTCTCACAATGAGTAATTATATCATGTGCACGCATGTAAAGAAAAATGGGATTTTTTTCTAATATGCTCGAAATTTGACGCTGATTCTGAAAATGATAGTTTTTTTTGTAGGAAAAGCCCGGGAAATGGCTAAAAATAGGAAAAACATTGTTTTGGTCAAAATGCGTCATGTGGGTACTCTAAATTACCGGGAATTTGAGTTTCTGACATTCACCAGTTATTATCTACTAGGGCGATATATCGGTTAAAAAATATCGATATTCCCGATATATCGTAGCACGATTTTTCGATGGCGATATATCGATATATCGGAAGCAAAATATCGATATTTCAAAAATATCGATATGTTGTTGCCATCACTAGACGCACCGGGGTTTTCCGCCTTCTGCGGGCTATCGACGCGGCGTTTAAAATTAATGTGAAACGAACCATTTTTACCATCCTCCAATTTGAAACGGTAAACCTCCAAATTGATACGTAAAACCTCCAATTTTACATGTAAATGCTATTCAAGCAAATAGTGGTACCTGAGGTGTTGGGAGTCCTGTCACGGTGCACTCCAGTTCAGTTAGCGTTCCCTTTTTGGCGATTTTAGGCTTGAGGGGTTTCACGAATTTCGGAGGCTCACCCGCTTCTTGTTTCTCTGAAAAATTCAATGAAAACTTAGCACCTTTAAAGTCTCGCAAGAAAAGTAACAGCTGTAGAGATCTTTATTTACTTAAGAAATCCACCGATCGGAAATAAGTAGGTAAAAATCTACTCGTGATGGGGATCTCATGTTTGGGATTTGAAGGAGTTGTACAATCAATCATTGTGCAATGAGTATGTTTTTCTCATTTTTAACACATTGGTATCGAATTCGACTGTAGTACTGTTAGGAATCAGTATGCTGAGTGGGTAGTAAAATTTGAATCACCTCGATTCAGATGTAAAAAACATCGCACAATCGACTTTTCCAGAATTCATCTTTTTCATTGTATCTATTGAATTTGGAATATTGAAGGTTTTTCTCAACACCATGACGTTTTGAGACAAATTGAATGAATGTTATAATTATACATAGTTTTATAGTTCATAGATATATTTTCATACTCTAATGCTTGTAAATTTCCGTGTGTTGAGATCTACTTTAATCCGATGAATTGATTGCGCCTGCGAGCCTATTATTCATGATGGTACTATCTACTGATTCACCTTGCAGGCACGAAGAAATTTAATGAATATAAATAAATAATCAAATATGGTGATCGACCCAACAAACAATATTCTGTCAAATTGATTGGGAATTATGGGGTTCACAAAAATAAAACTCCTTTGCCGAGCTTTCGGTAAATTTATCACCTTCCTCAGGGCTCGAAGGATGTGTTACCGAGTGAACTTCTCATCAGCGTCAATACTCGTATTAACAACTAGGTAGTTGAAGATGCCACCACAACTGGTGGGAAATGAAGATTTGGAGCTACTGCAGGTAAAATGAAAAGATGGAAAAAGGGGGTGGGGATTTAAAAGTAATTTCCAGCTATTAATATGAAGTAAAAAAATATGAGGATTCACAGCTTGAAGAGAACAGTGTTAATTCCAGTATTATTTGTTAACACTTTTCTCTCCAAGATGTGGACCCTAATCTTTTTTACTTCATAATATACACTCCTGCTCAAAATTAGCGCACCACCATCCATTTTTTCGTTCCTCTTTTTCCTTCTTCCCTTATAAATTTTGTATCCTGGACTGGCCACCAAGAAGCCTAAACATGAATCCGATAGAGCATGTTTGGGACATGATGAAAAGAAGAATTCGAACCAGAGATCCACCATCAGACAATCTTCAGCAGCTGGAAACAGCAGCGAAAGAGGAATGGGACAATATCCCCAGGAAGGTATCCAAAACTTGATTAGAGGCATCGGTCGATAGCTGCAAGCCCTCATCCTAGCTAGAGGAGGTAATACCAAGTATTGAAAAGCTACACTGGCTTAATTCAAACCTTTTTTTCAATTTTTATCATTTTACCACAAGAAGTACATTTTTCTCTAATTCATTAAAAACATATTTTTTCTCTCGAATTTGTGCCTTTTTTGGTTACATTTTTTTCCTAAGTTTGCAAACAATGTGTGCAAATAGATAAAAACTTGATAAAGGAAAAAAATAAGGGGGCAAACGAAGAAATAGATGGTGGTGCACTAATTTTGAGCAGGAGTATATAAGCTGAAAATGACGTTTTAAATCCCCACCCCCTTTTTTTCATTTTTTTCATTTTACATGAAATAGCTTCAAATCTTCATTTCCCACCAGTTATGGGAAATAACTACCTGGTTGTTAATTGAAGCTGATGCGATGTTCACTCAGTAACACACCCTTCGAGCCTGAGGAAGGTGATAAATTTACCGATAAACAACAACAAAGAATGGATTGAATGTCCGCGTAGATAAAGCATCACAATAATAGTCAGTTCCAAGAATGGCAGTCGGACGAAAATTCAACCTGAAATGGTTGCTTACTTTTTTACTACTAGTCAGTTCAAATTCAAATTAAGTATTCTCAATCACAAAAGTAGGAAGGAATCGAGTTTCTCTGGTATTCGTTGGTGCATGCAAAGGTAGATGTCAGTAGGAAACAGTCATGTCTAAAAATGGAACACTCAGTTGACTCAGTGAGTCAACAAATGTCAAGTGCGATGACGAGCTTTTGGCAAATAAACAGGTATCTTGAGGATGGAAAGTGTTAAGGATCCAGCAGTTCAAAATCACCACGCAAATGATTCAGGCACCGAAAATCACGTAGTGGGTTCATTTCGAATTCTCTAAACCCTACAGGAGACTTCTAAACCCTACTTTCTGGATATCCCTCGTATATGGAGTTAGCCAAAATGAAAGGAGCTGTAAGTCCGAAAACTGAAACAAAAGCAGATAAACTCCCGTTTTTTGGCCCCCAGAAGTAAAGCAGCCTTCAGAATCGCTAACTCTAGGAACTCTTATTTGGAACAATTCATTGCTCAATGAGCAAATAGAGCCCAATATTTTGAACCCCTGCACTCGACAAGAGAATTCTAAACCCTACTTTCTAAATATCCCTCGTATATAAAAATTGATAAAATGCTATTGAAGGAGTTGTAGCCCCATAAAACTGCGTTTTGTGGCCCCCAAAAGTTGAGCAGCCTTAAGAATCCTTCACTAACTCTAGAAAATCTTATTTGAAACTTATCATTTCTGAACTGAGAGCTCAATATTTTGAATCCCTGCACCCGACAGGAACCTTCTAAGCCCTACTTTCTGACTATCTATCGTATATGTACAAAGAGTGGCCTTCCTGGGGGCTGCAAGGCTGCTGCGGCTGGGATACATAAGACCAGGATCTACTGTCAACCACCACAAAATTCTTGGGAAAGATGAAGGTGGAATGGCTCTGACAGTCAGTGATCTTATGACAGAAAAACTAAACTTCGAAATACCCTTTAAGGTGGTCATCAACGATAGAGACCACTGGAAAAAGGGGATGCCCAACCTTGCACCGGGCTCTCTTGTGTGGTAAACAGATGGATCAGTCATGTGTGGAAGATCTGGGATAGGCATTAAAGGCCCTTCGTCCAGCTTGTAAAGTCCCTTGGGACGAATGACACAATCTTTGAGGCAGAGGTCCATGCATGTGTGCTGAAGAAATGCTGAACAAGCATCTCAACAAAGCCAAAGTATATATTTTGTCAGACAGTCAGGCTGCCTTGATGGCCATTGCTTCATACACTATAAGTTAGAGCTGGTCTGGGAATGCCTGAATACCTTCAAAACTGTGGCCCAGAAAAATAGGATCCTCTCTGGATTCCCGGACATGAAGGTCATGAGAGTAATGAAACTGCTGGTCGTCTTGCCAAAAGAGGATCAGAGTCCCTGCCAATAAGGCCGGAACCGATTCTGGGAACCACCAAAAGCTGTTTACAGAACGTGGCTAACAACTGGGAAAGGAATGAGCGAGTAAAATACTGGCAAAACCTCCCAGGTCTAAGACAGGCAAAACTGTTTGTGACGTTCTCGAAGAGACGGGCTGACGAACTCATCGCTATGCCTAAAAAGGACATCAGAATACTTGTGGGTCTGCTAACAGGCCATTGCCCACTTCGATATCACCTAAAGAAGATAGGCAAACTAACAACGGACATCTGCCGCTTCTGCGATATGGAAACGGAGGATGCCGAACATATAATATGCTACTGTGAAGCATTGGGTCGAGCTAGATTCACAACACTCGGAAGTGATGTCCTAGCCCCTGACACCATTTCTAAGGTGACCTACACCGACCTTCTCCAATTTGCTAAAAAGTGGGGAGAAGGGGTTTTCAGTAAACCCTTTCTTGTAGGCTAATATAGCCTGGAGGCACTCCACGATAGACCTCATTAGGTCGCAGTGGAAGGAGTTTGTGAATCAACTCACCAAAGACCTCCTACCTTATTCAAAAAAAAAAAAAAAAATCTATCGTATATAAAGTTTGCCAAAATGCAATTGGAGGAGTTGTAGCCCAAAAACTAATGAAATCGCGTTTTTTGGCCCCCAAAACGCAGTCTTCAGAATCCATGGCAAACTCTAGGAACTCTTATTTAGGATGCCCGTTGATTTCAGCTTCAGAGGAATTTTCAGGGAGCGAGGCCTTTTATTGAGTTATTTAGCTTGCGCTATGACTTTTGACCACAAAAATGGTTAAAAACAAACAAGTAAGTTACATTAATCAAATCCAAAATCAACTCTCAGGGTTATTCACTCCACTCGGTACCTATTATGACGAGATTCGCCGTGCACGTCGCCACTCCTGCCGGATTGGACGCTCTGCACGAATACGTCCCCACGTCGGATTTCTTTACCTTTAGGATCCTAAGGGTGGCCACGTTATCGACAACGGTGACGGTAAGCTCTTCGGTAACCTGAATTTCCTGCCCGTTATGACTCCACGTTATCGACGGTTTCGGAAAACCTTCGAAAACGCACGAAAATATCACCGGTTGCTCTTCTTCGCTTATAACGGGTTGAATTCTTTCGATGAACCGTGGCGGCAATGGCGACACCGGTTGTTGAAGTTCGAACTGCACTTTTTTAACCTTGAGCGTCTCCTCCGTGATTTCTTCCGATTTCTTCAAAGGAAGCTTCAGTTTTTTACGCCTCTCTTTGGAATCTTCAGGTTGAGGTTGCTGCAACTCTGGAACTTTGTCTTCCTCTACTTCTTTCTCTGGTTGATCTTTCTTCCAAGGCTTCAACTTGACCTCTTCAGGTTCTTCTTTAGGCAGTTCTCCTTGTTTCTTTCGGAACCTCATCTCCGGAGTCTCTTCTTCCGGCAATTTCTTACCTTTACCCATCACCAAAGTCAGCTTTTCCTCTTCGGGCAGTTCCTGCTCAGGCTTGGGTTCAGGCTTTGGTTTAGGTTCAGGCTGTTCTTCTACCGGCTGTTTTGGTTCATCAACAAACGGAACGAATTTCTCTAAAACACTCTCAGGTTTCTGTGGCAAGACTTTCCTTCGTTTTGTCTTCTTAACTTTCTTAGCTTCCTCGTAATTGCGAGATAAAATTCCATTATCCACGAAGATTGGTTCCAATTGAGTGACCACCAGATGCTTCACCAATGATGCTGCAGGAACAAGTTTTATTCTGCTCTTGAGAAGCACTTTGGGCACTTTGGGTTTCTCGGTTACCTTTTTCGGTTGAACAGCTACTTTCTTCAGTTTTATTGTAGCGAACAAAGGCACATCTTTTACATCTTTGACTTCTACTTTTTGAGGTTTCAAATCAAATCTTTCCACTTCCATTGGAACTAATTCCGCTTTCAAAATTTTTTGTGGTTTTGGTTTCTTCTTCTTTTGTTTATCTTTGTCATCAACTGGCGTGGGTTCAATCACTTCCTCTTCATCATCCCTTGGGAATGGCTTTGGTTTTGGACCTGCCAAGTCTTTTGGGGTTTCTTCAGGAGCTGGCTTATCTTTCTTCCAAGGTTTTAGCTTTATCGTATCAGGCTCTTCTTCCTTGGGCGGACCTTGCTTCTTTCTGAGTTTGATATCTTCCTCAGTTGGCTCTGGTTTTGGCTTACCCTTACCAAGAGGAATCTTCCTTTCCTCTTCGGGACTAGGCTGTTTCAGTGGTTTATCCTTTGGACTTTTCGACTTTTTGGGAGCGAGTTCTTCAGGAACATCGGTCATTTGTTGAGAAATAGGCAGTTGGTCAGGTTCTGGACCTTCCGTTGAAGGAATATCGTCCAATGGTTTCAATTTTATAGAGAAATCATCTCCTGGTGTTGATGGGAGAGGTTTTTCTGATTTGGGCTTCTTTGGTTTCTTAGCCTCTTCAGGTTTTTCTTCTGGCTTTTTACTAGGGACTTTCTTCAGTTTCACTTCCTCCTTCTCTTCTTCTAGTTGAGGTACTTTTCCTTTGCCCATCACAAGTTTTTGTTGTTCTGGTTCGGTTGGCTGTGGTTTTGGTTTCACATCTTTGACTCTTGAAGGTTTGTCTGGTGTTTCCTCTTCAGGTGATTTTCGTGGTTCCTCGTAAGGCTCATACTTCTCAAGTTGAGTTTCTGGCTTCTCTGGAAGTTTTGCTCGTCGTCGCTTCGTCTTCTTTACTTTCTTGGCTTCTTCATAATTTCTAGATATTACACCATTATCAACAAATACCGGTTCTAATTCCGATACAGTCAAATGGTGAATTTGAGGGGGCCATTCATGATGAGCAATCCTACTCTTCAGGTGGATTTTGGGGACTTTAGCTTGCTCTACCTCTTTCTTAGGCTTTGCTGGAGCTTTTTTCAGCTTTATCTTCGCAAAAAGTGGCAAATCTTCCACCTTGATGATTTCAACTTTTTCAGGTTCAATTTTCACTACATTGAGGGGCAGAGGTCCTTCAAAGGGAAATTCTTTGAGTAGAGCTTTTGGTTTCTTTATCGTCTTCTTCTTTTTAGGAGTTTCCTCTTTGATTGACTCTGGAGCTTCTGTTGTTACTTCTTCAGGCGTCGATTCACTTTCTGGTGCCATCGAGGTCGGTTTCGGCTTCTTTTTTCTTCTCCACGTAGGCAAGCTAGTCTCATCCTGAGTTTCAGGAGCATCTGGCTGAGGCTGTTCAACTTCCTCCACAGGTTTTACCTCAAGCTCATCAGCTGGTTTCGATTTTCGTCGCCAAGGTGCTACAGAAGGAGATTCTTCTACTATTGTTTCACTATCTATAAGTACAGAATCATCTGTTTCCACAAACGGCTGATCCGTTTCTTCTTCATCTGGCCCTTCTGATTTATCACCTGGCTTCTTCTTGATTTTTCGCCTCTTCTTTGTTTTATCAGGAGTATCGGGGAAGGTTTTGGGCTCAACCACCTCCTCTTCATCATCCCTTGGGAATGGCGTCGGTTTTGGTCCCTTCAAATCTTTTGGGGTTTCTTCAGGAGCTGGCTTATCTTTCTTCCAAGGTTTCAGTTTGATTGATTCTGGTTCATCCTCTTTGGGTGGACCTTGCTTCTTCCTGAGTTTGATATCATCCTCTGTGGGTTCTGGCTTTGGTTTGCCCTTACCGAGGGGTATTTTCCTCTCCTCTTCAGGTCCAACATGCTTCTGAGGTTTATCCTTCGATTTCTTTGGTTCAGTAGGAGCCGTTTCATCCGGTACATCTTCCTCTCTCTGTATAATTGGAGGCTGTTCCAGTTCAGGTCCTTCAGACGTTGGAATGTCGTCCAAAGGTTTCAATTTCTTTCGGTAGTCCACACCCGGTTCACTCTGGAGTGGTTTTTCCTGTTTGGGCTTCTTTGGTTTCTTAGCCTCTTCAGGTTTTTCTTCTGGCTCTTTACTAGGTACCTTCCTCAGTTTCACTTCCTCCTTCTCTTCTTCTTGTTGTGGTATTTTTCCTTTGCCCATCACAAGTTTATGTTGTTCTGGTTCGGTTGGCTGTGGTTTTGGTTTCACATCTTTGACTCTTGAAGGTTTGTCTGGTGTTTCCTCTTCAGGTGATTTTCGTGGTTCCTCGTAAGGCTCATACTTCTCAAGTTGAGTTTCTGGCTTCTCTGGAAGTTTTGCTTGTCGTCGCTTCGTCTTCTTTACTTTCTTGGCTTCTTCATAATTTCTAGATATTACACCATTATCAACAAATACCGGTTCTAATTCCGATACAGTCAAATGGTGAATTTGAGGGGGCCATTCATGATGAGCAATCCTACTCTTCAGCTGGATTTTGGGGACTTTAGGTTGCTCTACTTCTTTCTTAGGCTTTGCTGGAGCTTTTTTCAGCTTTATCTTCGCAAAAAGTGGCAAATCTTCGACCTTTATTATTTCAACTTTCTCGGGCTTAACTTTAACCACATTGAGCGGAAGAGGTCCTTCAAAGGGAAATTCTTTGAGTAGAGGTTTTGGTTTCTTTATCGTCTTCTTCTTTTTAGGAGTTTCCTCTTTGGTGGACTCTGGTGCTTCTGTTGGTACATCCTCAGGCGTCGATTCACTTTCTGGTGCCATCGAGGTCGGTTTTGGCTTCTTTTTTCTTCTCCACGTAGGTAAGCTAGTCTCTTCCTGAGATTCAGGAGCATCAGGCTGAGGCTGTTCAACTTCCTCCACAGGTTTTACTTCAAGCTCATCTGCTGGTTTGGACTTTCGTCGCCAAGGTGGTACAGAAGGAGATTCTTCTACTATTGTTTCACTATCTATAAGTACAGAATCATCTGTTTCCACAAACGGCTGATCCGTTTCTTCTTCATCTGGTCCTTCTGATTTATCACCTGGCTTCTTCTTGATTTTTCGCCTCTTCTTTGTTTTATCGGGAGTATCGGGGAAGGTTTTGGGCTCAACCACTTCCTCTTCATCATCCCTTGAGAATGGCGTCGGTTTTGGTCCCTCCAAATCTTTTGGAGTTTCTTCAGGAGCTGGCTTATCTTTCTTCCAAGGTTTCAGTTTGATTGATTCTGGTTCATCCTCTTTGGGTGGGCCTTGCTTCTTCCTGAGTTTGATATCATTCTCTGTGGGTTCTGGCTTTGGTTTGCCCTTACCGAGGGGTATTTTCCTTTCCTCTTCAGGTCCAACATGCTTCTGAGGTTTATCCTTCGATTTCTTTGGTTCAGTAGGAGCCGTTTCATCCGGTACATCTTCCTCTCTCTGTATAATTGGAGGCTGATCCGGTTCAGGTCCTTCTGAAGTTGGAATGTCGTCCAAAGGTTTCAATTTCAATCGGTAGTCCACACCTGGTTCATTTTTCAGAGGTTTTTCCTGTTTAGGCTTCTTTGGTTTTTTAGCCTCTTCAGGTTGTTCTTCTGGCTCCTTATGAGGAATTTTCTTCAGTTTCACTTCCTCCTTCTCTTCTTCTTGTTGAGGTATTTTTCCTTTGCCCATCACAAGTTTTTGTTGTTCTGGTTCTGTTGGCTGTGGTTTTGGTTTCACATCTTTGACTCTTGAAGGTTTGTCAGGTGTTTCCTCCTCGGGTGATTTTTGTGGTTCCTCGTAAGGCTCATACTTCTCTAGTTGAGTTTCTGGTTTCTCTGGAAGTTTTGCTCTTCTCCGTTTAGTTTTCTTTATGGTTTTTGCTTCCTCATAATTTCGTGAGACGATGCCATTATCTACAAATATGGGTTGCAACTCGGTCACTATCAATGTGTAGACTCTGGGTGGCCATTCATGACGAGCTATTCTACTCTTAAGGTGGATCTTCGGAACTTTAGGTTGCTCTACCTCTTTCTTTGGTTTTGGTGGAGCTTTTTTCAGTTTGATCTTGGCAAAAAGTGGCAAGTCTTCCACCTTGATAATTTCTACCTTTTCAGGTTCAACTTTTATTACTTTGAGTGGTAATGGTCCTTCAAATGGGAATTCCTTGAGATGCATGGCCTTAGGTTTCTTCGGAGTCTTTTTCTTCGTACTTGGTGTTTCTTCTTCAGTGGAAGGGTGATCTTCAAGAGCTTGTTCCACGGTCGGCTTTGGTTTCTTTTGGCGTCTCCAAGGTGGTAGGCTGGTATCTTCCTGGGTTTCTGGTGCATCTGGTAGAGACTGTACTACCTCCTCGACCGGTTTCACCTCTGGTTGTACAGCTGGTTTGGACTTTCTTCTCCACGGTGGCACTGAGGGAGTTTCTTCTACGACAGTTTCAGCCTCCAATCTCACCGCATCTTCAGTTTCCACAAATGGCTGGTCCGTTTCTTCTTCATCCAGGCCTTCTGATTTATCATCTGGCTTCTTTTTGGGTTTTCGTTTCTTTTTGGTTTATCAGGCGCATCATCGAATGTTTTGAGCTCGACCAACTCCTCTTCATCATCCCTTGGGAATGGCTTCGGTTTTGGTCCTTCCAAATCTTTTGGGGTTTCTTCAGGAGCTGGCTTTTCTTTCTTCCAAGGTTTGAGTTTTATAGATTCTGGCTCATCCTCTTTGGGGGGACCTTGCTTTTTCCTAAGGCTGATGTCGTCCTCTGAAGGTTCTGGCTTAGGCTTGCCCTTACCAAGAGGTATCTGTCTTTCTTCCTCTGGTAAAGGTTGCTTCTTCCGTTGATCCTTCAATTTTTTCTGTTTATCCGGAGATACTTCTCCCGTTGACTCTTCATCTTCTGGAACGACTGCCGGCTGATCAGAACCCGGCCCCTCAGAGGTAGGTATACTGTCCGAAGGTTTCAATTTCACTCGATAATCGACTCCTGGTTCACTAGGCAGTATTTTATCTGGTTTGGGCTGCTTGACTTTCTTTGAATCTTCCGGTTTCTCGTCTGGCTCTTTACGAGGCACCTTCTTCAGGTGTACCTCCTCTTTCTCGTCAATTGCTTGAGGAATTATCCCTTTACCCATAACCAGTTTCTGATGCTCAGGAGTATCAGGCAGTGGTTTGCCTTTCAATTCTTTGGTTTTCTTTGGTTTATCAGGAGTTTCTTGATCAGTTGGTTTTTGAACATCTTCGAACGGTTCATATTTTTCGAGGGGCGTTTCAGATTTTTCTGGTAGTTTTGCCCTCCTCCTTTTTGTTTTCTTTACAGTCTTAGCTTCTTCGTAGTTACGTGAAACAATGCCATTATCAACAAAGACTGGTGCTAATTCAGAAACCGTTAAACGGTGTACAATGGGAGGCCACTCATGCCGAGAGATCCTACTTTTCAAATGGACCTTAGGAATAGTGGAATGTTCAATTTCTTTCTTTGGTTTCGGGGAAGCTTTCTTCAATTTCATTTTTGCAAACAGTGGCAAATCTTCAACTTTAATAATGTCTACTTTTTTAGGCTCATTTTGAACTACTTTCAGAGGTAAAGGTCCTTCAAAAGGAAACTCTTTCAGACCAGTTGGCTTGGGTTTTTTCACCTTTTTTGGTTTATCATCTTTCGGTTTCTGTGGTTCCAGTATTTCTTGTTGGATATCTCCTTTCTCTTCAGGAGCAACGGTCGATGTAGGCTTCTTCTTCCTTCTCCAAGGTGGAAGGGACATGTCTTCTTCAACCTCTACATTAGGTGAAGGACCAGATTCATCTGGCTTTTGTGGTTCATCAACTTTTGTGTCCTTTTGGGTAACGTCAGACGATGCTGTTTGTGGCTTCTTTTGTCGCCTCCAAGGCGGGAGATTGGCATCTTCTTGAACCTCAATTACAGTTGATCTAGGTTGTTCTTCCACACTTGTTTCTGTAGGTTCTGTTAGTGGCGTTGTCATGGGAGAAGGAATTTGTGGAACAGTTTCGAGAGCCTGTTTGTCTTCAGGTGTTTGTTTTGTAGTATCTGGCACTGTAGATTTTGTTTTCTTTTGTCGTCTCCAGGGTGGAAGGTGGGAGTCGTCTTGAACTTCAGGAACTGTAGGCTGAGGATGTTCAACATCTTCTAATGGTTTCACTTCAGGCTGCTCAGCTGGTTTGGACTTTCGTCTCCAAGGTGGTACAGACGGGGATTCTTCTACTACCTTTTCACTATCTATAAGTACAGAATCATCTGTTTCCACAAACGGCTGGTCCGTTTCTTCTTCATCTGGCCCTTCTGATTTATCACCGGGCTTCTTTTTGGGTTTTCGCCTCTTTTTTGTTTTATCGGGAGTATCATCGAATGTTTTGGGCTCAACCACCTCCTCTTCATCATCCCTTGGGAATGGAGTCGGTTTTGGTCCCTCCAAATCTTTTGGGGTTTCTTCAGGAGCTGGCTTATCTTTCTTCCAAGGTTTCAGTTTGATTGATTCTGGTTCATCCTCTTTGGGTGGACCTTGCTTCTTCCTGAGTTTGATATCATCCTCTGTGGGTTCTGGCTTTGGTTTACCCTTACCGAGGGGTATTTTCCTTTCCTCTTCAGGTCCAACATGCTTCTGAGGTTTATCCTTCGATTTCTTTGGTTCAGTAGGAGCCGTTTCATCCGGTACATCTTCCTCTCTCTGAGTAATTGGAGGCTGATCCGGTTCAGGTCCTTCTGACGTTGGAATGTCGTCCAAAGGTTTCAATTTCAATCGGTAGTCCACACCTGGTTCATTTTTCAGAGGTTTTTCCTGTTTAGGCTTCTTTGGTTTTTTAGCCTCTTCAGGTTGTTCTTCTGGTTCCTTATGAGGAACTTTCTTCAGTTTCACTTCCTCCTTCTCTTCTTCTTGTTGAGGTATTTTTCCTTTGCCCATCACAAGTTTTTGCTGTTCTGGTTCGGTTGGCTGTGGTTTTGGTTTCACATCTTTGACTCTTGAAGGTTTGTCTGGCGTTTCCTCTTCAGGTAATTTTTGTGGTTCCTCGTAAGGCTCATACTTTTCAAGTTGTGTGTCAGGTTTTTCCGGAAGTTTTGCTTTTCTCCTTTTAGTAGTTTTCAATTTCTTGGCTTCTTCACAGCTCCTTGACAAAATACCATTATCAACGTAAATTGGTTCTAGCACCGTTATTCTAAGATTGAATATAGTTGGAGGCCATTCATGATATCTAATTCGGCTCTTCAGCTGTACTTTAGGGACCTTAGACACGGGTAGTTCCCTTCCATGTTTGCAAACAACTTTCTTCAATTTTGTTCTCATTAACACGGGAAGGTCTTCAACTTTCACTACATCTAACTTCTCACCTCCTACCGGTACTCTTTTGAGCGAAATAGGACCTTCATATTTAGAATCAACTGGCTTGCCACCTAATTCTTCATCTGGTTGGGATGGATGTGGTTGTTTTCCTCTCCTCCAGGGTAAAGTAGGCTTTTCTTTCAGCTCAGGCATAGGCCCCACGATTTCTTTAGGTTTGAGAAGGGGTACTTCTTCATCATCAGGTTCAATAGCTGCTTGCATAACTGTTGTAACTGTATCGTCGTGTTTCGTATGCTTTATGATCCCCTTCTTCTTCAAACTCTTCGGGGTGAGGGGACTTTCTGGTTTGATTTCCTCCGGAATCTCCTCAACCACATCTGTGACAAAATGCACGTGTTTTTCTTTCTGAGGGCTGGCCTTTTCCTCTTCTACCATTTCTGAAGGTTTCTCACTTTTCACATCATCTTTATAGCAAAAGAAATTTTCAACATTGTGGTGTCTTCTGGCGCAAAGGTAGGTTTCTTTGGTTTCTTCGTATGTTTTTCTATTTCCAATTCCGTTCTCTTAATTTCTTCATCCTCAGTTTCTAGGAACTTTTCTTTAGTCTCAACTTTCTCCTCTCCTTGCTTTTTGTCATCAATAAGTTCAGTTTTTTGAATTGATGTTCTTCGAAGCGTTATCTTCTCTTCAGTCCATGGTTTCACTTCATCCCCTCTCAACGAAGGCCGCTTCTCAGCGAGGCTATCAGGTTTCTGAGTCTTATCCACAGTTACCTTCTTCAACTTTACTTGTTGTTGCGTCCAAGGCAAAACTTTCGGTTTCGTTTCTCCTTGTTTGTCCTTCTTTGGTTTTTCATCACCAGGTTTGTCTGGCGTTTCTACATCTTGGAGTATTGGTTTTTGAGACCAAGGTCGTCGCTTGCTTATTTCTGGTTTCTTGAGTTCCGTCTCATCATCTACTTTTTCGTCTTTTGGAACCTCTTCGCCTTCTTCAGATTTTGGTTCGAATTTAGTCTTCATTTCCTCTCTATCGCGTACTTCTTTGTCCGCTACTTTCTCCAATACGACTTGTTCCTGAGTCCTTGATGCTACGGTTTTTGTTTTGCCATATTTTCTTGTTTCTTCAATTTCAGTGACTCCTTTGTCTAATAAAGTACGTGTTTCTAGTTCTTGTACATTCTGAATTGATTCTTGAATCTCTTCTTTGGAAACTCTTCGACTGGTTTTTGTCAGTTGAGTTGTAACTTCTTCTTTATTCAATTCTTTAGATTCCTCCTTTTGATGTGGACGTGATTTTCCAGGAACCTCTGGGCCTGTATCTGTTTTGTCTAATGTACTTCTTACATCTTCTGTTTTTTCAGTTGTAGGTACAGATTGTTTCCTTGGTTTCAATTGAACCGTCTCCAATTTCTCCTTTTCAACAGTCTTCTTTTCTGTAACCGTCTTCTTCAATTTGACTTGTTCTTTAGTCCAAGGTAAAGGTTTTTGTTTGCCATCTACGAGTGTAAGCTCTTCTGGCTTATCTCCTTCCTTTTCTGGCTGTAGCGATTGAGCTTGTTTTCCGGTGTCTACCTTCGTCGTAGGCAATCCCGCGTCCTTGGATTTCGTGGGTTGAACTGGGAAATCTTCTTTGTCTAACCCTCTAGGTTCCTTCATTCGCGGGTGTGACTCTTCCGAAACCTTTGGTACTTCGGCTTGTTTGTCCGAAGTACTTTCCTTTACATCTTCAGTTGTTTCACTAGTTGGTACTGATTGTTTCCTCGGTTTTAATTGAACGGTTTCCAATCTTTCTTTTTCCACAGCCTTCTTTTCTGTTACAGTTTTCTTCAATTTAACTTGTTCTTTAGTCCAAGGAACTGTCTTCTGTTTGTCATCTTTAAGCTCTTCTGGCATATGGGCTTCTTTTCCAGGCAGTAAAGGTTGATCATCTCGCCCATCATCAGCTTTCTTTTCAGTAGTGGGTTTCTTTAGCTTAATTTGTTCTTGGGTCCATGGAACACTCTTGGGTTTTTGCGCCGCATCTGAAGGTTCAGGGAGCTTTGTTTCTGCATCTTCAGGTTTTTTGTCTTTGGAAGTTGGTTTCTTCAATTTGACCTCTTCCTGCGTCCAGGGAACAACTTTAGGTTTATCATCTCTGATAAGTTCTTGAGGTTGATCTTTCTTCTCTGGTTTCTTCAATTTAACCTCTTCTTGTGTCCAAGGAACCAACTTAGGCTTACCAGACTCTTCACTGGCAACTAAGCTTGGAGTTTGAGAATCGGGAGACTCTTCAACGCCATCTTTAGTTCCAGGTTTTGTTTTTACTGGCTTCAGTTGGACACTTTCAACCTGCTCCTTACTGACGGGTTTCTTTTCGGTAACCGTTTTCTTGAGTTTGACAGGCTCTTGTGTCCAAGGAACTGATTTACTGGTTTTGTCTTGTTTTTGTTCCAAACTCATAGTAGAGCTGTCTTCTTCCATTTTGAATTCCGATGTTTCACGCTTTTCCAAGGATGTTTTTTCTTTAGTTTGTTGTTTCTTCAGCTTTGTTATTGGTTCCTTATCTTGTTTGGTTGTGTCTTCCACTGAAACAAGTGTTTGGAGTTTTTGGCGTTCCATTTTCTGTGCCCACGGAGGAATCTTTTTCACGGGCTTTTGTACTTCAGGTTGTTTGCTTCTCTCATCAACCTGGCTGTCCAAAGATCTCTCCCGCGGTTGCCGCCACGGTGCTGACGCTTTCTGCGGCTCATGCGACTTACCCCTGGGTTTTCTCCAGGGCGTCGATGAAACCTTCGTTTCACGCCCGCGACTCATTATTTGACTTTGAAGGACGCTATCGCTAGTTCCTTCGCTAGTTGAAGCGTCACTTACGTCGCTGTAATCCAAGTTTTGAGGGCTCGCGGGCCCTTTGGGGGTCCCAGACTTACCGACACCGGGGCCATAACCACCACCCTTCTGATCAGGTATAGTTGTCCGTTGTGTATATGCGTCCATTCCTAGAATTCAGACAACTAATGATGCTGCATCTAAGTAGCGCACAGCAAAACCTTTCTGATTCCCTGAAAAACCTACTTGTAACTCTTCAGTCTCATCAGAGTAGGGACCTTCAAACCCTCTGAGTCTAGGTCCCAACTCGAAGATACTCAAGATCTGCAAGGTGGTTTTCCGAGAAAAGGGAAAACATTACCTTGATTCACATGCATTTTCAAAATAGATAGGTAAATTTTATCAACATTCATTTCAAGTAAATGAATGATTGAGATAAACGCTGTCAAATGCTGAATAAACACACCAACAAGTAAATAACAAATATCACATACCTAACATAAAGAAAATGTAAGAGATCATATCTCTTCCTTTTGTTCTTGAATAATTCGTATCACAGTGTTCTACCGCACAGTAAACTGATAACATTGAACTTTCAGGTGGGATGCTTGAAAATCACAATTAAAGCTCTCTGAATGTACCTACAAGTAATACACTTCGATTTTGCATCAGTTTCACGATAACAATAAATACCTATTTGTCATGAATTTCGCCGTAATTGTACATATGGTCGGTCTCATGGAATTTTATTGTAGGCACTACAGCAATAGGTGAATATAGTTATAAATACAAGGAACTGCGTACTTCACACATAGGAGGTACTAATGTTATAAGAAAAGTACCAAAGCACGAATTGTATTGCCAAATGTGTATCTATAAATGGCTACATAGGAATGAGTAGATACTACAACCAGGTAATGATAAAAATATAAAATAGTGATTGAAAACTATATCTATAAAGTTGGATAGTAATTATACAATTTATTTTTGTTGCAGATACGAGCCATGGCGTTTTGACAACTCAAGACAGTAATCGTGTCCTACATAAATCATGTTACTTGATTATTACAGACAATTTACCAAGATTAACCATGTTTAAGTTGGAAATGCCCAAGGAGGGAGGTACTGATCTTAAATTAACTATTTGTTGCATGAGAATCGTCAATTTTCTAAATTCTATGATTCTGGATTGATGTAAATAGGTATCTCAGGAACTCCACAGCTGCCCTGAGGTGTCACAAGATTAACTAGATTTAAATTGAAATTTAAAAACTAATGGGCAGATCTAAATTTTTTGTAATTAATTAAAAGTCCAAAAATAATGTTATGACAATAATTTTGAAAATTTTTTTTTTCAGCGATTTTTTGGGAAATTCTTCTCATAACTTTATTTAGTTTAAAATTTCAATTTTATTTTGGTTACTCCGGTGACACCTTGGGATAGCTGTTGAGTTCCCGAGATGTTTTCGGTGATACCATGGTCCAATTAGGGTTAAAATCCGAACTCCTAGTACAATACTTATAGTCATCACAAAATAGCTCATATTCAGTTGAAATTTCTTTGGATTGGCATATTCTGGAAGGAAATTTAACTAGCTTTCCAAAAAAAACCGACCTTAGAAATCAAGGAAAACCGAATAAGATTAATTTTTGTCGAACTTAGTCTTGTGTATTTGGATCTTGATATATTTTTGCACTTGAAGTACAATGCTAAGAAGGACTCTCCGATGAGTAATAAAATAACCAAAAAATGAATTCTCTGTGCTAAGCTATTTCCGAAACCTTCCTTCAGTGTCAAAACTTGTTCAAATCAGTGTAGTTTTCTTCAAATTTCCGAAAATTCCTAGTAATTTTTTGAAAAGCTGAGCTGGGCTACATTTCAACTTGAAAAATTCTCCGATTTGACGAAATCTACACACCAAATTGTTCTTTTGACCTTCAAATCCATGAAACAACTTAGATGAGTGCTCTGGATATCTTCCTGATAGGTAGCAGGTACCTTGTTTTCTCTTCTCCCTGTACCTACCAAGTACCGGTGTTTGTCGGCGTTGTGCAATAGATTGGATCGCAGCTCTTCCTCTTAATTTAAAAGCTAATCATGGGTTGTGTCATCGGTCGAGATAATTTCGGAATAATAGCCGCCACTCACTGCAAGGGTGAACCGACTTGGAGCAATGACTTGGGAGTGATTCAGTGTTCAAAAAAGGAACTTGAGCCACCGCGACATTGTTGGTTGCCAATAGTTGCAAAGCCCGATGCCGAGTGGGATCGTGCAGAATAAAAACAGGTGTATTTGTGTATTCGTGTGGGAAGAAATGAAACGATTGGAAGTTACTTAATGACGCTTTATAATAAATAGGTATCTGTACATATTACATGGAGGGGTACTTAACTTGCCATATCTACCTCTCATCGATGACAAATTGGCTCGAGGAATAATACCTGAGATCTGACGTCATTCAACGTACAGCACGAAGATAGTGATCATTATAATAAACATATTGTTTAGTAATGCATGCATTCCAGGGGACGTCCCATTGGATAAGCATTAGATCAGTTTAACAAGTTGTTAAGTGATAAGACTGTTTCTCTCGATGTAATTTATTTATTACTTTAGGGAAGAAATAGTGACACCCCCCCCCCCCCCACCATTATAAACCATAACACTTCTAGCGGCATGATAGCCTCGAATCTGAAGAGCATTTTGAAATCCATGATCTACGATACCCAACATGCGAATTCGAGTTCACCCCCCCCCCCCCCCCACACCACCTCCCCACCAACACCAATGGTGCCAGTCTGGCACCAAAGCGGAAATACGTCGTAACATTGAACTTTCATCTGTTAGGTTTAGTAGGCAGTCCGTCGAATGTCAAATCCGTATTCAAGGTGAAACACCAAAAAACCCAAGAAATATGAGGTTTATGGTGCCCTGGCACCATGGTGGCACCACTTTTATTTCCATGGTGGTACAGAAAGTAATTCATGCAAATCCTAAGGCCTAATGAGAATTTTTCCTCAATTTCAAAGCTTGGATACAATTAGTAAGCAGTAAAGGAACCGAAATATTGAGAAATTGGATATTTTGTGAATATTATCCCCCACTCACCCCCTCCTCTTGCAAATTTTGGTACTCTGGTGAAATCATGTACAACTCGGGAGTTATTTTAGTCAAACAAAAAAGAAACACAAATCGGTTGGAAATTGAGGCCAGGGCAGAGTTTATAAGATTATGCCCGCAAACGTACGTTTTTTAAGCATTAACCCCCCCTTAAAAGGCAAAACTCGAAATTCCGGCGACGTAGTGCACAACTAGATAGTTTTCCGCGTCGAACAAAAAAGAACCAGGAAAATCGGTTGAGAACTAAGGCCTGGGCAGAGTACACAATATTTTGTTACACACACACACACACACAGACAGACATAGGTACACCTATGGTTTTTTTTCGCGGATTTGGATTCAGAATGGTCTAAAACGGATTACTGTGTGGTTATTTTTTTTTTCTGTTGAGTGTTGTCCTCCTTCACCCCAGATCGATCGCATAAGGACGCCCAAGTCTTACTGAGGGACGTCCTAAAAATTGGTAGCTCATACAAATATGAACAGGTTTAAGGAGGCATTTGATTCAACTATATGACGAATATACCTACCTTCGTCAAACGATTAAATTGTAAGATATAACTCAAGGTTTCAGTCTGTCTGAACGTGGAGTAAATATACTATTTAAAATCTAAAAGTGTCAGTAAATGTGTGTTATCCACATGTATGGAGTACGTTGTGGGCATTACAATAAATAAATGAAAAATATTAGTGTTTCTACCTTCATCACAAATTGGATTTGTAACCTCTAAAGCGAGATTTCAGTCCCTATCTGGACGTGGAATAAATACTAGTTAAAAATTACAGATGGCAGCAAGTTGTGCGTGGGAGACCGAACGAGAAAAAGTTTCACCGATTATAGAATTGTGTGTTTATAATAACTCGGCGGGGTCTATCCTGGTAGGAGGCCCGACACAGAGGAGGTTTACTCGAAGAGGCCTTGGAACACGCGGGAGGTTTGCTCGTAAAAACGAGGCTTGTGGCACGTTCGTAAGATCGAAAGGCAGAGGCCACCGCGGAAACTTTCCTTTTCCTAGGATTCTCCACACTCTTCACCCCTCCCAGGGCTGAAATGAAAATATCCGGCGGGTGATTCATTTTCGGATTTCATCGGATGGAAGGAATGGCACTAGTGGTATTGAACCGACGATTTCGGAGTTTTGACAGATAGTCGTCAATTTCGATCAAAACTATAAAATATTCTAGTCGTTTGAACACGGAAAAAGAGGTGACAGGAAAAAATATGTTAAATCTCAGTTTCCTAATTAATGATCTACTTTTTTAACTTTAGTGTACAAATTAAGTGGTGAAAATTAATTTAAATACCATGAAGCGAGGGGGCTTTGGTAAATAGGAAGTGAGACTGATACAACCACGATTTTCAAATTCTAATGTATGTAGCGAGGATCGATAGAAGAATGACCTCCTTGGTCCAAATCTCTTCTCCGTGCAAATTTCCGCGCTTGGCAGATAAGAGTGAAAAGAAGTGGAGATTTGTAACGGATATCATTTGCTATTGGCTTTATTGCAACCTATTTCGAGTGAGTAAGTACATTTTATGCATAAAGTAACTCATTGTGAGTCTATCTATGTTTCAAAATGTTTGAAATAGATTATTGGTGAATTTCAAATTTCTAATGAAGAAAATAAAATAAATCGTAGGTAACTGAGACATATCTGAGACAAGTTAGTTTGAATTTTCAACTGTACTCAGCGCAATATGATTGACGCGATTGAGGACTTTATACATTTTCTACGAAAATGGGTGTTTGGTGGAATTTTTAGGAGGAATTAATTTTTTTTAAAGGTGGAGAATCGATTGTGGGAGGTGGAGATGGAACATATCGATTACGGATGCGTTCAGAAATGAAAAAAGTGAGTCTACAGAAGTCGCCCCAAAGAACGATGTGAGAATAGTACGAACGAAAATTTGAATAATTCCTTCAATTCCAAACTTGAAAAATTCCTCTAAAGCTAGGAATACTAGTGAGATAAGTTGATTTTAGAATCAATAGGATCAAAGAAAACAAAATAATATAAAAGTTGATGATGTCAAAAAAAAACTTTGAAACTTTCAATTTATTGGTCGCGTGAGCAAGATTTGCTTAGTTTCCGTGACGATTGTTCAGTTCATGTGCCAAAGCAAAGACATGAATATGTCAAAAACTAAGTAACTAAGGGAAGTAAACTTTGTCTCTTTTGAAATTAAATCCGGTGTTAGTTATGATGATAATATTATCATCAGAAGGGTGGAATTCATAGTTTGCAATGTTAAAATGAAGTAGGAGAGTTGTTTATTCTTATCTTCGAGTAAAGTTTCGTAAAACAGACAAATAATCAGCCGCAGTGTAATCATTTACAGCTTTTTTTTTTTTTTTTTTTTACTAAAATTTCAAAATATGTACATTATTGGGAATCCGAGATTTTGAAGATGATTTCTAATCGCTCGACAGTGTGATTTAACAAATTTCAGTAAATTTTATTGCCTAATAAAAGTTACGAATTTTTTAAAAAGATTGGACTAGGAAAAGGTGGAATATTACTTGAAAAAAGTTGAATTTGACTAGGAAAAGGTTGAATTTGACTAGGAAAAGATAGATTTGACTTGGAAAAGATTGAATTTCGTTTGAAAAAGTTAGATTTGACTTGGAAATGCTACAGGAGTCCTGTCATGTGTAGATGTAGATATCAACTGCGATTTTTTTCAGTCGTTGATGAATGGTTGGCTAATAGAATTGAAGTAAATTTAATTAATTTAAAAAAAATTTATTTTTTTAAATTTAGTTTTTAATAGATTTGGAAAAGGTAGAATTTGACTTGAAAAGGTTGGATTTGACTTGGAAAAGGTTGGATTTGACTTAGAAAAGTTAGAATTTGACTTGGAAAGAATAGAATTTGACTTGGAAAAGGTAGAATTTGACTTGGAAAGAATGGAATTTGACTTGGAAAAGGTTGGATTTGACTTGGAAAAGGTAGAATTTGACTTGGAAAGAATAGAATTTGACTTGGAAAAGGTTGGATTTGACTTGGAAAAGGTAGAATTTGACTTGGAAAGAATAGAATTTGACTTGGAAAAGGTAGAATTTGACTTGGAAAGAATGGAATTTGACTTGGAAAAGGTTGGATTTGACTTGGAAAAGGTAGAATTTGACTTGGAAAGAATAGAATTTGACAAGGAAAAGGTTGGATTTGACTTGGAAAAGGTTGGATTTTACTTGGAAAAAATTGAATTTGACTTGGAAAAGATTGAATTTGATTTGGAAAGAGTAGAATTTGACTTGGAAAATGTTGGATTTGACTTGGAAAAGATTGAATTTGACTTGGAAAAGATGGAATTTGACTTGGAAATTTTACAGGCGTCCTGTCATATTATGATGTGGATGTCAACTGCGATTTGTTTTTAGTCGTTGATTGGGTGGCTTCTAGATGGCCTTGACGATTTTTTTACGAAAACGACCCAACTGTCGTTGATTGCATTCCTAGAGTCTTTCGGAAACGTTTTCGAGACCTCCTATGTTGATTTTCACACGAACGACAGAAGTGAAGAAGGAGTGGTGTAGTCTCCCACTCTTTTAGTTCTTCTTTACCCCCACCCAACACATAAGGGTGCCCTGTTATGATGTAGATAATATCAACGGCAGGGGCTCCGAAGAATCGCATGTAACCCAATTTGTTGGTCAGAATTGACAAAACTGCAGAATCAACTGAGCTTTTTTTTCATTCGTTGATGGCTGGTTAGATCTACAATTAGGTCTTACAACATTTTGATCGAAAATGAGTCTTAAATTCGATTCCTGAAGTCTTTCAGAAACATCTCGGAGATCTCACGTTTAGGTTTTAACAGGTTTGAATGCATAATTGAATGACTTGGATTTGTTGATCTACTGCAAGAGCTCCAAAGAATCTCCTTTGAATCGCACGTAATCCAATTTGTTGATCCGAATTGGCAAAACTCCTGCATCAACCGCGATTTGTTTTCAGTCGTTGATGGATGTCTGGCTTCTAGAAAGCGGTGTTGTGATGCGTCCGAGGATGCTGGAGAGGGGAGGATCTCCCACCGAGTCCAACGACGATCCTCTGCCACCACCCTCGTCGTCGGGGCGGGGGAGGGAGTTCCGATCTGAAGAGCGCCGAGGATATTTTCGATCCTTCAGTTCACTCGTTTCTTCGGTCTCCCTCGCGTTCCGTTAGTTCCCGGCGCCTCCGCTTCCCGCGCTGCCCAATTTGAATTTGTGCTGTGCTGTGAAGTGATTCTTCTTCTCTGCCGCCCTTCTACAGTTTTACGTAACTAGAAACCCATTTTTGTACGCAAACAAACCATAAAAGGCCTTGCTCAACTCACAAACGCAGTAAAAAAATATCGTTATCTTGTTTACTCCAAGATACCTTCAACAACATCTCCATTACATTCAGCAAACTTTCACAACAAAACTTTCCGCTCTCCTCAATAAAACCAGAAATTATTTCAGGTAACCAACATCAATTCTAAACCCTAATTTTTTTAAATCATACAAATTGAAATTAAATTAGATTAAATTAAATTAAATTAAATCAACATTAAATTTGAAAATTTCTACACGGAATATTATTTCATATAAATCAATGTAGAAAACACCAAAAATCACAATTTCCGAAATTTGTATTTTGTATGCAAATAACTACAAGTTCTGAAATATATCGATTTTTCAAGAAAATGCATACATTTTTGAGAAGAAAAATTTCTGTTGTGACAATAGCGTTGTTCATAAACCTACAGGTTTTTTTGTGATTAACGTTGATCGATAAAAATATTGATTTACACCTAAAATGTGATTATTATCAATAGTTTCCGAATATTAACTTAAAATTCCTAGTCAAGATCAACATGTTTTACTGCCGTATGTTAGTTCGGCAAGGCCTTTTTTACACAGGACATTCGTTTGCATTGAGAAGTTACAAATTTGTACAGAGTAGTCGTGATTCTTTCACAATTTTCAATGAAATAGAACACTACATGATGGTTTACAAGTAATTCTGTCAGTAATTTGTACTTGGTAAAGCACTTTTAACGATATATAGTGTACTATGTAGGCTACAGGTGAACATTTCAGTAGTTTTACATTAGGATAATGCTGGTTGCCAAGATGTTTCTGAGATGAATCATTCTTTGAGTTCGTGTAGCGAAGAAGTGGAGCCAATTCTACTTTTCGTTGTCATTCCCTTTATACTTCTAAGATTATACGCCGGAGTTGCACTTTCCGCCTAATTTGTTGGCCAAATGCCTTTCGAGCTCCCAAGGAGTTTAATAAATCCGCATATTCCTGACAGATCTCGAAAATTAACGGTCGAAATTAATATGGTCGGTTCCTCCAAGGTCGAGAATGTAGGTCTGCCCATATAAATCCGCCCGGCGCCTGGTTTCCTTGTAAGGGCGCCATTCTGTCACGTTTTCTTCTGTTAGCCTTGCCACTGTTTAAAGACCTCTGACTCAAAAGTCCTTGACCATTTCCATATTGTGTATTGCATTACTGAATAATAAATAAATAATTTTTTTTCAGTTTTGTTTCATTTATCACCTTTTTTTTCTTCGTTCGATGCAAATCTCAGGTTCTTCAATAACGCGGTGCAACTTTGATGTTTCTTGGCCGAACTAAAACCATCAACTTTTCAGGTCCTGAATTTGAAGTATCAAGTGTGGATGTGATTGATGTACGATGTACTCGTAAATAAGCTACTGAGTAGTGCGAATTAAGAATGACGGTTTATTTAGCATCGTATCAACACATTCGAAGTATCTCGGATGTACGCGTAAACCACTCCCCCACCTCTATGAGGGCTGTTGGGTAGCTTGATGATTGAGTGCCAGCTTATCAGCATGGACCACCCTTCTACGACGGCTTGGAGTGACTACGAAAAATAACATCTGAAATTGTATTGATGACAGTACAGGGTCCTGAGGACTGCAGCTTTGGTGTTACAACCCTTCGTCGAGGCCAATTTGCAACAAATTCCCTTTGAAGTTTTTCACCGTTTTACATTTTTTTCTCGAAATTCTGTACTGCAATTTCCGTCAAATTTTGTAATTCTAACTGTTGTAGTTCTATCACCAAACTGAAGATTTATATCCTCGAAAAATGATGCAGCTTCGTAGCAAGTTTCTGCTATTTCCTGACACCAGCTGGAGCCTTTTTTTGACGCCATTACTCAAAAGAATCTTAATTTTGACAAACTTCTATCGATAACGCGAAGTGGTCGGTCAATTTTGATTTCTGATACTTAACTGAGACTTTAGACAGCTTTCTTTCTAGTGAAATTTGACGATAGTAATTATTTTCCCGTCAATTGACAATTAGCAACATAGTAGTGAAAAAAATTGTAATTTAGTGCAGCTCTCAAGGGTTTCAACGCACCTAATTGAGTCACAGGCTTGTATTCACTGTCGACCTTTTCCATATACACTTTTCGAAGTACCTAAAGAGTATTTTCGAAGCTCACTCCATTGGGCTCATTCATTCGTTATTTCATTTTAGCAAATTTTTGTAGGAAGTAAAGGTAGGTACCAAACGGCTCAAAAATGTTGAGTTGCGAGATTTTTAAAATAATTTTTCCATTTAAAGCATATAATATATGTTAGATTATAGTATTTTCAAATTGATTTCGTCCTTTTAACCCTAATTGGACCATGGTGTCATTATTGTCACCGAAAATTTTTGCAGAATTTTTTGTGGACTGTTAGAATTTTCAAAATAATTATGTTTAAATTGTTTAAAAAATGTAGCTCTTTTTTTAAACTGCAATTTAAATTTTGTGTTGGTGACATCTTGGGGCACTTGTAGAATTTCCAAGACGTTGTCGGTGCCACTAGTGACACCATGGTCCAATTAGGGTTAAAAAATGAATTCGTCTCTTTCCAATATGGATTCTCCATTTTACAAGATGAATTAGTCCTTTTTTAAAATGAATTCGTCCTACATAATTGAAGGGTCACAATTTTTAAGGTAATAACGGAGGCGTCTAGGGCTCGGCAAAGCGGTGGCGGTCGGAATGCAAGGGCACGGAAATCTTCTGCATGTCCCGCCCATCAGACCTACCTAATGTCTTCTCAATGGAATTCCCTCGTTTTCGGTTCCGAACAGCCAAACCATTTATATAGTTTGATCGCCTTCAAGTTTGGTTCCGCTTTACGAAGGACGAATTCATTTTGCAAAAAGATTAATTCATCTTGTAAAAGGACGAATTCGATTTGAAAAACGACGAATTCATTTAGTAAGAGGGCGAATTCATTTTGGAAAAGACGAATTCAATTTTAAAATGCGATAAGTATATACCAGCAGGAAACAGAGGTATGCATAAACTTCTTAATTATTGTTTACCTTACAGGAGAATCGTTCATAACCAAGTCGAGTACAGGAGGTGATTGCTTTCGATGAGTACTCTATCGGCGGCCTGATCCTTACATCGAAAGCACTCACCTCCTATACTCGACTTGCTGGTTACGACGGATTCTCCAATAAGGTACGTTGTCAATAATTGTAACAATAATTAGCGGAACTAGCCCAATGCATTTAATTAAGGGTCTTAGTCAGATTACCCGGCAATGAGAGATGACAAGAGAGTCTAGCCCCCAGAAAGTGTTGTCGGGTTTCAGCGCTACCTACCGCCACTTCAACGAACTACCATTTCTCATATCTTATCAGGTGATCACGCTCGCGACCACATTATCGTCGCTCTTCTAACTTGCAGTTATCCCAAGATTACAATGCTATCTACTGCCACTTCAACGAACTACCATTTCTGATATCTTATCAGGTGATCACGCTCGCGACCGCATTACCGTCGCTCCTCTAACTTGCAGTTATCCCAAGATTACAATGTAGCAATATACATGGACAATTTTCACTTAGTCGACTCGAGAACATTTATAATAACATTAAATGTTATTATATAAAAAAGTTGCACTAGATAGCATTGTAATCTTGGGATAACTGCAAGTTAGAAGAGCGACGATAATGTAGTCGCGAGCGTGATCACCTGATAAGATATCAGAAATGGTAGTTCGTTGAAGTGGCGGTAGGTAGCACTGAAACCCGACAACACTTTCTGGGGGCTACACTCTCCTAGAGATGACAAGAGGCCTTTATTTTTAAACTGCACTTTTCAAGCTCTATTAACCCTTAATTTCCCACTTATAAAAAAAATTGTTTTTGCGAATTTTTTAATTAAATTTAGATATATTTTGAAATATTCATAGAATATTTGAACAGAAGGTACCTCGAAGGCCCTATTACAGTCTCTCAGCTTAAGAATGATCTTTCCAAGGGTCACACTAGTGCTATCTGAGTCAGCAGAATCTGTCTATGAGCCCAATCTTGTTGGGGTAGAAGAAGAAAACTTGGAAAAATCTTTGGTGGTATGTCAATTTATTTCTCATAAAGTACAGAACCAAGGAATGAGGTGGAGAAGGTTCACTTCATAGAGGAATCTATGCTGCTTAGACAGTGGTTTCATCTCTGACGAGGAAATTCTACTAATAGCCTACAAGATAAGAAATGAGGGTAGAAGGTACATTGAAGGCACTACTAAAGTCTGTAAAATCGAGAATTATTTAGTTTTTATTATAACGTTTTCTTACTGAATCGAAATCACCTCAACGGCTATCCGTTTTGTTTTAAAAGTGCATAAACTATTGGAGGTAAAAATCGGACTTCCTAAAAGATACCTCAGGATATTAAGGGTTAAACTGATTTATGTTTGAAAAAAAATGTATAGTCGGACCAGAGAGTTCAAATGTGATGGTAAAATTTCAGCCAAAATTGGACAAAAACGAAGGTCAAGAACAATCTTCAAATTTCATCGGTCATTACTCGACTTAACCCTGTTTTGGAAGACAGGGTACAACTGGGGGTCAGTTAGATGGAGAAGAGCTGTTTTTAGGCTAAGGCCAAGAAAAATTTCGGAATTTCATCGTTGTCTCGACTCTACCCTGTTTTAGGGTAAAGATCTGTATAACTGGGGTCAGTTAGAAGGAGAAGAGCTGACTTCAGTCCATCTCCCACCACACAGATGATACGATCCTTGAATCTCCGTAAATTTCGATAAATTACGGAGCTTGTTGCTCGCGACGGGCGAAATTTACGACAACCCGAAAGGTAAGTAGGTAACTGGAACTAAGCCTGGCGATTCGATTCTATTTCCGACCCCTCAAATTCCATTACTCCTCCGGCCTTACATAATATTAAATCCCGCGGAAAAAGATATACGAGACACTTTTTTCACTCCCAAGGACTTCTCTTTCGAGGGCGTGGAGGGTGGACCTATTCCCGACATGATTTTTTGTTCTTGTGGCCACCTGCCAAGAAGCTAGCTTGTAGTGACTCACTTGGACGGCTTCAGAGCAACCCCTGACTCACCGGGATACGCCTTCATAACCGATAACTATTTTTAACCCTTTCGGTCTTCGTGTTTTCCTCTCTGTCTGGGAGTCTTTCGTATTCAAAAATTTCCAACGCGTTTCTGTATTGTATTAAATATACCTCTAGAGAGAGTGTTTTACGGGCACCAGAAATAAACTAGGAAAACGGGACTCGTCTCTACTACTCTTTCCTCCTCTTTTACCTTGAACTATAACGATTTTACGACTTGTTTCAGATTCCACAGGACAAATTCCACATTCACCTGCATTGGTTCCACCTATATTTTGATAAAATCAAGTTTTAGGGCCCCATCGAGGTCAATTTACAATGGATATTTGTTATACTCGTAGCAGACCTTTGACAATAAATTTGCAATTTACAGATTGTTTGATTGCCTCGAAGCCTTCAACCACCATAAAACCGAATCTGCCATTCATGATGCACCTACAGAAGAAGTAAATTTGGGAATTGAAGCTTCCTCACGAAGGAATCTCGTTGATCAGATCACTAATAGTCACATAAACTATATAAATTGAAATTATGGACTTCACGATCAAATTGTTCAATTCTCCATTCAGAAACAACGCAAAAGTAAATCCTTCCCGATTTAGGTTATTATTATTATTATTATTATTATTTTTTTGAAAATTTAGCTATCTAACAGTTTTTCTTTTGACTAAGACATTCAGATAGACTAAGAAATTCAGATGGGATTGGAACACAAAAGTAAATCCTTCCCGATTTAGGTAATTTTTTTTTTTTTTTTTTTGTTTGAAAATTTAGCTATCTTACAGTTTTTCTTCTGACTAAGACATTCAGATAGACTAAGAAATTCAGACGGGATTGAAGCACAAAAGTAAATCCTTCCCGATTTAGGTAATTTTTTTTTTTTTTTTTTGTTTGAAAATTTAGCTATCTTACAGTTTTTCTTCTGACTAAGACATTCAGATAGACTAAGAAATTCAGACGGGATTGGAACACAAATCCTTCCCGATTTAGGTAATTTTTTGTTTGAAAATTTAGCTATCTCACAGTTTTTCTTCTGACTAAGACATTCAGATAGACTAAGAAATTCAGATAGACTAAGAAATTCAGACGGGATTGGAACACAAATCCTTCCCGATTTAGGTAATTTTTTGTTTGAAAATTTAGCTATCTCACAGTTTTTCTTCTGACTAAGACATTCAGATAGACTAAGAAATTCAGATAGACTAAGAAATTCAGACGGGATTGAAGCAAAATAACTAATGATTTGATGAATCATTTTCTGAAAATCAAGTTTCTTACGACTACACGATTTTTGGTGCGATGACGATGAAATCCGTAAGAGACCGCGTGGGGTAAATTTTATCAAAATCGGATGAAGAATCCGCCCGGGTTGAGAAATTCGACGCTTTCCTCGTTTTTCCTGTAGTTTAACCAAATTCATGAAATTTTATCCCTATTTTTAAGTAGTACTCTATTGACAACTTGAGACGAGTTTCACAAAATTCATTAAATTTCATCCCCATTTTTAAGTTCTCGATTGACAGCATGAGACGAACTTGGAGCTAAAAAAATTAAAATTTTTGTTTTAAATTCTCTCAAATCGTAGTTTTTTCAAAGTTTTTCAAAGAGAAGTCAAACAACTTGGAATGAACGGAAGAGGGTCAAAATAGGCTCGGAAAAACATGTCTTATCATGTCAAATTTGAGTTGAAATTCTGGACAACAGAGCTATTTTGAGCTGATTCTGAAGCCAAAAGTAGGACATTTCGATGACCCTCAAGGGTTCCCTATTGATTGCCACCAATTTTAGTAGAGCAATATGATGGTTTTCAATGATGGAACTTCCGGACGTCAAAATGATGGTCCTTTCGCCCTAATTAGCTCGTAATTTTACTTCATAGGCAAGTTGGTTGGAAGATGTAAACGTTTGGCAAGTCTAGATTACCGGAGTTCTTCCACCTCAAACGTCCGGCACGAATCGGATTTAAATAATTCACTTTCGAAGGAAAATTCGTATCAACCGCGGTGGATCTAGGGCGATAGAGAATCTGGGACAGACCTTCGACGGATCCCTTAGACGAGGCACGTGCAACGGGGTCATGGCAGCCTCTTGCAAAACTCTCCTTAGCCGGACAAGTTGATTCGCCCATCCGATATTAACGAGGTGCTCTTCAAACAACGACCGCGAGATGGCGTCATTTCGCCTTGAGCGGATTATCCTGTCCAGACCTCTCTTCAGCACGATATGGCTCCGTCATCGCAGACAATATCGTAACTAGGAACAGTCGACGTCTTCTGCAGTGCGACCCAAAAGGAATTTTCCAAAATTTGGTCATAGAATTGCCAAATAAAAACTCAAAATAGCTGGAAAACTATTCTTCTAGTGTCTTGCAGTGCAGGAAGGTATCAGATTTCAACTTCCTGTGAAAGGATATCTTATGCAGCTTTCAATTAGGCAACGCATTTCTTCATTCTAGCCTTGGAAATTGTGTACTCAATTCATTTCCAAAGAAAGTCTTTATCAATTCCAAAGACTTGTGCTCAGAATTTACCTCTAGCAACTATTTTCCGATCTTTGAAATTCCCCTGAGAGGCACATTTACCTTCCTGATACATTGTTGAGTGTCCAATACTCCAGGAAATATCTGGTAATATAAACAGTCAGAAATACGTCCAAAACCCCAGATAGCTGAAGAAACAATTCGTCAAGTGTCTACAAGATCTAAGTATTACCTAAAAGCAGAGAGTTACCAGATTTCAACTTCCTGTGAAAGGATATATTATGCAGCTTTCAATTAGGCAACGAATTTCTTCATTCTAGCCTTGGAAATTGTGAACTAAATTTATTTCCAAAGAAAGTCTTTATCAATTCCAAATACTTGGGCTCAGAATTTACCTCTAATAACTATTTTCCGATCTTTGAAATTCCCCTGAGAGCCACATTTAGCTTCCTGATACATTGTTGAGTGTCCAATACTCCAGGAAATATCTGGTAATATAAACAGCCAGAAATACGTCCAAAACCCCCAGATAGCTGAAGAAACAATTCGTCAAGTGTCTACAAGATCTAAGTATTACCTAAAAGCAGAGAGTTATCAGATTTCAACTTCCTGTGAAAGGATATATTATGCAGCTTTCAATTAGGCAACGCATTGAACGGCATTGTGGACTCAACTTTTTTCCGAAGACTTTTGCTCAGAACCCACCAAAAAATTATTTTTTCAAAAAAAGTCACTAATCCATTGCTCAAACATTTACCTCAAATGACCATTTTCCGATCTTTGAAATTCGCTCGTGAGCGACAGTTACCTTACTGGTTAATTTTGGAGTAAAAGGAAATATCTGGTACATATTATAAATAGTTCATATAAATACGTGCAAAATCCATCCGATTCAGTAAACTTTCCAAATAAATATCGAATTCGAAAGTCTTAATTTTCAATCATTGTGGCGTCATGAATTTCGTAGTTTCTAATTGATGAATTTATCAAATTTTTAACCCTAATTGGACCAAAGTATCTGGAATGACTATTGTCACCGAAATATCTCAAGAAATCCGCAGCTGTCCTAAGGTGTCATCGGAGTAACCAAAATTAAATCGCGATTTTACATTTAATGGACACCAGAAGTTTTTGTGGGCTATCGGAAGTCTCAAAATAGAGTCATAACAAAAATTTCCACAAAAAAAAAAAAAAAAAATTAACATCATTTTTTGAATCCTAATGACCTCCAAAAAACGGTTAAAAAAAAATCAGCTCTATCCATTAATTTTTAAATTTCAATTTAAATCTAGTTAATCTGGTGAAACCTTGGGACAGCTGTGGAATTCATAAGATGTTTTTGGTGTCACTAATAAAACTATGGTCCAATTGGGGTTAAATAAACAAATTGCTTCAAAAGGCGAAAAAAAATATTAAAAAAAGATATTTTTAAGATTTTTTTTTATTGCTTTGTTACAGATATGTTACGTTTCAAGGTGGACTTCAATGAGATTCCTCAAACAATCTGTTGATGGAAAAATTTCATGAAATTCGTGGTAGGTATTAGGATCCTTATAAAACACCTAAATGTCTTTATCTACGAGCAGAAACCCACTTTATTACTTTCTCTAGAGAATTGATGGTTCAAAATTGGTAGGAAGAGGAGAGAACAGGGGCGTGGCGTCCATAAGGCCACTCTGGGTCTAGCCCCGGCAAAATTTCCCTCTCTCTAAACTAGATTTTCACCTCAAAGTTGAAAAAACTCGCTTCGAAAAGTGTTCCCCAAAGTTAAAAAAAAACCTTAGGAGAAAGTTTTTTTTCTCAAAACTCACTGACCCATGAAAGCATGGATCTTTTACAAGTGTAAAATAATTTTACACTGAAATGTAATTATTATGTCAAATATTCATGGTGGAAATAAAAAGAAGAAGTAGGATGGAAGTTGGTCACCAGAGGCTGTCGCCACGACCTAGAGAGAAGAAGGAGAAGTAGGATGGAATCGATAGGTATCTAACAATCGATTGTCCACTCCCGAATTTCTGGAAAAATAACATGTTGTCAAGAAAACTCAGGGGCAAAAACAATTCGTGCCCTAGAGTTGCTACGGTTACATGTTTTTTTGTTTAGCTTTTGCCCTGTCCGTGCATGTGCAGTAATGTAAAAATTCAGGTTTCATCCATTTACCCTCTCTCTCTTCAGCTCCAGCCAGGGAGGACAAAAATCGATTTTATTCTATTATTTGACTAAAATTGATCCCCTAATAATTTAATCAGTGGAAAGAAGTTGATATGTGATTTTCACCAATTGGTCATCTGTCTGTCGCAAAAATAGGTATGTGTGGTCATATGGTCAAGTTTTTGTATTTTCTGGTTTGGTGCCCCACCACTTTCGAATGTCACCCAACGCTCCTGGGAGAGAAGAACACTAAATACGAGTATATTCCTGACAATGGGGAGAGATTTCATCTGGACGGTTTTGTCTTCTTGACCGATCCTCATTCTTATACAGTCCTCAGCTGTGCAGCCACATACTTAGAACAACTGAAGCTGAGATGGTCAAAAATTGTTGAATATTTGTTGAAGACCCGAGGTACAGAGGAATACCTGATAAAATATAATTGGGTGATGGCGGAAACACACATATTGACCACAGCTGGACCAAGATTGACTGTCGAAGCAGTCATCGTTCCACAACGTAAAGAATACGGTTTGAAAATGAGGAAATAGTTCGAAATACTTGAATTATGAAAATTTACGTTTCGAATTTTGTGACTTTATTATTTATTGGTTGAGTAGGATTGATGGAAGCACTAGTGACGATTCGATGCACCTTTCGATGCGATATTTAACATCGAAATAATATCGGAAGACAGTATTAATATCGATAAAATATCGGAAGCTAAATATCGATATCACTAATATCGATAGAATATCGAAACAAAATTGATCTGACGGTCACTGAATTTTTTTCAAAATATTTTCTTTTTCATCAATATCAGTGATATCGATAGAATATCGAAAGAAAAATACTGATTCCACTAATCGAATACCTGTTTTTGCATCTTTTTTTACAAAAATAGTGATGTGACAATATCAGTGACAATGATGATATCGAATGTTTTTGCATTTTTTAAATATTTCTTTAAAATCAATATCTGATATCGATAGAATATTGAAAGAAAAATATACTGATTTAACTGATATCAAATATGTTTTTTCATCTTTTTTTAATCAATATCAGTGATCACGATAAATTATCGAAAGAAGAATATTGATTTCACTGACATCGAATATATTTTTTCATCGTTTTTTTATCGATTAGGAGAAATTGATAAATTACAGTGGTAAGGAAAATAACCATCACAACCGATTATTTTTTTTCTTTCGATATCAATATTTTCCTTTCGATATTCGATAATATCGCAAGAAAAATATCGGAAATATCGAAACAAAATATCGATATCAAAAATATCGAAAGTATCGAATTGTCACTAGGAAGCACCACTAGAAAAAGCATAGTTTGAACTCTTGAACCCGCCAAGACACACTTATGCAGATTCACTCAGAAAATGCTGCATATTTAGCATTACAGGTCGCAACGACCACCATCCGTCTTCCCGTCCCTAAAAACGTTTGTCCAGGTGTCAAGAAGCCAGGTGAAACACGTCCGAAAGCCAAGCTGATGCGGGCGGAGTCCAAATATAGCTGAGATCTACATCTTGCTCTCCGAGCTCAGAAAATAGACCAGCAGGAAAACCGCGTTAACAACCTCACAACCTCTTTTCAACTTCCCTGAACTCCCTTCGAATTCCACTTTGAATACGATCGGACAGCGTAATTTTTACAAATCCACGAATCGTTCGCGCCCACATTCTACGTTGACTCGTCCGAGTTCTATTTTTTCCCGACAAAACTCTTCGTTGAGGTGTTGGCCGCTGCTCAAGGTTTATAAATTCTCTTGTTCTTGAATATTCTCTATTCTTGTTTATTCTTCGTTCTGGAAACTATGTTTCATAAGTAAACCTTCTTGGTGGAAAGTAACACCCGAGAAAAGCAGAATTTGGCAACACTGTGGGAGGTAGATGGCTAATGATGGCAGCACTGTGGAGATGGGAAATCTGGTTTTCCATCAAGATATGCCTGTACAAGTATCTTCGTATTGGGGGATCCTACTTTGAGGAGACTCGCTAAAAGCACGACTACTTTGGGGAAGAAAGACGACTATTTTGGGGAAACACCTCAGCACAGAAATGTAGAGTTTGGGGAAACGAAAAACGAGCTCTAAATGCAGAAATATACTGTATTCTTTGGCCAGTAAGTCATCATCTCCAAACCCCCTGATATTCACATGGATGGAATACAGCTGTGCAAAATGTTGAGGAGCATAACGAAAGGTTCCATCTGCTATGACGTGCTCTGCACCAGACAGTAATGCGATATTGGAACGATTTGTAAACATAGGTATGCCGTCTGGAGTCATGTAACAACGTACTTTGTCTGAATCCTCTCAAGTCTGAAAACTCTAAATTACCTACTGGTTTCTTTTACTTGCAACTCCTTCCTGATCAATTTATTCGGCTTGCAAAATAAATCCTCTGCCGCTCTTCTTTTTACCCCACACCTCACTTGTTCGCGCTCGACATCGCGGTCAGCTTCAGGTTCGTGTGTGTGCTCATTTTTAAATGACAGAACCCGTGTTACGCTGAAATCGGTACACACAGCGGCATTACAGTTCGTTCTGCGATTGCAGCATCTGAATGATATAGAGCCATCTTTCATAGTCCGGTGTTCGGTATACTTGAAATTATTTATCACAATTAACGCCTTTCCACGCCTACTGTTAAATTTATGTTGAATGGAGACATCCATCACCGCACTGCACTTCACGTGAACGACAACTGATATCGAGCACATTATCAGTCTCGGCGATGTTTCCCCAATGTGATCAATGACCTTTTCCCCAAGATATACGCAGTCAAAACGGCCTTCCACTCCCTGTTTCCCCAGAGTAGTCGTCCTCTTCGTATTGCGAAGCATTCGTGGTGTAGAATCAAAGAATGGTGATGAATCTTTTGATTAGGGAAAGTGAAGGGGATTTAAATTCTAGAATCTCGTGGGCTGAAATCTTGAATACTGATGAGGTAAGATGTATTGAAAAATTGAAGGAAAATCTTTGAGAGTATTAGCTCCAATATGCAGATCAGCGTGTATATCACAATTCGGTTATATACCAAGGAATGGTGTTGAATTGGTTGTGGGGAAATGAAGGGAATTTGGACTCCAGAATCTTAATGACAGAAGTCTTGGCTGATATCTAGATGAATCATGTAAAAAAAGATGTTAGAATTTCCATTGCCTCCAAGAGTGAACATATTGAAGTAGATCATACAATCGTGCTGTAGCATCAAATAATGGTGTTGAGTCTGATTGGTTGGAAGAAGACAAGGGTGTTGAATTCTAGAATCTTATGGGCTGAAATCTTGAATACTGATGAGGATTAGAATACAAGATGCATTGAAAAATTGAAGGAAAATCTTTGAGAGTATTCGCTCCAATATGCAGTTCAGCACGTATATCCCGTCACAATTCGGTTATATACCAAGGAATGGTGTTGAATTGGTTTTGGGGAGTGAAGAAAATCTGGACTCCAGAATCTTAATGACTTGTCTTGGCTGATATCTAGATGAATCGTGTAAAAAAGGATACTTGAATTTTGCCTCCAAAATATTTGTAAATCTTCAAGAGTGAACATCTTGAAGTAGATCCTACAATCGTGGTGTAGCATCAGTGGTGTTGAATCTGATTGGTTGGGAGAAGACAAGGGTGTTGAATTCTAGAATCTCTATGGCTGATACCTTGAATACTGATGATTGCGCAGGATGGCGGCAGATGAGGCAGTGCATGTGCGCAATGGGTTACGTAATATCAATGTTTATTTAAGCGAACGTTTTCCCACGCGCACAGTCATTGCCATCAAGAACCTCCGCCTGAAGCCCCGCTATAAGCAGCTTGTCCAGGAAGCTATCCTGGCAAATAGCAGTGGGGCTTCTCCTGCATCTCCTATTGCTGACGTGGAGCAGCAGCCTGCCATTCAGCATCCCTACCCCGGGACTTCCGGTCTTCTTGCCGATCTGAAGACCGAAGTCTTGTGGCTCGGGGGGCAGGTAGGTCGTATTGAAGGCTATGAAAGCGCCTACCTGCAGGATCTGGCGAGGCAACCCTTTTTTTTTTGGGAAAAATGGATATATTGAGAAATTGAGAAGGAACATACTGCAGATCAGCATGTATATCCTATCACAATTCGGTTGTATAACCTCTGGACGGTGATGAATCTGACTGGTTGAGGAGAGTGAAGGGGATGTGGATACTAAACTCTTATTGACTGCCGTCTTGGCTGATATCTTGATAAATCATGTAAAAAGGTATGTTTGAATTCCCATTCCCTCCAAAATACTTGTAATTCTCCATAGGAGAGATCATGTTGAAGTAGATCATACAATCGTAGAATCGAAGAAAGGAGAATCTTATTGGTTGGGAGAAGACAAGGGAGCTCGAACTCTAGAATCTCATTCTGTCATCTTTCATTATCTACGATGGACACCAGAGATGTCCGACTTGTGTGGAATATCTTTCAAAACTTCATTTCGTCTTCATCTTCCTGCAGCTGCTGAAGAGCTTTCTAAATCTCATTTCTCGTCCACACTTCTGTTCAACCCTCCAGCGGACAAATTGCGAACTAGAGCACTACTTGCTGCACTACTGATTCCTCAAAGCAACACACATTTTGAATCACTGTCATGAGCTTTTACCACCAAACCCGTCAAAATCAACCTTTTTCTCGAAGGAATTAACTTAATACTAACTGAAGTAAATAAAAAGAAATATTGCAATGAAAATATTTATTACATAGACTTTCCGATTGTTACATTATGTGACTTAACTCTACTTTGTTATACATAACTGATCTTTTGTTTCATCACTTATTTGTAAAGCTATATGCACACATCGCAACAATAAATCTTATAAGGCACTAAGCGTGAAAGCACATCAAAATTTCCATATTTTTTTATAAATAAATATGTGATTAAGTAGTGTCATGTTTTCTTGGTAACCGTATCTATCATCCCTGACTAGAATCTTGGTAGTATGTCTATTCCCAAAGTGTTTCGGTAACATTTGAACTTTTTTTTCAAGAGATGCAGGAATGTAGTTCACAAAATTGGTCAATTTTTTCTTCGTGCGAAACATCCAGAAAATTTTACATCTTGAAATCTACTTGCGGTGATAGTAAAATACTACATTCCTTCCTGTTTTTATAGCAATAGGTAACTAACTTAAAATTTAAAAGCGCAATTTCGTTATCAACAATAAATAATTAAATTAAGCATTTTGCTCCCTATTTATTACCCTTCGAAACCAATAAAGAGTAAAAAATGGACAAAGCGAGAATTTTTGAGCGTCTTAATGGTTTTCAAGCACCACACCGAAAATAGCCGTTTCTCAGCGGCTGATAAAATTTGTTCTTCACATAATTCGTAGATCGAAAATGTCAAAAATTGCATGAAATTTGAAGAAAAAAAACGTGTAGATTAAGAGGGCTTACTTTTGACGATGAGTTTAGCCGAAGTTTCGACTTGGCCGGCAGAATTTGTGGCGCGGCAGGTGAAGAGTCCAGAATCCTCTTCGTAGGTGGTGGCCACCAGGAGAACGACGTTTTTGCCTTCGTGGATCATCTGTAATCAGACAAGAGGATTCTATGAAATGGGATGTTAGCAGGTTTTGGGACAGGCAGGATAAGTGTACCAGTAATGAGCACCTCAAGGAAGTTTGCCACGTTACGACATACAGGGTTGGGAGAGTGTACCAGTTATCACCAACTCAAGGGTGTGTCGCAGGTTGGTGTATGCAGGATGAGTGTACTAGTTATGAGCACCTCAAGGGAGTTTTGCCACGTTAAGACAAGCAGGATTGGGAGAGTGTAACAGTTATCACCACCTCAAGGGTGTGTCGCAGGTTGGTATATGCAGGATGAGTGTACCAGTTATGAGCACCTCAAGGGAGTTTTGCCACGTTTCAACATGCAAGGTTGGGAGGATGTACCAGTTATCACCACCTAAAGGGTGTGTCGCAGGTTGGTATATGCAGGATGAGTGTACCAGTTATGAGCACCTCAAGGGAGTTATGCCACGTTTCAACATGCAAGGTTGGGAGGATGTACCAGTTATCACCACCTAAAGGGTGTGTCGCAGGTTGGTATATGCAGGATGAGTGTACCAGTTATGAGCACCTCAAGGGAGTTTCGTAGGTTGGTGTATGCAGGTTGAGTGTACCAGTTATGAGCACCTCGAGGGAGTTTTGCCACGTTACGACATACAAGGTTGGGAGATATCGCCACATCAAGGGTGTTGCCGGTTGGTGTATGCAGGTTGAGTGTGCCAGTTATGAGCACCTCAAGGGAAATTAAATTTTGTCACGTGAGTATACAGGGTTGGGAGAGTATACCAGTAATGAGCACCTCAAGGGAGTTTTGCCAAGTTACGACATGCAGGGTTGGGAGAGTGTACCAGTTACCACCTCAAGGGTAGGTCGCATGTTGGTGTATGCAGGATGAGTGTACCAGTCATGAGCACCTCAAGGGAGTTTTGCCAGGTTACAACATGCAAGGTTGGGAGAATCTACCAGTTATCATCAATTCAAGGGTGTTGCAGGTTGATTGTGCCAGTTATGAGCACCTCAAGGGAGTTTGCCACGTTACGACATACAGGATTGGGAGAGTGTACCAGTTGTCACCACCTCAAGGGTGTGTCGCATGTTGGTGTATGCAGGATGAGTGTACCAGTCATGAGCACCTCAAGGGAGTTTGCCACGTTACGACATACAGGGTTGGGAGAGTGTACCAGTTGTCACCACCTCAAGGGTGTGTCGCATGTTGGTGTATGCAGGATGAGTGTACCAGTCATGAGCACCTCAAGGGAGTTTGCCACGTTACGACATACAGGGTTGGGAGAGTGTACCAGTTGTCACCGCCTCAAGGGAGTTTCGTAGGTTGGTGAATGCAGGATGAGTGTACCAGTTATGAGCACCTCAAGGGACCTTTGGCACTTTACGACATACAGGGTTGGGAGAGTGTACCAGTTATCACCAACTCAAGGGTGTGTCGCAGGTTGGTGTATGCAGGATGAGTGTACTAGTTATGAGCACCTCAAGGGAGTTTTGCCACGTTACGACATACAGGGTTGGGAGAGTGTACCAGTTATCACCACCTCAAGGGAGTATCGCAGGTTGGTGTATGCAAAATGAGTATACTAGTTATGAGCACCTTAAGGGAGTTTTGCCAGGTTACAACATGCAAGGTTGGGAGAATCTACCAGTTATCATCAATTCAAGGGTGTTGCAGGTTGATTGTGCCAGTTATGAGCACCTCGAGGGAGTTTTGCCACGTTACAACATGCAAGGTTGGGAGAATCTACCAGTTATCATCAATTCAAGGGTGTTGCAGGTTGATTGTGCCAGTTATGAGCACCTCGAGGGAGTTTTGTCACGTGACGTATACAGGGTTGGGACAGTGTACCAGTTATGAGCACCACTAATTCTAAGTAATTCTCATTAATACATTCATTCTTCAATAATTATAATTTGGTTTCATAATTTATTTCCCACAAGTGAAGTCACTATTTACCTACTTTATTTTGTTATTTTTTTCCTATGTTATTTATTAAAAAGTATTGTATAATTAAGTTTTTAATTAGGTATTAAACAAAACGTAGATCTATAGTGGTTAAATGGCATGCTGTCTATTTCACTTAAATATTTGAAAGAATTTTAAATGAGAAAAAAACTAATTTTTCAAGTTTTAAACTTTAAAGAATTGAGGTAAATACGAGTATTTGTGACGAATTTTGTGTATTATTCGTTCATAGAACGGACGATCAGAATTGCGTAATTTTTTTATCCCCACCAATACAATTTCCAAACGAGGCAGTCGTTCAGTTCACTACAGCCCGTATATTAAGAACTAATAAAAGAACAAGGTTTTTGTTTAAATTAGTGAACTGCAGAAAATCTGGCAAAGACACCAGGAACCTTGAGAGACTCTTTCAAGCGTGGACGGTGTCGTGGGCGGTGAAATACGCACCTTTTGTCACATTATATTTGAGTGCAGGACAGGTGGTGTGGCTTCCCCATCACGGGTGCAGATAAAATAGGTTAATCCGGGTGTGCGAAATAGGGTTTTCGGTGAGATACGAATTTATACGTACGAGGTATTGATCTAAAGGGGATGAAATTCATAGATAACGCGTAAGAGAGTAATAATGACAGTGGAATTCATCAACATTGGATGAATTTTTCGTAAAGTGGAAGCAAAGTGAAGTCCACAACCACCTCGGGTTGAATTTTCGTCCGACAGCCATCCCTGGCGTCGCGGACGTCATCAGCTGTCTTCCAAAGGTGAGATCAGAATTGGTCCTGATGATTTTGCTCACGGATGTTGATTGTAGGAGTGTTCACCATCGGCCCAACCAGAAAAATTATCAGGATCCCACCCAGGAGCACGAGTGGTCACCAATCCAGATAATCTCCCTATAGGTCTACCACAGAAACCTTGCATCAGTGTGGCGCCCCCTAGGTGGCGGATCCGCGAACTATAACGATTGAGTCAACCTTCCATGGTGAAACCTTGACACGGAAATTGGAGCCATGAGAAATTTGATGTTCGTGTAGTGCCGAGGAATTTCAATTTCGGAAAGCTCGAACTTCAATATGCAGTAAGAGGGGAATCATGTCACTTTTAAGGGGAGAAATTCGCGAAAAATTATTGTACGTACGGGAATTTGCTTGATGATAAGAGATAAGTAGTTCTATGTTCTCCAGAAGAATGCGCCAAAGGGATGGAAAGTTTCTGTGGCAGACCAATTGGCCTTAACTCCGGTGACCTTACGGGAACCGGAATATCTAGTGTTCTTTAGTATACCAATATGATGACAGCCTTGTTTATCAGGCAAAATTTGGTCAGAATGTTTCCAATCACAAAACCAAGTGGAAAATTCTGAAGGGTGGACACTATTACGAGTGGTACCAGAGTTGTTAGACACGTACTTCGATTACTCATCACAAATGGGGGTCCGGATAGACGTGCTCGTTCGCCGACGCGTTTCTGTGTCCAAGACACGAACTGATCCTTGCGGGAAGATCGTGAGTTCAAATCTCTGGTGCCGGGCGCGTTTTCGACCATTCGCGCCCCCCTTATAACCCTGGGCGGTGAGGCAATGAGCGAAATCATCAGAACAATTGAGGAGCGTGCTAGCAAAACTTAACTTTTCCACTTTCTGTAATAAATGATTTTTTGACGGATTCCAGTTTTTCAATCATAACTGAATCCATACGTTATTCAAAGTTTTGCAAAACTTGTTTTATCCTGTGTGAAATAGGGCCTCAAAATCTACCCTTGCGAGCAAAACTTGACTTCTCCACAAAAATGGTCCCCCTACTAATTTTTCAGATGCTTTCATTCAAAATTCAACTTATCCACAGCCATAACCTGCCTTCTTCACAGCCAATTTTAGCAAAACTCCACTTATCCAAAAGTGATTTGTTCAGTAGTTTTTACTTCTCTAGTTTCACCCTTCTCTCGACAGGTAGCGCAGTAGTACAGTGTGGAGTTACACTGGAATATCTCTGGAGTAGAGCGCCGGTATTGTGGTTCGTTAGCACCCCACAGTTCCCCTTAGAGCCAAAGAATGAAACCTTCCACATGGCTTCTGTGTTTCTAGACTGTTTATCGTCGCTTCTGTGTTTGTCACTTCTGTTTAGGCCGTGTTATCGAAGTTTTTTTGGTTTTTACTAAAAACTTTTTAGGTTGTTTGTACTTTCTGTAACTGTTTACTGCGGTGAAAACAATATTACCTATTTACCTAATTAAACTATGTACCTAATTTTTTAGTCAATTTTAATTGTCATCTAATTTTTTGATAACGTTTTCATTCTTCGTTAAACGTAAACTAAAAATTTTATAAAAAACTGTTTTTTTGTATTAAATATATTATGGGTTACGATTTGTGGCATTTTAATTCACCTTTATTATCATACTATCCAATTATCAGAGAGAAAATAAAGGAAAATAATGTAATTTCATCGCTTCAGGACATTAAAAACAAACATGTACAAAATTAAATGAATAACGAACTTAAAGAATGAAGATAGGCAGGTAATAGGCAGATGTTGAAGTTTTTTCAGGTTTTTCAAAACTCAACTTATCCATTTTATTCTGTAAAAAGTCGACTTCTCCAAAACACTTATGCAAATAACTCGGAAGTGGATGACATTAAGATGATCAAAATTTGGGTAATTAGGTACTATTGCCTGTGGCTTGAATGAAACGGCACATTGCTGTTCACAGAAAATAAATAGATCATACGTTATACGTTTTTTGCCTCTCCTAAAAAATTTCCCAAAGTGGAAAAGTCAAGTTTTGCTAGCTCGCTCCTCAATTTCTGATCTTCCCACTGGAAGACAGCTGATGACGTCCGCGACGCCAGGAATGGCAGCCGGACGAAAATTCAACCTGAATTGGTTGTTTACCTTTTACTTTTACTCATTACGGATTTCAATTACTTTGGAAGAAAGGTAATCCGATTCCCAACAACTAAAACCCGATTACTACCATTAATCGGAAAATGTGATCCTCATCCCGATTACAATAACAGAATGGAGTAATGGTAATTCGATTACTTCTTTTTAATCCGATTGCTTTCATCTTTTCAACCTCAAAAATGGGATCTTTTCGTTTTGGTGAACCCTGATCGATCTGAGACCCATTGCAATCGATTCAGCGGCAAAAATTACTAGAAAAACGATACTCCACACGACTATATTACCAAAAACATCGAAAATTCCCATTTCGACCCCTCTTTTGGTTTATTATTTTCAATAATGAACCTTTGGAATCGACCAAGAAAAATTTTTTTTTTAACGACCCCTCAAAATTTGATGGTTTACGTTTCAAGGTACGTAGAATCCAAAAATCGAATAAAAATTTGGCCGTCCGTCCGCCGTACGCGGCACTTTTGCCACTTAGCATTGACCGATTTTGATGAAATTTGGTATGTAGGCTCCTTCTGGGGTCTAGTTGTGCCCCGAAGATTTTGGTTGATGTAGGTCACTTCTAAGGGTTCCAAAATCAATTTTGAAATTTTGAATACGCCCTAACTCGAAAAATTTCGATATAAAGGTATTGTTTTTCCTTCAATTTAAGATTCTATAGAATTTTTAAAATTTTTTGAGACCACCCGGAGCTCTATAGGACAAACCTTTCGCTCACTACGAGAATTTAAGTTTGAACGTACGATAAATCAGAAACACGAGTGTGAATCGCAAAAGAGGCCTAATATCCGTTCAAATTAAAGCTGACCGAAACGCGATCGATGTTTTTCTTCATGTTGGATGGTTGGTGGCTTTGCAGACGAGTGATCAATATAGAAAATAATAAACCATTGTGTAATAATTTGCAGCGTTTTCCCCCCATATAACCCCCCCCCCCCACACACACACAATGTTGGGGAATCGGGCTGGCTAGCTGTTGGTACCAACTAATGCGAAATAGGCTTTCGCTTTCTTTTATCATTACTGTTGATACCAGAGATGTCAGGCATGTATGGAACATCTCTTTCAAAACCACTCATCTGCTGCTGAAGTGCTTCCTGGCACATCATCAAATTCGACAGTTGAAATGATCTGAAATGCCACCAAAAGCTCCAGAGCTCCTCGCGAGACAACAATTCGTTGTGACGATCTCAAAATAAACCCACTCGCCCTTGGTTGAGTCACGGACGGGTCTTTACTGCGGTCGCCTGGACTTGAAACGATGACTTGTCCTAGGAATCGGTCGAAGAGCGCGGGCGTGGAAAATCATCACGGTTTAAAAATATTCCGATATCAGGTCGAAGTAACAGAATTGGAGGGAGTTCAAAGTTACAAACCCGTGAAATTCCAATTTTCGGATTCACGAACTCGCCGTGGGAAGGTCTTGCCCTCTTTCTCGGCAGGGATGAGTCAAAATAACAATCTATAAAGGATTGGAATCAGGTAAGGTCACTTTCTTTTTTTAACTATTCTATTCCTACTTTCACGAAAATATTTTTCTACTCGAATTCTAGTGGAACTTATTGTTTACTTTCCTTACTGCTGAAGGTAGGGAAGCCTAATGGTTTATTATTTTCAATAATGAACCTTTGGAATCGAACAAGAAAAAAAATGTAACTCCCTCAAACTTAGTTGGTTTACGTTTAGTATTGAATTTTTTGATCCGAATGAGAGTACTCAGAGCTCTGTAAGACCAACCGTTCGGTCTCTATAGGAACTTAAGGGTTGGGCTTATGATGTATCAGAAACACGAGTGTGAATCGCAAAAGATTTATTTATTTATTTTTTTTATTTAGGCACGTGCAACCATCAAGTGGTAAAAATAATAAATGCGGGACATTCCACATGCAAGTGCCGCACGGAGAGTTGGCATCCGCAGGTAACGCAGTTGAGTGGGGGAGTCGGTGCTGATTCCATGAGGTAGCCATGCGTAAGTCTGGTATGCCCAATACGCAGACGGGAGAGTATTACTTCCTCTCGGCGTCGATTTACCACGGTTCCATCGCATAGTCTTATGGTTCGGCAAGAAGAAGACCACGGAGATACACTTTTCTTAACTTCCCACAACTTTTGATGCATCATGCCTTGCCATTCTGTTTGCCAGCAATTCCATATCTTCTTTTTTATAACGGATTTGAAGTCTTGGCATATATTTAAGAATATGGATATTGGTTCTTCAGAAGCTGCTCTGGCATTCCGATCTGCCACCTCATTGCCAAATATTCCCGAATGTCCTGGAACCCAACAGAAGATGACAGAAGTTCCAACTTCCCTTAGCCTACTCACATTCATCAGTATATCATTAACTAGTGGGTGGGAATCAACACCAGCTCTGATGGCTTGGAGGGCACTAAGGGAATCGGAGCATACCAGTGCTTTGTTGTCTTCTCTTGATACTAATGTCAGCGCCTTGTTGATTGCGAAGAGCTCAGCTGTGAAAATAGATGTATGTTCGGGGAGAGTGAATTTTTGGATACCGCTGTCAACAAATACTGCACATCCCACTCCAGTGGTTGTTTTGGAGCCATCGCAGTAGGCAATCGCACAAGGAGACAGACTGACGATAATTTCATAAAATTTAGAAGGAAATTCATGTGGAAGGATTGAAGATTTTTTAAATTTGGTCATCGAAAGGCAAAATTTGGGGGCTGGAAGCGTCCATGGTGCGATGTGGCTCGTTCGTTCAGTGAAGAATACCGGGAATTCAAGGGAATTAGAAAAAAGATCTGAGCAAATCACATCAAATGAAGATCGAGTATGTCGAGGAAAGCCAAGAGGTAGAGGGTTTATGGTGGAGTTATGAAGAGGATGTTCACTGTAAGCTTTGACCTTCATAGTATCTCAACGCCAGTATGGATCGCCTTGAAGAAAGGGGCAGCTCTCCAGCATCAACATATAAACTCGGTATAGGACTTGATCACAAAAGAGGCCTAATCTCCGTTCAAATTTTAGCTGACCGAAATGCGATTGTTGTTAGTTTCTTCGAGTTGTACTCAATTTTGCATCCTCAACGACCAGTAATTAAATTTCCTAATGAAGGCACCCACAACTCCCTATTTCTTCGAATTGAGTGTGAAGCGTTTATTTCATTAAAATTAGCTTGATTGTGAAGCAAACATATGGTTGGTAGGTGGTGGCAATGGCAAAGCTGTGTCCTTGACAGGCGAGTGATGTACAGAAAAACGTCTGCCAAGTTGGGTGGGCAGTATAGCTTCCTCACTCATTGTAACATGGACGTATAGAATCAGTTGGCGAAAAAATTATGATTCAAAGAGTTATTGAATACCAAAATATTAGCGGTCCACCGTCTAGGACCTAACCCACACAATCCCTGAAAATTTCATCGAAATTGGTTGAATAGTTGCGGAGTTTTGGTTGTAACAATAAATTTAAAGTTCGCGCATGCGCAGCGGCTATTGCTTGACCAATTTGATTGAAACTTATAGGGTGTCTCTTAGAAGTTAGTCCCTAACTAACCTCCAAATTTGAGCAAAATCGGTTCATTAGAAACCGAGAAACCGAGGTTCCAGGAAATTCACGTTTGCGCATGCGCACTCGCTCTTATTGGTCCGAAGGTGCTGAAATTGATAGGGGACCGTCTAGGACCTAACCCGCACAATCCCTGAAAATTTCATCAAAATCGGACCACAAGTTAGTATAGTTTTGCCCGGGACAAGGATTGACCACAGACAGACCGACCGACAGACAGACACGGAACCAAAATTGTTCGGGAAGCTCTAAAACGCAAAAAGCAAGTGGAAATTTTGATTTTGGAGGACACTTTTTTTTTCACTTCTTTCACGAATACAAACCTTCCCTACCTTCGGTAGTGAGGAAGCAAAAATGAACCTTTGTGTAATAATTTGCAGTGTTTTATTGGTTCATTATTTCCAATAATAAACCTTTGGAATCGATCAAGAAAAACAAATTTTAACCCCCCCTCAAAATTTTATTGGTTTACGTTTCAAGGTACGTAGAATTTGAAAATCGAATGAAAAATTTTCCGTCCGTCCGCCGTACTTTGCTTAGCAACCATGGACCGATTTGGTTCAAATTTAGCATATGGGCTCCATTTGGGGTATCGTTTTTTTACCAATTTAAAATAGTATTGCATTCTTAGAATTTTTAGCGACCACCCGGAGCTCTGTGGGACAAACCGTTCGCTCCCTGCGAGAACTTAAGGTAAACTTACGATAAATTAGAAACACGAGTGTGAATCGCAAAAGAGGCCTAATCTCCGTTCAAATTTTGGCTGACCAAAATGCGATCGCTGTTCGTTTCTAGTTCGAGTTGTACTTAGTTATGCGTACTTAGCAACCAGTAATCAAATTTCCTGTCCCTGGAGGACAGGGCGGCCATTCCACTGTTGGAAGAAAACCTATGACCCCCCCCCCCCCCAAAGAAAAAAATCCCCCGTTGTTATTTACAGTAACTCTATTGTTACGGTTGAAGAAAATTATACTGAATGATACTATTAAAAATGGCAAAGCCGTGTTCTTTGCAGAAGAGTGATCTATATAGAAAAATAATAAACATTTGTGTAATAATTTGCATCGTTTTTAGTTTGACTTCATGTTTCTACCGTCTCCATTTCATTCAAACTAGGTAGGAAAGTACCCACAAGCTTTGTCCTCAATACTTCATTGTAGCCCGTGGAGTTTACGAGTTGAAGACACTTCTTCAAAGTGGTTTATAATGAAGTATGAAACAAGTATTATTTAAAGAGACCACATCCTCTAAAAGGCGTTTTTGACAATGATATTTTTTAAATATCATTTTAAATATTTCGACCAAAAATCAATACTAAATTCCATAATCCGATGATTTGATCACCAAATCAAGTAGGGTTATTAATCTTCGAGATACAAAGTATTGTATATTTACCGAAAATATTGTTGGTAAGTAGACTCGTACATTTCCAAAAGATCTTAATCTTCATCTTCACGTAGGCCACCCAGTAGACATTTTCATGTCAAAATATTAAAATAAATTATTCCCGATGATTTTTTATTGGGACTTTTCGTTCATTGCTTTCCTTTATAATACCTATTTCAATATGAATCATTTCCTTCCTATATCACTACTCAGGAGGTACCTACTGGCATCGGGTGGAACCAAGTAATGTTTATACAAAATTACGTACAAACGTATTAATCCTCACTGCAACATCTAGGTGGGAGACAAACAAGTGTGTTCTGCGGGCATTATTGGTCATAGAAAGCTAAATATAATTGAACCCACAAAAAATTATACACAACAGTTTGAAATATCGAATGATATTCTTGGTATCGAATACTTTCTTTCGATACTTTATCGGTATCAGTAACTAATTACGAGGAAGCTCTCGTAGCTGAAAAGCCTGCTAAAAGCTGGCAAAAATTAAACCGTAATATCGTGACATAAAATTTCAACAACAAAAGTAGGTATTTACAGATTTAATTCAACAAATTATATTCTACATTTTACAACTTATATTCGACTTTTTACAAATTCAATTCAACTATCCACCAATTTAACTCATCCAAACCCTTCAACTGATCTCATGAAAGGAAAAAAATATCGTCAACAGCTATACAGTTCGACTAATGAGAAAGTTATCGCTTTTAAGGGCATGAGCGATTGTCGGTATTGCACACAGAAGCGATTCTGACATACAGTAGACATGACATTGAATTATTGTTATTTTTAATCTAAACTAGACCTCATGCTGCGAATTTTGACACCAACCGCGACCTTCTAGCGTGAGAATACCTTTTTCTATGATTTTCAAAGTTTCGAATGTTTATGACGTCACAGTGGGGGGTCCCGCCCAGGCGGGAGGGGCGCGTGACGTCATAAACATTCGAAACTTTGAAAAATCACAGAAAAATATCTACTCATCCAAAAAGAGAACGGCTGGTGTCAAAATTCTCAGGATTAGGTCTACTTTCGATTAACATTTTTTTTAAACGCTGCAAATTATTACACAATGGTTTATTATTTTTTATTTTTCTATATAGATCACTCGTCTGCAAAGCCACCAACCATCCAACATGAAGAAAAACATCGATCGCAGCTCGTTCAGCTTTAATTTGAACGAAGATTAAGCCTCTTTTGCGATTCACACTCGTGTTTCTGATTTATCGTACGTCCAAACTTTAAATTCTCGTAGCGAGCGAACGGTTTGTCCTACAGAGCTCCGGGTGGTCTCAAAAAATTCTAAAAATTCTATAGAATCTCAAATTGAAGGAAAAACAATACCTTTATATCAAAATTTGTTGAGTCAGGGCGTTTTCAAAATTTCAAAATTGATTTTGGAACGCTTAGAACTGACCTACATCAACCAAAATCTTCGGGGCACAACTAGACCTCAAGTGGAGCCTACATACCAAATTTCATCAAAATCGGTCAATGCTAAGTGGGGAAAGTGCCGCGTACGGCGGACGGACGGCCAAATTTTTATTCGATTTTTGGATTCTACGTACCTTGAAACGTAAACCATCAAATTTTGAGGGGGTGTTAAAATTTTTTTTTCTTGGTCGATTCCAAAGGTTCATTATTGAAAATAATAAACCAAAATCGGGCGCACTTCCCATTGGCAAGGCGCTGAGGACACGTAGGTAGGTAGTATTTACGTACTCATTTTTTAACTCCCATCAAAGACGGAGGAACCTCGCCATTAATGAAACATATAAAACAAACCAAATGTAATGGGGAGGATGCCCAGGACTCACCCGACGCCGGAGGTGGGGGAGGGAGAGAGGGATGAAGGGCGCATTCTCTACTCACTGCCAACCTACTTACCCACCTACGTGTAGCCCACAACTTATAATCCTAATCAATCAGCTACTTCCCATATCTATCCCCTCTGGTGGAGAGTTGAATAGAATTTGAAAAAGGTTCAATAGCATTTGAAAAATGTTGAATACAATTTGAAAATGGTTGAATTGAACTTGTAAAAGGTTTAAATGAATTTGTAAAAAGTTAAAATAAATCTGGAAAAGATTGAATTAAATCTGCAAATGCAATAGAAACACGTATGTAATTTATTAAATTATAAACAAATTTTGATGTCATAATCGCATAATCATGCGTTTTATTATTCTACAGCTTCGATGGCAAGTATTTTCCCAGACGTGGGATTCAGGCCAAGGACTGAGGTGCCTCATTACTGCACGGAAATTGCCAAGGATCCGCTAAGCGAGAAAAACTCGAAAGAATTCAAATATACTCGTAAAAGAAGGCGATTCGTTACGGAGATCAGCAGAACAATAGCTCCTAATGGAAGGTCGTTATTATTAGCGACGGAGTTATCTCATCTTCACTCGTAACGACCAACTTGTGGATTGTTATTTTTGTCTGGTCTCTATACTTCTTTAAATATCGTTTTGAATTCTAAATAATCATTCATTTTCGTCGGGTTAAGTCACGGGGAGGGCAGGATAAGCGAAGCTAATTTGGGAAACCATTTCTATAATTTTCTTTTCTACTTTGTTCAAAGTTTGGCAAAGATGTTGGTAATATCAACTCATTGGAAAATCCATCGAGAAAGAAGAAGAAGAAGTTCTGTTATTCTAACAAAATTTGCAAGATATGGAACAGATGCTGGTTAATTTTGCTTCCGAGTTGACTAGAAAATGTCTACATTTTGTATGCGAATTCGATGAAATTTTCAGAGACTGTGCGGGTTGGCGTGAAGGTGGTCCCCTATGAAAATCATTGCCTCCAGACTGATAGAAGTCACTGCGCATGCGCAAACGTGTATTTCCTTGTAACAGCCATAACTTCAACATTTCCTATCTGATTTCGATGAGGCATTCATTGATTATGTAATAATCCTCAATAGCGAATGGTGGGGGGGGGGGGCTGCAGAATCGAACATTTTCGAGCTAGGGCATTTGAAAAATATTTTCCTCCTAATTTTTACCCCTTAGAAGCGACTGAAAATAACAAAAGCTTTGGAGCACAATTATCCTCAAATTTCATCGAAATCTGTCAACAGGAACTGAGCCAATTGCCGTTCGGTTCTACATCATTTGAAACGTAAACCACCAAATTTTTAATGGTGAGGGGGAGGGGGGGGGGTACTTTTTCTTGTTTGATTCCGATTGTTTACAATACAAATAATAAACCAAAATACAGTTCATTCATCAGTATTTATTCCAGTCCTAAGAGGGTGGATGATACCCCCACTAGCATCCATAGAAACAAAGTAACCTTTTGAATCATTGACTTCCACGACCAGTGGCGTCACGTGAGATTATTCGCAAGGCAAACACCTTGACCAGACTTAGAGGAATAAACAATAATGAAAAACGCAGCAAGGTAATTGTTTACTATTACTTTGTCACCTCTAACTTTTTCAGTATTTAGATATATTATCAGCAATGGACTACCAACGATAGATAAACATGTTTGAAGGGCCGGAACAACCAGATATTGCTAGTTACATGGGGTCAAAGTACAGGTCTTATCAAAGTTCCGTCATGAAGCGGTTTCTTGCAGTCAGTTCTGATGGCGTCGTGTTCCGGTGCCACGGTACGGAAACAGGAAACATCATCTAGTTGGGCATCTAGCAGAATTCATGTTTAGAAGAATTTATCCAGATTATAGTGGCCGTATTCACGCTCTTTTTAAAGCGATAGGACATTTGTACAACGGCGAAGACCAATCGGCACCTTCTGAACCACCTCTGGACTCCAACGCCAGTAGTTCATCTGAAGACGACTTCTAAAGTAAGTATCTTACTTTTTTACTTTTCCGGGCCTCAATAAATATAAATCCTTTATTTACAAGCATAAATATTACAAATGTCTTCATACTGAAAAAGTTAGAGGTGACAAAGTAATAGTAAACAATTACCCGCAGCAAATTATTACACAAATTTTTATTATTTTTCTGTATAGATCAATCGCCAGTAAGAAGACAGCTTTGCTATTGTCACTACCTATCAACCATGTTTTCGCTTCATAATCGAGTTTATTTAGATGAAATGAACGCTTCACACTCCATTCAAAGAAATAAAGAATTCCTTCATTATACTATTATAATATAATCGTATAATGAAGGAATTCTTTTATTCGATATTATCGATTATACAGGGTGTCTACACTTTCGATGGGCATAACTTCAGGGTTCGATTCTACAAGGTGTTTCCAACAAAAAATGTCTTTTAGCAATTTTCTTTTAACCCACTCAAAATTCTATTTTTTTCACTTTAAACTTTTTCTTCGCGTTTTCGACCTTACGGCACTGATATGGTCATAACTCCCTTATTTCTCATGAAAATTCAAATCTGACTACACCGTTAGAAAGAGCGTTAAATTTCTAAGCTACCTAGTGCAAAATCAAAAAAATTCAGCAATAAAATAGTTTCAAAAAATCAAGTCAAAAAGCCAACTTTAAAAAGTTTTGAAACTTGACTTTCTTCGACCAATGTTTTCACTCTAAATCCCTGCCCATTTCGATGGGCGCTCTTCGGAGAAAACATGTTCAAATTGTCAGCTTTTCAACGGTCTATCAATTTTTCTTTTCAACATTCAAATTGGAAGAGTAAATTAAGTTGGAATGCCAGAAAACGTGTGTTTTACAAGGAAATCCAGTGATTTAATTGGTTTATGGTCCCCCTCGACCTCAAGATGGCTTGACGATTTTGGTATCATTTCCTATGTAATTTTTTACGCTGAATGCAATGGTGATACTTCCGAATGGTTCCGACTGGTAGAAAGTGGATTTTTTGAAGGAAACCTTCGTTTTTCATACATAAAATACGCATTATTCGTAAATGTGGTAGTGAGCATGAAGTAACACATTTGAACTCAACAAAAACACTGAATTTCTAGCTGATTGAAGTTTTTTTTGAGTTCAAAGGTGTTACTTCATGCTCACTACCACATTTACGAATAATGCGTATTTTATGTACGAAAAACGAAGGTTTTCTTCAAAAAATCAACTTTCTAGCAGTCGGAACCATTCGGAAGTATCACTATTTGATTCAGCGTAAAAAATTACATAGGAAATGATACCAAATCGTCAAGCTATCTTGAGGTCGAGGGGGACCATAAACCGCGTAAAACACTGGATTTGCTTATAAAACACACGTTTTCTGGCATTCAAACTTAATTTACTCTTCCAATTTGAATGTTAAAAAGAAAAATTGATAGACCGTTGAAAAGCTGACAATTTGAGCATGTTTTCTCCGAAGAGCGCCCATCGAAATGGGCAGGGATTTAGAGTGAAAACTTTGGTCGAAGAAAGTCAAGTTTCGAAAATTTTCGAAAGTTGGCTTTTGACTTGATTTTTTGAAACTATTTTATTGCTGAATTTTTTGATTTGCACTAGGTAGCTTAGAAATTTAACGCTCTTTCTAACGGTGTAGTCAGATTTGAATTTTCACGAGAAATAAGGGAGTTATGACCATATCAGTGCCGTAAGGTCGAAAACGCGAAGAAAAACTTTAAAGTGAAAAAAAAGGAATTTTGAGTGGGTTAAAAGAAAATTGCTAAGAGACATTTTTTGTTGGAAATACCTTGTAGAATCGAACCCTGAAGTTATGCCCATCGAAAGTGTAGACACCCTGTATATTATACGACCTTATCGTACTTGATTACTGGTTACTAAGGAAGCGTAACCCATGGCTTAGTATCCATGCCATCTTCCAATTTTCTCTGCTTTCAAGGTCACGAATCAGCTACTCGATTGTTTGCCTTGGCTTATGCTGCTATAGTGGGGGTATATGAATACTAGACCCCGCGCTGCCCCCTGCCTACCAGCCAATCGTCTTTTCTCATCCAAAACAGTCCCGCAAAATTCATTTTTTTTTAACTGCTTGCCTTGCATCACTGGTCCCCACGCTAGTTCACATGACATGTCGTCTACAATCGATCGTAGTCACCGATCTCTACAACTCGTTGGTGTGTTGCGGGCTAGTATTCTAGGCAAACGTACTAATTTCATTCTCCTATTTCATCTAACTTCCTTGGTTACATGAAAATTTCATGATATACTATTTTTTATAATATTTAGGGACTATTCAATAGTCCCTAAATATTATATAAAATTTCCAAAATCGGCTAATTATTACTTCCAAAAATGGAAATATTGGAGAATCTAGACAAAAATTAATTTGTTCATTTTGAATATTTTTAGTAAGTAGGGCAAACAGTGTTTGCTATGTTTGCCTGGAGGAGACGCCACTGTCCACGACAAAAACATCAGTGACCTTGATAGTAACGTGACCCATTCAGTTAAAAACGAGTTCTTTGGTGTCCTTGAGGTTGAAAAGCTGAGAGCTCAAATAACAATTTTGGGTATTGTTGCATCATGAGTTATAGATAAGCTGATTACGACGGAGAAAACAATAGCGGTTCTAGAAGAAATTTTTGCAAGGTTTGGTCTACCAAAGGTTATTGTTTCGGACAATGGGCCGCAATAGACTTCTGAAAATTTTAAGGAGTTTTGTAAATATAACAATATAAAGCATGTTCTAACCACTCCTTACCATCCAAGATCTACTGGATTAGCAGAGAGGATGGTTAGGAGATTCAAGCAACGTTTTGGATCTAGTAAGAGCAGCAAGCAGGATCTGCGGACTCGTCTGAATCAGTTTCTATTCTCATATAGAATAACTAGTCACAGAACAACAGCACGAACGCCGGCAGAGTTGTTGTTGGGGCGCCATCTACGGACCAGAATCAGTCCATTACAGCCAGATTTGGCTGGAAGACTGGATGAACAGCAAATCAAGCAAAAACTTCAACACGACCGAGCGTTGCTGAAGGAATTCCGTGAGGGGGAGACAGTTTGGGTAAAAAGAAAAAAAGAAGACAAAATGTTTGCAGAAGCGATTGTGAAGCAAAAGACGGGACCATTATCCTACGTGGTCATCATCGATGGTGTGGAACGTCGTGTTCACGCAGATCATATGAAAAAGGCTCTGGGTTCCTAAAGGGGGAGGAGTTGTTGCATCATGAGTTATAGATATTGTTATCCAGTAGTCATGCAATCATATTGAGAATAGTTTCATAGAAATACATTCATTCTTTCACCAACTCTCGGCTTGTGAATATTAGCTGTTATCGAGATAATTCACGTATAATTATTATAATATAATTTGAATTTTACCTGGAAATCGGGGCTTTGAGGTATGAGGTCGCCCTCCCTGTACCACTGGATGGTGGGCACAGGCTTGCCGGACACTTGCGTCCTGAACTGAGCAGAAGCACCTTCAGCGACCACCACGTCCCTCATTTGTGTGAGAGTTGGTGCGACATCCGTGCTGTCAGGCTCTGCAAAACGAAATAAGTTTCAATTTATTATCAGTATGAAACTGCGAAGTCGTAGTTTAGAACTTCGTTAAGCCTTAAATGAGGAATTTCACCATGTCGGAATTTCCGCCCGTAGTTCCTAATTTACGAATAAACAAAACAGTGTAGAAAATATGAACTTTTAAAAAAACCGGGAGGATGACGTCAACCTGGAATAGTTCATTTACGGCCGCTTGAAGCGCTGAGATCGTGAAATCTCAACAACATTTCACAAAACCAGTGAAGATCGAAATAGAAAAACTGAAGAAAAAAAAAATAGATAAAGAAATATGGGGAAAATTAGATTTCCCCTGTTTTAGTATGATAACTTTCCTCCTTTTTTCCCTTCATTCGGCATTAGCCCGGGGCCATAGCCATGAAGCGTTTATTTAAAAAATTAAATTTGCTCCAATCTTTTAAAAAAATGGATATATAAATATAAATAAGTTAAAAAATTTCACATTTTTAGAGAAAATCAAATTTTTACATAAATTTTTTTGAATGAAAATACATAATTCTTTGTAGACTTGTTGTGACCTCGAATGAACTATCTGATCATAATGGACTGGATTATCCAAATACTGGGCCACTGAACCCAGCGTAGCCTGTCTCGCCCGCCTGTTTCTTGGACACTTGATGGTGACGTGTTGCAGCGTATCCTCCAAACCACAATCCTAACAACAATGCGATGCAGGTACGCCCCACATAGCCCATGATTTGATCGTATACTGCCGATCAGCCAAATCTCTGGTCTACTCAATACGAACTGTGAGAACCAAGGCCTCACAGATACTCGAGGGTTCATTATTCGGTATTGAACTCCGAGGCTTGCACAGTTGTACATCATTTGCCATTGGTGCTTCAACTGTCTACATGCGACAACATAATGGTCGGTTTATGGCAAACAAATGTGTGAGGAAACGCCATTCTGCCGAGCCGAGTTAGACAACAGAGAGTTTTTGGCAACCACTAACGGGCAGGTGGAACCTCTTCACAAAGCTCGGAGTTCGCGGGTGACGATGGATTTGCCTCCTGACATCAGCGGGCGACGATGAAAGGGTGCCCCCAGACAGTCACCCGTTCCTAGAGGCCCACCATCACAAGCGCCTCCCTCCCCCCCCCCCCTGTCCAAAGTTAACAGGCTTCCTCCTTCAACAGGGTAGCATCCTCTGTTGCTCGCGCTAGTCTCCTCCTAACAGGGCATGTCAGATTTTGGCACCAAAAACTCTCTAATGAGTCAGCTACCTCTTTTCCCTTCACTCCAACGTTTGCCCTCGTCCATACAAACTGCACTTCCTGTCCCTGAATGTTCATTTGGTATACTGTTGCCAGTATTTCCATAAGAATGTGGTTTACATTTGCGCTCATCTTGAACTTTCCTCTTAGATAACACGATTGCGTCGTTTCATTGGGCGAGAAGGGGAGGAGACGGCGATCTGAACAGCCAATCAGCGAGCGTTTCCTCTTCACGTTGAAGAGGTTCGTTTTTCCGGTTATTTTTTGAAATCATACATTTTGATTGTCTCCCGAAAATAACAGGAGACTTATTTTCCGAAATCAACCCGATTTTCATTTATCCCACACCATTAACTATTCAGGAAAAATGCAAACAGAATCCGGTGAAATTCCTCATTATACATGTACTTATTTCTAGCTTAGGTAGTAGGGAACTCCAAGTACCGAGAAGGGAAACAAGGACCGACTCAAAAATAAAGGAAAAAAAACCTCTGAAAGAAAGGGGGGGAAAAGTGCTAGTAATTGGATACAAGGACCGACTCTGGAAAAAAAGAGTGCCGGTTTTTGAAAACAAGAATCGACTCTTAAATATTGTCAGTTTTTCAACGGTCTGTCAATTTTTCCTTTTAAAATTCAAATTGGAAGAATAAATCAAGTTTGAATGCAAGAAAACGAGTGTTTTACGAGGTGTATGGTCACCCTCGATATCAAGATGACTTGACTTGACGAAATTATACCAAATTTCCTATGTAATTTTTCACGCTGAATCCAATGGTGAACAATTTCGAACAATTCTGACAGCTAGAAAGTGGATTTTTCGCAGAAAACCTTCGTTTTTCGTACATAAAATACGCATTATTCGTAGATACGGCAGTTAGCATAAAGTAACACCTTTCTACTCAATAAAAACATCAATCAGCTTGATTCAGCTTTCTAATCTGCCAAGGTGCCGATGGTAACAGGTCACTTAGCCCCCCCCCCCCCACCACCAAATAAAAATAGTGCAGGTTGTCCAAAACAGAGAGCTGTCTAAATTTTTCATCAAAAAATTTTTTTTAAATACAATTAAAAAAAATTTTTTAATGTATTTTAATACCATTTTATTATAGGTAGTATGTTAGCCTACCGTAAATAATTTCTGAGGAATAATTATTTCTTTCACTTCAACACAAATGAATCATGATATTTACTTAAGGCAGAATGTAACTATTTCATAGGATCGAAAGCTGTCGCCATATTGAAGAAGCATTACCTTCGGTAAATCTACGGATGAATATCTTTTCGTGAAACTCGGAATTCTGATCCATGGATTTAAATTTAATTCTGTCTCCGAAGTTCATCCACGCGGTTGAAACCGGCCTCAAGTTCTGAGCGACCTTTACCTCCAAGCGGTACAACTTAGTTATGAAGAATCCATTTCTTACCCAAAACTTTGAGGTTGGCCGATAGAGAGGTCTTGCCAACTGCGTTAGTTGCCTCGCACTTGTAAACGCCCTCGTCCTCTGGGAAGACTTCAGTGATCCTCAAAGTGTGCACATCGCCGTCTCGTCCCATCTGGAAGTACTTGCTGGGCTTGATGGGCTGATTCCCCTTGAACCACTGCACCGTGGGAGCTGAAACATAACGATTAAACGCTTGAAGATTTCTTCGATCCAACATTTCATATTCATAAGCATTACAAAGAGATTGTTCGCCTCAATGTGGATCGTGAGAAGTAAAAATCTCGACACATACCGGAAAAAATCTCGGACAAAAACCGATCAAGTTTGAAAACTTACATCCTTACAGTAGATCTCGAATCATAAGATCACAATGTTACGACTGTTACTCCTCAGCAGCTCTACCTCTATCACATGTGACTCACATCATCTTGAATTCCTTAACTGCAGCAGCAAGCATTTGATCAACAACAGCACTCAGGAGCTTCCCCTCATGCAAAACGGCGAAGTGTTCACAACTTTTCGGCTCAACAGAGAAAAAACACCCTTAATATCGCTACAATGGCTCGGCTCTAAATACAATTTGTAGCTCAAAACACTTCCCAGTATCGATCCATTTTCGAGAACACTGCGTACCCTTGTTGTGCGTTCTCAATTCAAAATACCACCCAAAAAACAAATGGCAGTTTCTCCGAAATGCGGTCCTTTCAAGTTTCTAATTACCCCCAAACCGTATCCCTGGCAACTGTTCAAATTCGCCTAAAAAACTACGCATCGCCTAAACCTCATTTCAACTGTCCCTCTGTAGTTTATTTAGGCAACTGAAACTAATGCATAACGATTGCTCGTTTCTCGAGACTATCATGCCTTTTGAAGGCCTTTATTGTTGTTGTAAGGTGAGTCAGTTTTCCTAGGTTTTATAAATGTCGTTTCTATTTATTTCTTCTGGTTTTATAAGTAGATCTTGACCCAGACAGTAAAAAACACGAGTTCATGAGATTTTTTTTTTTTTTAAGATAAAGAGGAAAATACCCAAGTTTGTAGTTCGAAAGGAAATACCGGGTGTCCCAGAAGTTATGGTCCACCCTCCGGCATTTCCGTATTTAATTACGTAATAAAATGGGCCCAACGACATTTTTCTTATTTTTTTGTAAAGAATTCAGAAAAAATACTTGCGCGCAATTGACACTAACTTGGTTTTTTCAAATGGGAACCCCCATTTTTTATTGCAGATTCAGATTCTACGTCAAATTTCATGAGAAATTCATACTCGAACTGATTTTTTTCATTGCGCGCAACTGGTACTTTTCGCGCGCAAAGTGACCAGGGTGCGCAAAAGTGAATTATTTTTTACCCCGAGTGTGGCATCATTTTTTCATTATTTTTGACGCTGAATCACATGGTGAGGTCCTTTCTTCGATTTCATTGTTATTTTTCCAAATTTAGAAGGAAAAATAATGTTTTTGGACTTTATTTTCCCTCCCCCTTTCGCGACACGGGCTGGGGGACCGGCTATGGCAGGATTAAAAATAAATTCCTCTCATCTAAATTTTTAAAAATGTTGGAAAGTAGGTGGGTACTACTTTACTACTTTAATGTAAAAAAAATCAATAAGCTTTTTTAATTTCATTATTACTATCTTAGTTTTTTATAACTCCTTTTTTTCGGAGATTTTGTAACTTTTAATTTTTTTTCTTAACATTAAAATAGGTAAGTACCTACCTACTTTCCAATATTTTTTTTTTTTTAAATTTAGAAGTGAGGAATTTATTTTTAATCTAGCCAGGTCCCCACCCAGCCCGTATTGCGAAAGGGTGAGGGAAAATAAAGTCCAAAAACATTATTTTCCCTTCTAAATTTGGAAAAATAACGACGAAATTGAAGAAAGGACCTCACCACGTGATTTAGCGTCAAAAATAATGGAAAAAAATGTGCCACACTTGGGGTTAAAAAAAATTCACTTTTGCGCACCCTGGTCACTTTGCGCGCGAAAAGTACCAGTTGCACGCAATGAAAAAAATCGATTCGGGTATGAATTTCTCATGAAATTTGACGTAGAATCTGAATCTGCAATAAAAAATTGGGGGTTCCCATTTGAAAAAACAAAGTTTGTGTCAATTGCGCGCAATTGTTTTGCCCAAAAGTATTTTTCCTGAATTCTTTACAAAAAAATATGAAAAATGGCGTTGGGCCCATTTTATTACGTAATTAAATACGGAAATGCCGGAGGGTGGACCATAACTTCTGGGACACCCGGTATAGGTAGGGCCTACTTTGTATATTGGGATAAAATTGAATATATGTATGTTACTGTACACAGCTGTCCCTCCAAACTATACTGAACTATAGAACTATACTGAGGGTGTCCATGTTAAGGACCGGAAAACTTCGGGGGTCGATTCTACAACTAATTTAAGGAAGAAAATGTCTCTCAGCAATTGTTTTAACCCCTTGTTAATCCACTTTTTTCGTGTTTTCAACCTCAAAAAAATTTTAAAAATAAACTAAAATGACCATAACTACCTTAATTTACCAAAAAAATAAAGTAAGGACATCGTTCGAAAAAAATTGTTGGGGTCCTGATGGGTGAAAAATCACCTCAAAAACTAGTTTTTGTCGAATTTGCGAAATTTCCTATTTTTTTCTTTTAGTTGTTAAGGTTTTACTCCCGCATCGTTTTTCACGTTCCTCAACAGCAAAAACTGCGCAAAGAGCTTCGCTTTTCAATGATATAATCAAAAAATATTTTAAAATCGAATTTGGGGGAGAAATTTGTGTTTAAACGCGGAAAATAGTAAATTTTTTCAACGAAATCGAAGTTTTGATAGGAGGATACTGACTGATAACATACTCGTAATTTTCACGATAGCATCAACAGATAGATTTGCATTGATAAACATCGATCGAGAAATTCTATGATATAGAATATTATTATGGTATCTTGGTGGCTCCTACTGATTGAATTGAAATGGACTTCCCGTCAAATTCGAGCCAAATCGGGCCAATAGATCGTGAGTAGCTGAAGATTGAGGGAAATCACGCGATCGCAAACGCTTCTCAATGAGAGGCGGGAATACAATTTATAGAGGACCGTCTATGAGCTAGCACGCACAAACCCGATAATAAAATTCTGATAATTTCCGAATTACGTCCAGGACGAGGAATTGCCAGGCAGGCAAGCAACCAAAATTCGAGGTCATTTTGGTTTATTATTTTCAATAATGAACCTTTGGAATCGACCAAGAAAAAAAAAATTTTAACACCCCCACAAAATTTGATGGTTTACGTTTCAAGGTACGTAGAATCCAAAAATCGAATAAAAATTTGGCCGTCCGTCCGCGGCACTTTTGCCACTTAGCATTGACCGATTTTGATGAAATTTGGTATGTAGGCTCCATTTGGGGTCTAGTTGTGCCCCGAAGCTTTTGGTTGATGTAGGTCACTTCTAAGGGTTCCAAGATCAATTTTGAAAACGCCCTAACTCAAAAAATTTCAATATAAAGGTATTGTTTTTCCTTCAATTTAGGATTCTATAGAATTTTTAGAATTTTTTGAGACCACGCGGAGCTCTGTAGGACAAACGGTTCGCTCCCTACGAAAATTTAAGGGTTTAAATTGAAATATATATATATAAATCAAAACACGAGTGTGAATCGCAAAAGAGGCCTAATCTCCGTTCTAATTAGAGCTGACCGAAATGCGATCGATGGTTGGTGATTTGGATTTTTTAACACAGAATGTGTTTTTGCGATGACCTACCGAAAAAAATTCGTCACGAAAAAGCGACAGAAAAAACCGTTACGCGCCTTTTATAATGATTTTCACGTGCAACCAAGCCGTTGGTAAGGAAATAGAACTCCCGCAGTGTTCATTGCACAGAAATTGTTCACCATTCGTTGGAAAGCTCTCAATTTATATAGTATTTTTCTTGTAGTTACATATTTATTTATATAACATTTATAGGGTTTTAGACCAAATTAAATTAGTTATTAGAACAATTATTTATTTTATTATTGCCAAAGACTCCACATTTATTATTGTTGTTTTTATTTAACGGATGACTAGCATCGCAAAAACACATTCTGTGTTCCTATGATTTCATACAGAGTATGGAAAAAGAAATAAACCGGGGGGTGCAGGGGGGCGGAGCCCCCCGCCGAGGCGCAAAGCGCCGAGTTTTTTTTTCGATTTTTTTAAAAATTTTATTATTATTTTTTTTTTTGATTTTTTTTTTCTATATTGGATGGATGGTCTATATAGTATAGACTATATATATATATATAGACGAGTGATCTATATAGAAAATAATAAACCATTGTGTAATAATTTGCAGCGTTTTTTGATCATAGAAGACCCAAATGTTCGCTTCCGAGTCTACCAAGGTGGAGAAAAAATCCTCTAAAAACAAAATCTCCGATCGCATTTCTCCTTTTAGACCTTCCTGAACAATTTTGGCACCGAGTGGTAAGCCTTCATCAGTCAGTCTGAAGGTCCACAAATCCTTGATATGGGCTCCTATACGAAGTTACGATTTGAATTCGATTAAATTTTCGAAAATATGGACCTTATAAAATTACATTTCTTACACTTCAGGGTTGTCTCCTAGTGTTAGAAGGCGGCCCCGAGAGCCGCCATGGTGGGTGGGTCTGTCCCGGCCGGCTGGGCCCACTCTTTTCTTCTTTTTTCCCTTCCTCATTTTATATCAGGCTGTATTAGAAACGATAAAACACACGACCTACCATTTTCAATATGATTTATTGGGTGTAGTTCGTTATCCGCCCCCATTTTGCTCTCTCTTTTGCAAGCACACCCGACCTCCTTTTTCAATTTTTGAGGAGTGTTCCGTAAACCAGACTTCATGTACTGTATGAATAATATACCGCACTCATGTTTTCAAATACTCCAAGCAATGAAACTAGACATTGAAAAAAGTGGGGGGCGTATACCGAACTATTTCCCTAGAGAAAAAGTTCGATAACCGCCCCCACGACCGAATTGCATTGATTCGGCCTGGGACGTTTTCTTGGGAGAGATAACTGGTGAGGCAGAGAATAACTTTGATCGAAAGTTACGAGGTTGAGATGCGATGCTCATAAATAAAATAAAAACTATGTTGACTGTATCAATGGTGGAGGAAACATCACCAGTCTTCATTCACACTTGTGCGAATTTTTGTGGAGGAGATGTGTGAAGTCAATGGGCATAGATCCATTTGAGCATTTTTTGGACTGCATCAAGAATTTGTATGACCCAACCATAGAATAATACAACACCACAATATGTGTCAGAAGTAATAATCATATTAATAAATGAATTATTTAAACCAAAAATGTTGTGTTTTCCATTATTAACTATGTGGGGGCGCATACCGAACTTTTTCACTAGAGAAATAGTTCGGTATTCGCCCCCACTTTTTTCAACACCTAATTTCCCAATCTTAACCAATCTAAAATTATAATTCGTCACGATTGTGCTCAAGAAGATGAAATCTAGTTTACGGAACACTCCTCAAAAAATGAAAAAGGTGGTCGGGTGTGCTTGAAAAGAGAGAACAAAATGGGGGCGGATAACGAACTACACCCGATTTATTATACCCCTAAACTTACGAATGTCTCCTAGTGATATGAGGCGGCCCCGGGAGCCGCCGTGGTGGGTGGGTCCGTCCCGGCCGGACTGCCCGGCTGGGCCCACACTTTCTTCTTTTTTCCCTTCCTCATTTTATATCAGGCTGTATTAGAAACGATAAAACACACGACTTCCCATTTTCAATATGATTTATTATACCCCTAAACTTACGAATTTTAATTATCTACATATTATGGATGAGAGAAAAAAAACTTTATTGAAAATTGTAGAAGGAATGAAGGTGGAAAAGGACTCCAGTAGTTGTCGAAACGTAATGGATTTGCCGAAAGTTCAAAATGAGTTGCCAAAAGTTCAAATTGGTATGCCAAAAATTATCTACACATTATTATTATGTAGATAGACGCATTCAGATCGTTGTAGACAAGGAATAAAGATCTATCTATCAACGCCCCCGGAATGCCAGCAGCCCCTGAGGCACCTCTAAATGTGAAATCCTGGCAACAAGCAAAACGTCTACAGCTTTGATTTGATTTGGACGATATTTTCAGACAACAAAATTTCCCCAAAGGAAAAAATTACTTCTACACGATGGTTTTGCAAAATAACGGGCAAAGTTTCTGACCGGGATAAATGGTAGATGTAGTAAATATCGCATAATTACCTGGCTTGCCAGAGATCTTGCACTTGAACAAAACGGGCTGCCCTTCCTTCCTCGACTGGTCCGTCAGCTTTTCGACGACTGTCGGAGCCGTCTGAGGTCCGGCTGGTTCGGATTTCCCGGGCGTTGCACCTTTTTTAGGCGATTCGACGAGAAGTTCAGCCTCGCAACGAGCCTCGCCCGACTGATTGATGGCCACGCATTCGTAGTTTCCAGAGTCCTCGGGAGCGCTTTCGATTATGAGGAGTGTATACGTATTGTCTTCTTCAAGAGTTTTGTACCTGATGTCGGACGTGATTTTCTTACCATTCTGTGAAACGAGATAAATTGGTCAGAAATATTCGGAACTAGGTAACGAATACAACACCTCAAGGTTAACCTAAGATTGTCTAGACTCCCTTAAGGCTGCAGCTCGGGGCAATAACCTGACTTTGCTCAGGAGTTCCTGCCCATGAGGGATCTAACGGCAATGGAGACTGACTCGCCAAACAGGGATCAGAGGTGAATTCTTTTGCCCATGGACCTTGGCTAGAAGTTACTAAGAGCTTCACTGTTCAATAGGTCCAAAAATGGGAGGATAACAAAATAGCTGCAGATTGACGCAATGCTCTTAACACGTTCAGACCGGCTGCTTCCACCCTGGATCCACGCGAAACCTTCGCCTGGTACGGCTGCTTCCACGGTGGATCCATGAAAATTTTTCGAAACGCTCTGGATAGTTCATTTTTCCCCCAACAGGGCTCTTTTTGGTCTAAATCGCTTTGGAATGAACCCACCTTACCGTCCCAACCTTTCGGTTTCGGATATCAGTGCAAAAATGCCGGCTTCTCATCAGTGCGACTGTTTTGCCGTGAAGTTCCAAAATTTTCCTAGATCCTGGGGACAATCTGGGTTTTGAGCCCCGGTCTGAAGGTGTTAAGAGAAGTAAGCAGCTGATTATCATTTCCAAGAATGGAGTAAAAGCTTCAGTCTTGGGAAATCTTATGGATAATTGAAGAAATTTCAGCTTACCTTGAGCCAATAGACGTCCAACGGTTTGGAACCGTCGATCTTGGCGTCGAACCGTGCAAGTTGCCCAGCCTTGACTGCCGCACTCTGTACGGTGGTCAGGAAGCTGGGAGGGATCACCCCTCCTCGTCCGGTCCTCTTCCTTTCTTCAACAACGAGATTCGCAGAGCACTTAGCTCGTCCTCCTCTGTTCTCGGCGATGACCGAGAAGACGCCAGAGTCCTCCAGGAAGACCTGGCGAAGGACCAGGATGGACTTGGTCGAGAAGGTGTGGACCTGCAGGTCGGGACTGCTGGTGATGGGGAAGTCTTCCCTGTACCATTGGATCTTGGGGAGTGGGTCTCCATCGAATTCGACCTCAAATCTGGCAGGCTCGTTCTCGAAGGCGCGACAGGGTTGGATTTTCTTTGTGAAAACTGGCGGAACGGCAGGTTTCTAAAAACAATGACAAATATCGGGTGAGAATAAACATACTACCAACAAATATTGTTCAAAACTAAAATTTCATGTATTGTTGTGAAAACATTTTTATATATTTATCGATAGAGGGTGAAATTAATTTAAGCTTTTCTTTGAAATTACTTTACTGATTTCCGTTGGGTAAAAATTACGATTTTTTAAAAATTTATTTGTTTAAATCAGGTATCTATAACTCACATTTAAACAACCGTAACTACAATATTCTAAGGAAAGTACTCAACTCACCACTTGTCCCTGAACCACGCGTTCTTGTGTGTGCGCTTTGTGTTCCACTTCCGTAGTTTCCGTCGTAGAAATTTTCCTGGTGATTTCCTGATCGCCCTTCACTTCCTTCTGAACCTGCTTCTGAGTCTGCTGATGAATCTCTTTGCCGTGCACTGTGCTCTCAGAGGGATCCACAGGCGGTCTTCCTTGCGCAACTTTCTGCAACGTCTTTTGTTGAGTCTGTTGCTGCAGGAAGTTCTGTTGCTGACGGTCTGACGTTTCAGTGCTGTCGGATTTCACGACTTTTTGAAGCGGTTTCTGCTGCATTTGCTGTTTGAGGAAGTTGGCTTGTTGGTCAGATGGTTCAGGGCCCTCCGTGGGCTTGGCAACTTTTTGAAGCGGTTTCTGCTGCATTTGCTGCTGAAGGAAGTTGGCTTGTTGGTCAGATGGCTCAGGGCCCTCCGTGGGCTTGGCAACTTTTTGAAGCGGTTTCCGCATCTGCTGTTGCAAGAAGTTCTTTTGCTCGTCTTCAACCGATTGAGTAGCCTCTGTAGAACGCACCACCTTTTGAAGAGGCTTTTGCTGAACTTGCTGCTGCAGGAAGTTCTGTTGTTCTCTGGTTTCTTCAGCTTCCACTTCTTCGCCTTCATTCGTGAGACGTCCAGTAGCTCTTAGGCTCCTTGGTTTTTGCCAAGGCATCAACTCCGGTTCCTTTTCCCTGTTAACCCAACAAGTGCATTCATCAATAGGTAGCAAGGTTCACAATAAATTGACTGTGCAAAACACAACATTTTTAGCCTCTAAGCAGCTTTCCACTAAAAAATTCACAAATGATTATAAAATTCATGATTTAACGAATTAGAAACTTACAGGTTGGTCTCGTAGCTTTGCGCCATTCCTCTAGCCACGGACTTCCTTGCAACTCGCTCGCCAGGAATGGCAAATTGGTGGGAAGATTCGCGAATGCGGTTTTCCTTCACGATCTGTTCACCCTCCAACTAGAAATGGATAAAAATCAGAAAAGGTTTAGGCAGATTTTCTAAATTTTGACGTTTTGGCTTTTGACAGAATTTGATCTTAGCATTGAGCATGTACTGAAAAACTCTTGTAAGGACTTTGGACTTACTTCACGGAGTCTGTTATAGTACTCTTCGCCTTTCTTCAGCCTGACCTCCTGAGCCCAGCCTGGCTGGTCCTCTTTGGGCTGAGCTTTCATCTTGGCCAAATCGCTGCTGATCTCAGCGCCTCTGTGGTCCATGTGAGACCTCTCTTCGAACACTTTCTCCAGCTCGGTATCCTGCCTTTCTTGCTGATATTGTACCAATTCCGAATCGTACCACGCTGTACCGAATATAATCCACATCATTACGTCATCCATATCAAATACAATCTCCTTTTAAACATATCATGCCGGTACTTCCATCATTTTGTGGCAAGTTTAGTGGAACACCCGAATAACCGTATGCATCAATCGTGATATTTAAAAATTCTATCTTCCATCAAAACATCAACAAACAAAACCCGACTAAACAAGTTAACGTGTAAATTTTCATACTTCGATTTTGACTGTTCCACGAATAGTAAACGATGGAGCAGGTTTTGTATCCACACTCCGAAAACGTGCTCGTCACTGAAATATGTCAGAAACGGTGTCTTTTGCACAAAAATCGTTGTTGTGAGAACATTTTGGTTCGTACAAAAGACCGACGGACTGTCACAGTAACACCAGCACATCCTCAGAGCGGTAACTCGAAAGACAACATCGAAACGACCATTCATCATGCACAATTTGCTATAGAGCGGATTTTCAGGAAACAAAAGTTTCATCGAATTTTACAAAGCTTATATCCACGTTTTTTTTTTAAATCTGATCAGAAATTAGAGTTCAACGTGAAAACTTCAACCCTATTCAAGAACCACAAATGTAACTCCTATACTGAATTATTTGTGTAATACTGCCTTCCTGGAAGTGATAGGAAGGAACTAATGGAATGCCAGATCAGCTGTGTGAGCCTTAGAGCCGACATCTCCCCTGTACCCTAGAGCTCTGAAACTCGACTGGGAGAACAAACATCCTGATTTGTTGGCGACCTCCACGCCATCTCTCATCACAGACCCTCTTAGAGACCAATTCACATTTGCAGGTGAATTTAAATTTTCAAGTAATCTCCAAGGACTTCTTAATGACTTGATGCCACACCTAGTAAAAATAATTACCTATTGTCAATTCAAACAAGATTTATTTGAATAAAATATGTCTTTTTAACTTGTGATTGGCAAAACTACATCAGAAACCATTGGTTCCAACGAAAATCCGCCATAAACTTCATGCTACAACTTATAAAAACATGATGGATGCAAATGCATTTCCCAACGAATTTTGAGGAAAATCAAAATGTCAGTCTTGAATGAATTTTGATTCGAACATATCGTGGATTTTTGTGCGGGAGAAATGCGGTGTTTAAACCAACTAAAGAAAAAAATGCAGTGAAAACATCGAAATGGATAATCACAACATCTATAAAATTACGTATATCGAGAAGAAAAAGTCCACTAAACATTCCCACGACATCAAAGTAGTACTGGAATGCAAGAATTGGTGATACAACAGGTGAACAATGAAGGATTTCTGTGCCTTGGAGTAGATTTCAGGCATATCGAAATGTTTACAAGGTTTACGACAAACAGAAGCGTCATGCAGGTCAATGTGGTTTTAGTAATCATGAACGTGAAAGTAAATTTCCAGTCTTTCCCCATTCGAGGAAAAATTTATATTAATGTGAACTCAAGTTTTATGTTTCAGTATCCAATTCTATAACTAGAGAAATTCTGAATTGCCTACTGAAGGTTCACAAATCAGCTGCAAAACCATGCCTCCAAGAGGAGCTCCATTGACACACAAAATGAAGAAGGGCAAATGGTCTGCATGGAAGTATTCTTCATTCCTACTTCCTACAGCAAGCAGTCTGCATGGAAGTATTCTTCATTCCTACAGCAAGCAGTCTGCAAGGAAGTATTCTTCATTCCTACTTCCTACAGCAAGCAGTCTGCATGGAAGTATTCTTCATTCCTACTTCCTACAGCAAGCAGTCTGCATGGAAGTATTCTTAATTCCTACTTCCTACAGCAAGCAGTCTGCAAGGAAGTATTCTTCATTCCTACTTCCTACAGCAAGCAGTCTGCATGGAAGTATTCTTCATTCCTACTTCCTACAGCAAGCAGTCTGCAAGGAAGTATTCTTCATTCCTACTTCCTACAGCAAGCAGTCTGCAAGGAAGTATTCTTCATTCCTGCTTCCTACAGCAAGCAGTCTGCAAGGAAGTATTCTTCATTCCTACTTCCTACAGCAAGCAGTCTGCATGGAAGTATTCTTCATTCCTACTTCCTACAGCAAGCAGTCTGCATAGAAGTATTCTTCATTCCTACTTCCTACAGCAAGCAGTCTGCAAGGAAGTATTCTTCATTCCTACTTCCTACAGCAAGCAGTCTGCATGGAAGTATTCTTCATTCCTGCTTCCTACAGCAAGCAGTCTGCAAGGAAGTATTCTTCATTCCTACTTCCTACAGCAAGCAGTCTGCATGGAAGTATTCTTCATTCCTGCTTCCTACAGCAAGCAGTCTGCATGGAAGTATTCTTCATTCCTACTTCCTACAGCAAGCAGTCTGCATGGAAGTATTCTTCATTCCTACTTCCTACAGCAAGCAGTCTGCATGGAAGTATTCTTCATTCCTGCTTCCTACAGCAAGCAGTATGCATGGAAGTAATCTTCATTCCTGCTTCCTACAGCAAGCAATCTGCATGGAAGTAATCTTCATTCCTGCTTCCTACAGCAAGCAATCTGCATGGAAGTATTCTTTATTCCTACTTCCTACAGCAAGCAGTCTGCATGGAAGTATTCTTTATTCCTACTTCCTACAGCAAGCAGTCTGCATGGAAGTAATCTTCATTCCTGCTTCCTACAGCAAGTAGTATGCATGGAAGTATTCTTCATTCCTACTTCCTACAGCAAGCAGTCTGCATGGAAGTATTCTTCATTCCTGCTTCCTACAGCAAGCAGTATGCATGGAAGTATTCTTCATTCCTGCTTCCTACAGCAAGCAATCTGCATGGAAGTATTCTTCATTCCTGCTTCCTACAGCAAGCAGTCTGCATGGAAGTATTCTTCATTCCTACTTCCTACAGCAAGCAGTCTGCATGGAAGTATTCATTCCTACTTCCTACAGCAAGCAGTCTGCATGGAAGTATTCTTCATTCCTACTTCCTACAGCAAGCAGTCTGCATGGAAGTATTATTCATTCTTACTTCCTACAGCAAGCAGTCTGCATGGAAGTATTCTTCATTCCTGCTTCCTACAGCAAGCAGTCTGCATGGAAGTATTCTTCATTCTTACTTCCTACAGCAAGCAGTCTGCATGGAAGTATTCTTCATTCCTGCTTCCTACAGCAAGCAGTCTGCATGGAAGTATTCTTCATTCCTACTTCCTACAGCAAGCAGTCTGCATGGAAGTATTCATTCCTACTTCCTACAGCAAGCAGTCTGCATGGAAGTATTCATTCCTGCTTCCTACAGCAAGCAGTCTGCATGGAAGTATTCTTCATTCCTACTTCCTACAGCAAGCAGTCTGCATGGAAGTATTCTTCATTCCTGCTTCCTACAGCAAGCAGTCTGCATGGAAGTAATCTTCATTCCTGTTTCCTACAGCAAGCAGTCTGCAAGGAAGTATTCTTCATTCAGACTGCTTGCAGTAGAGAGTAGAAATGATGGGTCTTCCATGCAGACTTCTGTGTGTCAAAGAATTACATCCAAGAGGCTCTATGGCTGGTTTTGGACCTTCACTCAGTAGGCTATTCACATGATAGACATTGAAGTATATTTATTACAGAAAACTGGTGTTTCTAGAATGTTTTTATTCACAAAATTACTTCAATTCAGTCTTAAAACTACAGAACATACATGGTCAACTCAATGATTCATATCTCGAGGGACCAAGCTGTTTGCTCTAATAAATTGTAAAGAGAGCGATGGATAACAACTCTAACCCAAATGATATCTTGAATCTATACCTATAGATTATTATACAGGAACTCGAGGCACAAATTATCATGTCTACTTCAACAACAAATCCAAAGGAAAACGAATTGAGGAGGGAATGGAAATGCATAGTTTTGTACTAAATAAAGAGAGCTTTTCAAAGGTCAAAGCATTAGGTAGGTATTATGGAGAGTTGACTGTACCTTCATCAAGATTGGTTCACTTGTTTTCATAATGTGATAAATGCAATTGAGGGGTTTCCTACAAGAACAAGATAAGTCCGAAATCGAAAATTCTAAACCTGCTGAATTTTGTGAAAGGCCTTTTCCTGAATTTTCCCCCTCCTGTTGCAAAATGTGACTTGTTTGGTTCTTGCTGAATTTTCATTGAAGCCCAAGTACTGCATGTTTATGACGTGAACACGTTTTGCATGTTTATGACGGTAATCAAATTTTCTGTTTTTATTATAATAATGAAGCTATTTCCGAACTGTGTTTAAAAACTGACAACTAGAACATATAAAATGTTTTTTTAGATGCCTATGTTGCTGGTTAAATTTCCATGTTTTCTTTGTTTCACCATCAGTAACATGAAGGAGAAAATAATAGTTCCTACTATCTTAAGAATTTGAAAAATGAATGAATAGATAAGTAGACAAGCAGTCGTTTCATCAAAAACCTTTATAAGGGAAAAAAGAAAATGTTCAGAAACTGAAATGGGAAACAAACAGCTGGGAATGCGACGCCCTGACCTTCAGGCGCAGTGTTGCCACGCACGCGCGGACTTATTTCGTTCTTGCGGAAATAGAGAGGACTAGAATTCTCCTGCAAAATGCGCAAATTTTGAAGCCTCCCGTAGACTTGGACCTGTTCGGTTCTTGCCGAAATGAACTTGTTACTAGATATCGCACACATTCAGGAACAAAATGGCGCCTTAACCGGGTTTTTTCAAACTTTGGACTTATCTTGTTCTTGTAGGAAACCCCTCAATTCTATTTGGAATGTATAATTTCAATATCACTGGAAGTTGATTTATTATTCTTACTGTTACTCGTATAAAAGAGATCAAATAACTAGGAGAGATCAGTAAACACTAGAAATCTACTTTCACTAAAAAATATCTAATCTAAGTGCGATTAATTGATTATTTCAGGTTAATATACATGATTTAAACTAATTAAGCCAGCTGAAATGATTTTTTCCTCAGTTAGTTTCTTCACTGTTACAGGTACCTATTACGTTCCCTACGGCGAGCGAACATGCCTTTCACTCTTCCGTAGAATATGGAGTTACGTTGGGGGAGTTTAAAACTGCGCACATTTGAACAACCTCGAATTGTACCAAAAATTGTAAATGCAAGAAACATTTGTGGAGTTATATATGAGTATATAGGTATTTTATTACCCAAATTTTACCTCCTATTGTGTTTCACACAATTCATGACGCATGAAATTTTAACAGAATTATCACGCGGAGAGTGGAACTAACCACTTGGCTAATAACTTAATTTTTTGCGTTTTAATAATGCTAATGAACAGTTTGTTGAAATTGCAAATAGAATTGTTCAATTCTCAGAGTAATTCATGAAAAGATGTGAAATTTCCTCAAAAAATCCAAGGGAATACACGTACGATAAATGCCTGGTTCCAGTAGAATGTTTTCAACAAATTTGCAAAACCTTAATAATATCAATTTTGATTTGAAATTCGCATTATAACAAAGAACATCATTCAAAAATGCGCAGCTTCAGAGACGTCCTAACGAGTCAGTTGGTCCCTCACTTCCGTGATACAGGGTAATCAAGAAACAAATTGGATTGGAAACAACCATTCGTGCAGTTTTGACCCACAAAACGACACGAATTTCAACACATAGTGATTATATGAACTGGTTTCACCATTTACCTGGGGAGTATTTACCGTTAGACGTCGAGAAGTATTCCAGAACCTGACACCAGGTGGCAGCAACCGCATTAGAGAAGCTTTTTTTTATTTTGTGAGGGAGGTATTTTTTTGAATGGGTAGGTATATGCGGGTAAATGAAAAGTTGTTTTCATGTTATGTGTTATAATGCGTCCTTTATCTACGATTACATATAGTAAAATAGATAAAAAGTGCACGCTAAGAGTACACTGTCAAGAGGAAAATGTAGCTGTGTATTAGTGATAGTAGAGAGAAATGCGCTGTGGATTAATGGATAGCTTGTACAATTTTATAACACAAAAGTAGCATAATAAAAAGTAAAATAATCATGAAAAAATCAACAAAATATTCAACAAAATGAGAGCAAAATAGGCAATATAAATAATGAATAAAATTCGTTTTAAAAGAAGCCACACCCCGATTCTTAGGGGTAGTAGAGAATAATGATTTGCTCTAAAACTGTGCAGGAATATAGTAAACACTCACGCCTTGGAGAGTTCTTGAGGACTCCGCGGTAGTCGTCTCCTCTTGGCGTCACGGAAAGTTGCGTTTCGACGCGGGCTTCTCCCGAAGAGTTGCGGGCGACGACGGTGACGGTGCCGGTGTCGTACTGGCGCACCTTGGGGATGTCGAGGTGCCACATGCCGTCGTAGGTGAGCTTGCATCTGGCGCCCTGGAACACGAGTTTATGGGCACAACTTCAGGGTTCGATTGTACAAGGTATTTCCAACAAAAAATGTCTCCTTAACCCACTCAAAATTCCTTTTTTTTTAGGACGTCCCACAGTAAGACTTGGGCGTCCTTATGCGATCGATCTGGGGTAAAGGAGGACAACACTCAACAGAAAAAAAAATAACCACACAGTAATCCGTTTTAGACCATTCTGAATCCAAATCCGCAAAAAAACCATAGGTGAATGTCTGTGTGTGTGTGTGACAAAATCTTGTGTCGTCTGTCCAGCCCTTAGTTCTCAACCGATTTTCGTGGTTCTTTTTTTGTTCGACGCGGAAAACTATCTAGTTGTGCACTACGTCGCCGGAATTTTGAATTTTGCTTTTTAAGGGGGGGAAAGGGGGGGTTAATGCTTAAAAAACGTGCGTTTGCGGGCATAATCTTGTGTTGTCTGCCCAGGCCTCAATTTTCAACCAATTTTCGTGGTTCTTTTTTTGTTCGACGCGGAAAACTATCTAGCTGTGCACTACGTCGCCGGAATTTTGAATTTTGCTTTTTAAGGGGGGGAAAGGGGGGGTTAATGTTTAAAAAACGTGCGTTTTTGGGCATAATCTTGTGTCGTCTGCACAGGCCTCAATTTTCAACCAATTTTCGTGGTTCTTTTTTTGTTCGTCGCGGAAAACTATCTAGTTGTGCACTACGTCGACGGAATTTCTAATTTTGCTTTTTAAGGGGGGGAAAGGGGGGTTAATGCTCAAAAAACGTGCGTTTGCGGGCATAATCCTGTAAAATTTGCCCAGGCCTCAATTTCCAACCGATTTTCGTGGTTCTTTTTGGTTTATTATTTTCAATAATGAACCTTTGGAATCGACCAAGAAAAAAAAAATTTAACACCCCCTCAAAATTTGATGGTTTACGTTTCAAGGTACGTAGAATCCAAAAATCGAATAAAAATATGGCTGTCCGTCCGCCGTACGCGGCACTTTTGCCACTTAGCATTGACCGATTTTGATGAAATTTGGTATGTAGGCTCCATTTGGGGTCTAGTTGTGCCCCGAAGCTTTTGGTTGATGTAGGTCACTTCTAAGGGTTCCAAAATCAATTTAGAAATTTTGAAAACGCCCTAACTCGAAAAATTTTGATATAAAGGTATTGTTTTTCCTTCAATTTAAGATTCTATAGAATTTTTTGAGACCACGCGGAGCTCTGTAGGACAAATCGTTCGCTCCCTACGAAAATTTGAGGGTTTATATTGAAATATATATATATATAAATCAAAACACGAGTGTGAATCGCAAAAGAGGCCTAATCTCCGTTCAAATTAGAGCTGACCGAAATGCAATCGATAGTTGGTGATTTTGTTTTTTTTTTTTTCATTTTTTTTTTAAAGTATACATTTTTTTTTTTTTTTTTTGCTTTCATATTGGATGGTTGGTGATTTTGTAGACGAGTGATCTATATAGAAAAATAATAAACCATTGTGTAATAATTTGCAGCGTTTTTTATTCAACGCGGAAACCTATCTAGTTGTGCACTACGTAGCCGGAATTTCTAATTTTGAATTTTAAGGGAGGAAAGGGGGGTTAATGCTTAAAAAACGTGCCTTTGCGGGCATAATCCTGTAAAATTTGCCCAGGCCTCAATTTCCAACCGTTTTGCGTGTTTCGCGTGTTGGGTATCGTAGATCATGGTTTTTAAATGCTCTTCAAATTCGAGGCTCCCACGTCGCTAGAAATGTTATGGTGGATAATGGTGGGGGGGGATCACTATTTCTTGCCTATAATACTTGATAAATTACATCGAGTGAACAGTTTTTTCGCTTACCAACTGGTATTAATTGACCTAATGCTTATCCAATGGGACGTCCCCTGGAATGCATGCATTACTAAACAATATGTTTTTCAACGTTCTTATTTTGGGTCTGACTGATTTTTCCCTATAATCATTTATAGCGATTTTTTGGGAAACTTGGTGATGGCCAGGTGACCTTTCAACTCCTGGCGCGAAAGTTCTTTGCCGCTTGATTCCACTCTTCAACTCCTACAGAATCGAGGTGCTTCATTTCAACATTTGCAACCCCATCTTGGCTGAACAAAGCTCTATCTCTCTATGTTGATTCGATTAGTTTTATCTGCTGCATTGAATTATGTTCTGACTTCTTGGATTTGATGAATTTACCCAAGACAACTTCGTTTGCATGAATTAGTCACCTCAATTTAGCGAGGACGGTCAACTGGCCTCCTTCCTAAATTGAGGGGAGCAGATCGACTATTGGAAGTACATAAGTACAGAGACTTTAAGGCCGTCTCATTTCAACCCATGAAAGTATCAACAAATTCCCAACACGTAAAGTTGTAGTGACAATTGCGTCTTTCTTTCGTGCATACAACTTGGGAATACAGGACTTTACATTTTGGGCGAATTTCCAATTCGTAAGATTAATGGAATCCTTGATTGTGCCTTCCTTCGTGCTTGCAACTCAGGAAATAGGAGTTTGAAACTAGCCAAATTGTACCAAAGAAAGAGAAGCAATTTTAAGAAGAAGGGAAATATAGATAACTCAGATTTGTGGTTTTAAGAATATCGCCAGAGAAAGATAGTGGTGAGATAGTTTTCAGCGGTAGTCGGGAAACCAGAATGTCTCGAATTGGGCCAGGACAGGTCCTTTTATATCAAGGTAAGAAGACCGAGGCCTTTCTCCCTCTAAGGCCAGAGCCTTCCCCTCTACTCCTCTCAAGGTGGAGCTGGGAAATCTAGCCCTTGGTCGGAGTCTCTTGTTTGCGTTTATTGATAACACTTAATAGCAATTAAAATATTATTGTGATACGCCATAAATAGGATCTTCACATGTTCCTAAATTCTATCTCTCAGGCAAGAGGACTGTACGTCGCCACCCAGTCAAACCACTCTTGAACTAAACCCTGCTGAACACTATAGACTGCTCAAATAGTAAGACCGCCCTAGTCACTTTAAAAAAATTCTGTTGGCGTGAAGAAGCAGCGGCATTGGCTTCACTGCAGTATTGCGGCTCATCATAGAAGCTCATAATATTACATACTTACAAAGAATACTATATACTTACAAATAAAAATACTTACGTTGACAACAGTGTGATCATTGATCAGCCAGACGACTCTGGGACGTGGGAAGCCAGTGACGCGACAACAGAATCTGGCGCAGTCGCCTTCCTGAACCGTGCAGGGCTCTGGTTTGCTCACAAATACTGGAGCTTCTCTCTCCTTTTCTTCCTCCACTTTCTCTTCGGACGTCCTGCAATGAAAAGATACAACCAATCATGTCGTCCTACATAGGTTAAATTAATAAATGGACCACCATCAACTAACGAGTAAAAGCAACTCACTTCGGATCAAGGAAAAATGTACATTTACGTGGGAATCAATATTTGCTTTTAGTAGGTAGCAAACAAGTGTGATATAGAACAAGGGAATCAATTGCTCGAAAATATACATGATTCCGATTCATATGAATGCAAACAACTTCAGTACCTAGTCCAGAATATTCAATACTGAACATCCAAAAAGACGATTCACTATCGTGTTTCTGAAGGATTTCAGAAGAATGACTGCAACATATTCGTGAATACTAAAATACAATCAAATTCACAATTCAGAGATGCATTGTCCATGCGGTATTCCCACATCCCCCAAGACCTACCCATGAGTTGCAATGGCTGTGGGTCATCTTTTGACTTAACACACGCTCTCAACTGCAAGAAAGGGGGGGGTGGTTAAAAGGGGACATGATGACGTGCGGGACGTAACCATGGCAATTGCTGATCTAGCCTGGGGGGGGGGGGGGCAGTGGTCGAGCCAGTGATGCAGGAAGCAGCCAATGGACACCCCGCGTTGGTGGGCGACAGTGAATGGGGTTTGGGAGAGTGGGAGGCCAGCGTTTTTCGATAATCGCATTGTAAATGCTGCCGCTGCCTCTCCCAAGACTGGCACCAAACAGCTCGAATGGCTGCTCGCGCGAAGCACACAAAGTATGACCAGGCGGCAGAGGACCATCGACGGTCATTCACACCCTTAGTCAGTTCCTGTGACGGGGCTCTGGAACAAGAATTCGAGGTCTTCCTGAAGAGAGCAGCTTTTGTGTTGGCTGAGAAGTGGCAACGACCTTACTCCCAACTGACAGGATGGCTTAAGGTAAAAGTACAGTTCGCCATAATTTGGGCGGTATCACTTCAGCTACGCGGAGCAAGGAGGAGAATACGCTCACTAGGATTGGAGGATGGGGCGGCTTTGTCTTCCATGGTGGACCATTGAAACCATAAATTCTCGTATACTCTGCACATATCACACTCTTGTTACCCAGAAGCTACAATATTGTTCACATTCTACCTTCAAACTTGTTAATAATAAAAATGATAATTAAATAGAAAAAAAATCAAATTCACAATAATAATTGCCAGTTTATCTTCAATTTTTGTTGGTTGCTAGTTTAACAGTTATTTGAAGAATATGTTGATTGCTGGGCTAGAGGTTGGCGACATGTTTTGACAAAAGTGGTCGTATCTGAATTTTGAAATTCAAACCGGTAAACAACAACAGAGTGTTTGATGTCTTATCAATTGACCTCCCCATACCAATCAAAAACACCAGTTGTTAAGTACTGTTCGAGTAACAATTAATCGCAAATAGGTAGGCGGTCAGAACCAAATGGGGCCCCAATAATCCCCGATAAGCCCCGTGCGCCGATCTTGCCTTCATCTCATTATCTTGTTGATTTGGACCCCAAGCTGCTAAGTTATTCGGTAGCCATCAGTCAGTACCGCCCTGAATCTCGCATCTCGTACTTCTGCTAGACAGGATAATAGTAAAATTCAGGTGGTTCTTCTCTGCAAGTGCAGGATTTTAAATTTCATGTTGTATCAGAATTGCCTTTTGGCATAATTCTTTGGAAGTGTTGTCACTTCTGAAAGCCCCATTTACCGTATTTGCTGTGCTGGAGCTGCGTCTCAGCATGATATTAGAGAGTTTTCGCCACGTCTTTTGTGACGACCGTCCGCGTGTAATATCCATGCAACCGTCCGAAAATGGTGACTGCGCATGCGTGACGACTCGGACGGCGAGTCGGCTTTTGGCGGCGTTGGGAATGACTGTTTTCTTGACGACTCTACCCTTGATAACCTCACAATTTTATAACCGGTTTCAATTTAGATCGGATGTAGCAGGATTTTGTGTTGTCCGACGTTCGACTCCCGTGTTTTGGTTCTCGATTTTAGCTTTGATTTGTAAAACAGTTTTCATTTTCCCGGGAATTATCAAGTTTTTCATCTCTCGAAACAAACTACTCGTCACTAGAATTCTGTTATCTTCGCATCAAGATCAAGTGAATCCATCGTATACTATTGTTGACTCTGTGCGAATTTTACATTGTTTGAATGTCAATGAAATTTCTGAATAAATGCGCCCTTGTTTTTCATTTGATGTTGTATATTATTTATTCATCTACCAACACACCTAACTACAGATCTACAATAAACAGGCGACGAGAGTCAGTTCACGTAAGTAGGTACCATTTAAGATTTCAATTGATAGTTCCGCTTGCAGTGATCATCGTACTTGTAAGTTGCATGGCAAATTGGAAAAAATGCTCTTACTACAGTCATCAAGTTTATTACCTTTGAAAAAATACCTTTATTTCACACAATAGTAGGTATTTGATTAATTATGGATGTCTGCATTTAGGTGTTACGTCTATAAGTTCGTACATCTATCCTAGTTTGATAGATCTTTACTTTCGTTTTTGTAATAGTCCGCACGTCCTGGTAGGTAGAAACGAAGTACCTAGCTACTCTAAATTATATATAGATATGTTACGGACGTGTTGTTAGACAAACAAGAAACAAGTAGAAAGGTAGCTACTGCAAAATCGGCAGTAAAGTACTATAGACCCAAAAAATGCTGTAAGAGGTCTGGAAAAGCTAGTGGTATTCACTACTTTCTAAAGGTAAAAACGATCTAAATCATCAGTAGGTAGGTTTTTATATCGCAATGTAGGGTCCGAAAGGGATGTAAATAGGTACCTACCTACCTATCCAAGTAGTAATAAATTTATTGCTTTTTCAATACGGCAAATATTCGCTATCGGCCATTTTCTAGTGACTTCACAGGTCGGTAGCTGTTTAGCGTCACTTCCAGAGTCCGCACTTTATTTTGTGACGACTCGAAATCCACCAAAAAAAGTTAGCATCTGCGTCTGCTGGCCCCATCTGTCTCTAGTCGTCACGATTTCAAGTCGCCACGCCTGACGTGGCGAAAACTCTCTATTCTGGCTTGTACCTTCTCAAGCAGAACGTCATCTATCTTCAGGAATCCTGTAACCTTCTGGGTTATTCTATTCTACATTGGGTCTCTCGATAATTCTACCAATTACCTATTTGGATAGGAAAAGGTGCAGACCGGAACCCCATGAATGAGGTTCAATTTTCCGAGTATATTTCCTACTCTTCTATTCAACGTACGTGGTTTCCTCGTACCTACAATAACTGTGACGCCGTCATCCTCAGCACTCTTGACGCCAACTTATTGATAATTAGTTTCTTAAGAAAAAATAGGGACACTAGGAAATGGGGTATTTCGGTGGATCGGAAATTCAGGTTTTTGACCTCAAATTTGGATTCAGCACCCTTGAAACCTATATACTCCAACTTTAAGCCCAATGATACTTAACATGTGGTAGAAAAATTAATTAAAGAGATCACACGTTTGAAAAAAAGGCGGACTTCTCTTAATGCACACACATTTATGCTGCGCGCGTGTGTGAGTAGTATTTTGTAGTATCCAAGAGGTCCTCCAAGGATTTCATCGCTTCCATGTGTGGATACTTTTTTCAAAGACAGTTGTCTAGCTACGTCTTGATTGGCTAGCTACGTCACACCATTCAAATCTTCAACTTTCCTTAGCTTCTCTGATCTTTTAAAAACATTTTCTCGACGAACAGATCCGATTATCGTTATTCCTGAGCCATACTCTTTTGAAAATTTTTTTTTTTTTAAATTGACTGAAATACCCCATTAGGACTTAGGCTAGGGCGATTTAGAGCGGTGCTGCAGGCTGATTGGCAACCTATCGAATTTGATGACATTTGAAAACTAAATAAACTGTTTTTTTTTTGGATTCTAATTGCATTTCTATTGAATGGCCCTATAGTTTCTCCTCTAGCTAAGGGCGTAAGCAAATCAAATCATATAAGAGGAGTGGCGCCCATTTTGACTTTTTTTTGGTACCTACATAATCCTATCAGGCACGACCCCCCCCCCCCCACGAACTCTACCCATGCTAGGACTGGCCACCTGATGGTGCAAATGTGGTGCGGCTGAATGGTCGTAACAGTACTCACATGTACATCGAGGATTCGAGCTCCCTGATCTTCTCGATACTCTTCATTCCCTTGGGAAGCTGAGAGTCGTAGATGATTCCAGGCTTGCCGGCCGTTTTGATGATTGCTCTTGTCTCATCCATGCCGTAAAGGTTGGTAGCCCTGCACAGGTATTCACCGCTGTCTTCGGGGTACACCCAGCCGAAGTTCATCGCGACGTACCCAAAGTCGTAAATAGGAGTGAAACGGTTCTCTGCAATCGTACGAGTTCACGGGTTAAAGTTTTGTTCACATTTATAATAAGTAAGAAATCGTTTTGAAACAATGAACTAGTTACTTACTGTGATGCAGTGGTTTGCCGTTGTAGAACCATTCAACTTTCATGTTGGGATCACCCACAGGAGCGAGCTGGCACTCGAACTTCGTCGCTTCCATCTCAACGAGTTCGGTTTGATCCTTGATTTGAGTGACGAACCTGTAGAATGATTAAAGAAGTGCATGAGAGGAAAGATCTCAAGTACAGAGATGAGAGACATTCAGCATAAGATGAGAGACAAGTACAGAGCTGAAGTTCGGCAGTACAGAGAACAAAGACGCTTGAATTCGAATTTAAGACATTCCCAAAAAGTCCTAAGTAGGGGCTGTGGTAGTTTTACTGCACGTTGTTACTTGAATTGTTGTAACAGTACTGTAAAGTAAAGTAAACAACCATTTCAGGTTGGATTTTCGTCCGACTGCCATTCCTGGCGTCGCGGACGTCATCAGCTGTTAAGGGAAGATCAGAATTTGTTCTGATGATTTCGCTCATGGCTTCCCATTGGCCTCACCGCCCTGGGTTGGGACGAGGGGGAACTGCGACCGGCTTACCCGGAAAATATGCCGCAGAGGCGGGCTTCGAACTCACGGCCCCTGCAACCGGTTCGAGTTCCATCTCCAGAGACACATGCCCTAGCTCGCTCAGTCACAGTTGACCCCTTGTAACAGTACTGTTTTCCGTCACCAAAAAAAAAAAAAAAAATTAATTAATAATTGGAATTGTGCAGGCTTGATTGGTAGTTTACCTTGGTGGTTGTTTCTTTTCGGGTTCGTACAGATCCTCCTCTGTCAAGTGAACTTCTGAAGTGTACTTCTTGATGGTTGCTTCCATCTGCATCAAAGCTTCCGACTTCTTCATTCCTCTTGGTACTTGGTTTTGTAGAATAATCGACGGTATTTCTACAAAATCGTTTATAATTAGTTACATCGCCGATTCATTGGAAATTGTTGGATAAATATAAACTGCGTTCAACTTATATTTTGTCGAATTGAAACTTGAAGGAAACTCACTTTTGCAGGAAATGGAAGCTTTGGTAAAGTCCTCGCCGTAAGCGTTGTAAGCTCTGCAAACGTAGTCGCCAGAGTCTTCTGGGTAAACGTAGAGTATGTCCAGAGAGACGAATCCCATATCGAAGACAGTTTTGTATCTGTGGCCCAACGGAAGAAGTTTTCCATTTCTGTACCACTCGATCTTCAAGGTTTCGTCCTGTTTTGGTTCAACCTTGCATTCGAACCTCACAGGTTCGCTTTCGCCAACCGACGCTGATGCGATCTGAATGTTGCAAATTACAGTGATTAAATATTGACATTAAGAACCCCAAATCAACATACATGCAGCTTAACCCAGAAGAAATGTAACATCTATTTTATTCCAAATCTCATTTTTGGTAGAGCAGAAATCAAGGGTATAGAAGGTAGGTTTTTCGTAAGTTCGTAATTGATTATACTAACTTGAGTGACAAATTTAGGTGGTTGAGTTGGAGCAGCAACTTCCGGCTTGGGTTCGGTGACTTTTCCCCTCTCGAGCTCCCTCAATTTCTCTCCACTCATGCCTCTTCCTTGTGGCAGCTGAGACTCCAAAACGACGTCGTGTTTGGCCTTGCAAGTCAGCTTCGCTTTGCTGGTAGCTGTTCCCCATCGGTTGGTCGCTCGGCAGATGTACTCGCCGGCGTCTCTCGAGTAGACGTACTCCATGTCGAGGACGACGAATCCGAAGTCGTTGATCATGTGGACGCGGGAGCCGGTGGCGAACGGACGTCCGTTGAAGAACCAGTCGATCCTCAAGGTTGGGTCGCCCACGGGTTCGACTCTGCAGTCGAAGTGAGCCTTGCCAGCCTCCTGGGCTTCGAAGTCTCTCAAGTCCACGATGAATCTAAAAATGCCAAGATGACACAATTGAAAAAAAGCTAGATAACTGAAACCAAGTTGTGTCCTATTCGATAACCTCAATGCCCAGCTGGAATTGTCCAGACGCCTTAAAGCTGAAGGGCTGTGTTTGGAGTCCCAGTCTCTTGGCCCAGAACCCTAGCTAGGGATTACTACGAGCTTCATTACTCTATAGATTATGCTATAGATGCTGCATGATTTCCAAGTAAAGAACAAAAGCTCTGCTGTCATTGAGGCCGATTTACCTTTGCATCAAAGCAGGCCTCCTCACTGCCCCCCTGCACTGCTGTGAGGGACTCGAGGGAGAACACGTACTCTGTGAGTGCCCTACTGGAGCATCTATTGGATTTCGACATTTTGGTAAGGGTATACTTGTCCTGATCGGCATTTCCCAGGAATTATGGATATCCTGGTATCAATGAAAGTACCGATAATTTCCTTCAATATGCTCCATTGCTTTCAATATACTTTCATGAAGGAGAAAACTGGTCCAAAATGGCAGAATGGAAAGTCATCCGGCATTGAATGAGTTTCCTCACAAGCTCGTTGGACCAATTACCTCTCCCTACATCTTCCCTACATATTCTTATAAGTGCACTGAGCTGTTAGGAGTACGGAGACTACTTCGACTAACATGAAAAAAACAAGGATTCTCACTTTGGTGGATTGGGTTTCTCTTCAGTTTCCATGACTTCGTCCTTCTTGTGGAGATCTTCTTCCAACTTCTGAATGCTTTCCGTTCCAGAGCTGAACGTATTTGGGAGTTGAGGCTCCATGATGATACCTTGACGTCCGCGAACCTGTAACTTGCAGGACACCACTGCTTCGCCGTGGTTGTTGGTTGCCTGCAACGTAACAAGAATATGTGAAGTTTCATATTTATTACTTGACCTAATTGTTGCTGTTCACGAGGGATTTGAAAATCATTACGCTAGATGTGAGATGGATAAGGAAGCTTGTCGGAATTTTCTTATTTTACCACCAATTGGTGAAATTGTTTAAGCGTTGCGTTCTTTCAGTACTTACAGAGGTCCCACTTAAATCCATTTTGCAGCATTGGAATTAGAAAAAGGGCAAAATAAATGCCTAACTTCAACAAATGGACAATAATAACCAATTCATTCACTTTTGTTTGAGCAAATTTCTGTGCACCAAAAATTTTGAAAACAATGTTTGTGAAGATCATTAAAATTTAATGATCCTTTTAAACAATAATAAATAAATTAAAACTAAATGCACGTAATTCAGGTTCATTGTAGTAATTTTCTGCGCAGTCCCATATCGTTGCATGAAATTATGAAGACTCTGTTGAACCCATCTTGTGGAAGAGTAACATAAACATCAGCCATATTGTAAAGATCACAACCAAAATATTGCACTCTTTATTTAATAAAGAGTGCAATATTTTGGTTGTGATCTTTACAATATGGCTGATGTTTATGTTACTCTTCCACAAGATGGGTTCAACAGAGTCTTCATAATTTCATGCAACGATATGGGACTGCGCAGAAAATTACTACAATGAACCTGAATTACGTGCATTTAGTTTTAATTTATTCATTATTGTTTAAAAGGATTTTGTAAAATAACTATAAATAATGAGTCGAGCCGACCAAAGCAAGAAACTAAGGATTATACCTTGCAAGTATAGAGACCAGCATCTCTGGTGTCGACACCAGAGATCTCCAAGATGACGAATCCGAAGTCGTTGATGGTTTTGAATCTGGAGCCAGCAGTGAGCGGCTTTCCGTTGTGGAACCACTCGACGCGCAGGCTCGGGTCGTTGATTGGCGTCAGGCGGCACTCGAAATGCGCCAAGGAGTACTCGACCAGCGTCAGATCAGCCGGCTGAGTGATGAACTCTGGAGGTTTGCCCAAATCGTCTTCGGGAAGTACCGGCGGGCGGAGTTGACCCAAGCCTTCCAGTTCGGCGATTTTGTCAATGGTGCCTTCCATGCCTTTGGGCAGTTGGGATTCAATGATGATGCTTCTTTTGCCTGAGAAAAGGATAGACTGTGCTGAATAACTTTTCACAATTAAATTGAGAGGGACGAACACTCTTCCCGTATACTGTTTTAGAAGGGTATCAGGTTTCTCACTGGCTGTTGATAAGAAAGGATCCTCAACAAATAAAGTACGAAAATAGGTTCGTAGCATTCTCAAGTTGGCCAAAGAAGTCAAGAAGCTGCACACACTACAATTTCAAAATCACTTCAGTTTAATTGGGTTCTCTTAAGGAGGCTATGCACAGACACCTGAAACCCAAAATCATCGAACTAAAACACCTGGAATGCTATCTAGGCGGGCGGGAATAGGGCCCCGGTGGTTGGGCCTCGTTCGGCCTACCCCCACTCCGTGGGGGTTCTGAACCTGTCGCGTGCCGTGTTTACATTGCAATGTTCACATTCATTGTTTGTGATTCGACGTACAAAGTATTTAATTGAAATTCAATACTATATAGTGAAGACCGTTTGCACCAAATACGATGACGATTATTGCGTTTGATGTTTATTCCTTACCATAAAATATAGGTTCGTTCTATCTACTATATTCTAGATAAGGTTTTGTAAGTATATTGTTCATTTTTGACCAACTTTATTCATCTTGTCAGTTATACAATCATCCTGTCTTATCAACTTAATTCTCGTCATTGTAAGTTAAAACGTCTCCCAAGTGGGTATGGCACATCGCTTCCTCGTATTCATAACCCGACTATTTAAGTAATCCGATGCACAGTAGTTAATCTCAAAACATCAATCTCTAAGTACCTTCCACTACCCTCATAGGGCACAATCTGCTGGCCAATCGGAACAACCCTGGGACATTTCGTCGAAATCGGATGGAAAAACATAGAAGTCATGGATGTTACAGGGAATTGACGTTTGCACATACGCAGTAGCTACCATCAGTCTGGGGACGATGATTTTCTCTGAAAGTTTTATCGAAATCGGAGGAAGGTATAAAATGTAAAACAAGAGAGGAAATTTCGATTTTGGAGAACTTTTATTTTTCAACCTTGAAAAGTGAAAACAAAGCTTCCGCTACCTTGGTAGACTTGGAAGCAAAATGTTTAGATACCTTCGGAATTTTTCAATACGTAACAGGTATTAAGAGTATCTATACAATATCTATGTTGTTCCCTGATCGTTTTGACTATTTGAAAATTTATTACTCAATACCCAAAAAGAAATTCAGCAATTTTTAAGAAAATAACAGTTTAGATATTAAACTGATTTTGATGATGCTTTTGGCCGGCGTACCCTTTCATCCCCACCTCGTCATACATAAAAATATTGCATACCTACATTTTTTCATAAATCTAGGATCAATTTCAATATTGTATTTCAATTTAAAGCATTTAATAAACGGTTTTGAAAACGACCCACTGCATTTATTTATTCTATTATGAGTTAAGTACCTACATTATACTGACAGTAGGTAGTACACAAGTACACAGTACATTCTTAGAGTACAGTGGATAGGTACAACCTACATTCTCAAAACTTGAGACTTTAGAACCAATTGGGAAGGTTCTGTGTCGCAGAACCAACAACGCAGGGACCAAGTGATAAGAGCGAAATAAGACCCTCACTGACGTTCTTCATTAATATGTAATGTGAAAAATAGTATTTCCCGATGCTATAAAAGGTATCTGAAAAAAAAACGGGTCAACTTTTTCCCGGTGAATGACAAGCCAGCCAGTACCTTAATCAAGCGGGAGAGAAAATGCCCAGTGCTTTTGGATGGGAGTAGGCGCATGGGTACACCCCACGGGGTGGGGGAACCCCTCGGCTAGCCGGACCGCACGCTCAATGCTGAGACGGCGTTCCAGGTGTTTTAGTTCGATGCCCAAAATACATGAAGACTCGGAGGCCTGGACTGCATCTGATTGCTTAGTTCGGGGATGCGCTTGCTATGGATTTTGGCCATACTTCCCGTAGCCTCCCAGATTGTTGTAACGGATGGAGCTCAATTTTCAACGTTATTTACGTTTCTAAATCGTAAAAGAGGCAGACTAGTTGTTAAAGGCCGTGGCCACTTGGAGGGTAGGTGGGGGGGGGGGAGGGAGTTCCCGCAAGTTCAAATTTATTCCATTCAAAATTATTAGCCAGTGCGACATCAATAAATTGTTAAAATCTTTCCGTTTTATTTGTTTCTTGTTAACATGTTTAATGTTTTAGGGCTGGGGGTCATTCTGTGAATTCCGACACGCAAATCTGCAACGCTTTTTTTTTCTTAGTTACCATGGACCGATTTCTTAGTTACCACGTTATATCGGCTCCATTTGGGGTCTAGTTGTACCAAGATGGTCACTGATCAGCTGAGTGAGCTCCAAGGCCATTTTCTCTCCTGTTGAACGCAGGAAGCTGAAATTTGAGAAGTAGGGTCAATGGAGAATGCTGAAGGCGCCTGAGTGGTCACTGATCAGCTGAGTGATCGGCAATCTAACTTCTCCCTTGCGAGGGAAAAACATTAAACATGATTTAATGTTTTTCCCTCGCAAGGGAGAAATTGAACAGAGATTTTTTTAAATATTTGTTAGAACCTTGGTTACGATCCCTGAAAATACCCCAATGCCGAGAAAGAACCATGGAAGTATTAGACAATCTTTTACTACACCTTATTACGAAAGGTGCGGGAACTTCCCCCCAGCTACCCTATACGCCAAAACAGCAAATGAAACTAACCTTCAACTTTCATCACGGATGTGGTGACTGCTTGTCCATATTCGTTGGAGGCTCTGCAAGAATATTCACCAGAGTCCTCTGGGTAAACGGGCGAGATTTCCAAAATCACGAACCCAAAATCGCAGAACGTTCTGAACCTGGCGCCAGTCCTCAGAGGCTTGTTGTTCCAGAACCACTCGACTTTGAGTTTCGGGTCGTCGGTGGGCGTCAGCCTCGCTTCAAAGTGAGCGTTCTCTCCTTCGCGAAGACTGTCGATGTTGGAGAGAGGTACTGTGAACACCGGAGCTTGTCCTTTGGTTTCTGACACTAGTTCGTCCTTAGTCTTGATCATGGACTCTTCCAGAGACTGGATCTTTTCAAGTCCTCCTTCCATTCCCTGTAACACGACGAAAACACAATGTAGTCGTTCAGATCTGTAACAATATAGGTTGAATTTCCATCTGTACAACAAATGAGAAATACACCTAATTGCCCATAGATGAGACAGAGGAGGGTGTGACGACCCTACCCCTTCAAACCAGTGATTGGATTAATCGGCCGGCCTGAAGGGAATATCGATTCATATCTCTATGAATCGGATATCCCTAAAGGCGTAGCTCCAACAAATCGGGAACAAACCAAATCGATTTCGTCGTGGAATCAGCAACACCACCGAGCTCGTTTTTCACAACTTTTCAGGAGAGAGAAAAACCCGATTTTTTAGTCCATCAAGGCCTAATTGACTGATTTTTTTTGCTTTGACTGATGGATGATAATATCCTTCATCAGTCAAAACAAAAAAAACATCAGTCAATTAGGCCTTGATGAACGAAAAAATCGGTTATTTCTCTCTCCTGCAAAGTTGTGAAAAACGAGCTCGGTGGTTTTGCTGATTCCACGACGATTTGTCCCTTATAAAAAAGTAGGATCGTCACAGATCTACCAACAACTTGATAGAAGTAGCATATTGGAAATGGCACTCACCTCAGGAAGTTGGGAGGTGAGGATGAGATTGGCTTTTGAACTGCACTTGAGAACAGCCTTCGTTGAATCTGAACCGACGAGGTTCGTCGCTCTGCACTCGTACTCGCCGGTGTTTTCTGCATAGCAGTAGAGGATATCCAAAATGACGATGCCGAAATCGTGGAACGTCCTATACCTGTGGCCATGAGGCAGTTTCTTGCCGTTGTAGAACCATTCGACCTGTTCAACGTTTAGACATATTAAAGGCATTGTAAAAATGAAGGTTCACAGCCTGAATTCAATTGACTCGGGGCAATAACCAAATTATTGTATTCATTACCTAATTTATCCATAAATGTTGACGTCTCCATACTTTTTGTAAAAGTTGAGGAAATAAAGAATGATTTAACCAGTGACGCAATCTCTAACCAAGAAATAGAAGATCTAGTTGATGCCAATTCGGAAAATCGGTCTTTCGCAATACACTAAAATCCTCTACTGTCATCTGCACATGGAGGCATATCACCAAGATCAGTTGCTTTGGCCTAAATACTACACGAAATCAAGTTCTAGCCCTATTCAGCCATTAGGTGGATTAAGACACCCCCCCCACAAGGAACACTAACCATTGCTTAGGTAGGTATGGCAGGAAGTTTCCCTCATTTAGATGAAAAAATTATTGAGTCACCTTCGAAAGTCAGTCAACTTCACAGAAAACGATAGTTTTTAAGGTTCATAGTTTATCAACTTTCCAAAAGTGACGTCGCCCCATGCATTCCTCATATTTGTTTAAGTCTCACGCAACTTTGCTTCACTTAGTTTTTCGTTATTATTTTGCTTGGGGATAACGCTTACCAGTCTATACATCAAGGAAATCGAGGAGCCAATACGAAAAAAAGGGGTGACCTAGCAGACTTAGCATAACCATCCAGCTCAGAGTATGATTTTAAAAACCTTTATATCACATCCATGTGCATGGATGCTACATTCCTGGATGCTACATTCCTGGATGCTCATAAAATAGAAAATGGTCCCGCCTTTACAACACGATTGATTCTTCTATTTTTTGGTTGCTATGATAGGTAAATTGCAAAAAAAATGGGTTGAAAATTGTACCACAGGTTTAAAATTCAATGCGAGAAGCTGAATATGTTAATCTCAAACCCACTGAAATATTCTTTGATGTCTGCCCTTTACTACAAGATACTTCTGGTTTAAAAGCAAATTGAATCCAATCCAGCAGTTGTTCTCTCTTATTTTACAAGATCTTCTAGTTTGAAAGAGAATACTAGGAATCCTCACGATAAATAACTAGCAAGAGTTAAGCCATTTTACTGTCAATTCAGTGAGTAGATGGTACTTACCGTAAGATTAGGGTCATTGACGGGAGTGAGGCGCGCTTCAAAGTGCGCGCTCTGTCCCTCCTTGAGCGTTGTGACGTCAGTAATCTGAGTAATGAACTTCGGAGGTTCAGTGACCGGCGCAGGCGGTGCTGCTGCCTGTTGGCCAGCTTGTGCTTCCAATTCACGAATCTTTTGAAGCGAGTCAGGCTGGAGGGTGTCGTAGTACACTCCTCCCTTCCCGATGCACTCAACGTGAGCTCTGGTGAAGTCCTCCCCATACCTAAGAAAAAAAATCGAACGTAAGCACTAGTATTAGAGATTGGACTTTTAATTCAATAAATCTGTATTCCTGGAACATTATGCCTCCTAATATTAGGTAGACACCTCAAGAGGCGTCTGGATCTCCAATGGCTCGCATGACCCAATCGCTCCCAGCGGCCTTCCTGCTAACTCTCTTGTCTCCTCTTTCTCACTTTTCCTCCACTTCCACTCCATACCCAGTTCGTTACCGCAATTCTAGATAGGAAACTATAGCGTTCCTATTTACGGTTACCAGATTTTCATATTTTTGTATTTTGGTGGAAGATATTAATAAGGTTTCAGCAATGTGGGACTAAATTTTTGCAGTGTCCATCTCTTATGCTTATACAGCTAAAAGATTAATGTCCACCTCTTATGATTAATCCTCATCTGCTCTAGGTAAACCTTAACCCTAGGTAACTCTAGGTTCAAAGACTGTGAATTAACTTCGTTATTTGTTCAGAGTTATTCGACTTCCAAGCTGGAAACAGTTCCTTTCTGTTCCATGATCTCACTAGTTCTTTGTGGCTTTCAATTCGATGTGATACTTGGGTCAAAGTTACACCTGATATTTTCCGGTTCCTATTTTCCTGACCAAGGCTGTGAAGGAAAAAGGCTGAAAAATAAAATAGCTTACCTATGAGAAAATACTGTGCCATTAAAAATCATTCTTACACCTTTCGTTTTCATCTTCCCATCCCTTGTCACTCTTTATTCATTGTGAGGTTGTACCTGCCTATTTTGTTCATAAGGGGCTGTCATTTTGATTTTTGAAACTCAAATTAGGACTACTTTTTTTGGACCGATTTATGGCTGGGTAATGAACTTAGCCTAGGATTCAGTATGCCTATGACACCTCAACGTTTTCAAGTTTTTGGTTTTTGGCCCACGTGATTTAAAGCGCTAAGTTAAGGATTTTTGTGGTTCCGACCTTACGACTCTAAAACGGCAAAAAAAAAACCCTCATTTGTAGGGTTGTGAGTAAAATCAAATTTGAGGATACCGTTGAAATTTCCTATCGAATAAAAGCCTGAACTTCCTTTAAAATTTAGGTTCAAGTCGCAAAAAAGCCCCCTAAAACTCAAATTTTACTAACTTTGAGAAATCTTTGTTTTCTTTTCAAACGGCAAATAATTTCCGAGATGCACTAAATTTTAAAGTCAAAATTAGAGGAGAAAATTACGTTTAAATGTAAAAAACGGCCGCCAAGTGGGTGTGGCACATAGCTTCCTCGTATCCATAACCCAATTATATAGATGATATGATGCATAGTAGTTAATCTCAAAATACCAATCACTAAGTACCTTTCACTACCCTCATAGGGGACCATCTACACGCTAATCTGGACAATCCTAGAAAATTTCATCAAATTCGGATGAAAAATGTAAGTGTTATGGCTGTTACAAGGATTTTACGTTTGCGCATGCGCAGTGGCTTCTGTAAATTTTAAGGCCTTGATTTTCATTGGGGACCATCTACAACCTAATCCGCGTAATCCCTGAAAATGTAATCAAAATCGGGTAGAAAATGTGGAAGTTATGGCTGTTATAAGGAAATTCACGTTTGCGCATGCGAATGAATCCCTCTATGAAAAACCATTCTCTATGATTTTCATAGGGGACCATCTAAATACTAATCTGTAACATCCATGAAAATTTCATTGAAATCGGATGGAAAATGTAGAAGTTATGGCCGTTACAACGAATTCACGTTTGCGCATGCGCGGTCGCTTCTATCAGTCCAGGGATGATGATTTTCATAGGGGACCGTCTACACACCAACCAAACCGGACAATAACTTCGTATAGTTATGCGCGATACAAGGATTTCATGGCAGACGGACAGACAGACAGACACGGAACCAAAATTGTTCAGGAAGGTCTGAAACGCAAAACGCGAGTGAAAATTTTGATTTTGGAGAACTTTTTTTTCGTCCTTGAAAAGTGAAAATAAAGCTTCCGCTACCTTGGTAGACTCGGAAGCAAAAACGTGATCTATTTCAAGTTCGATCAACAATTAGTCGTAGAATCGATCCATGAATTTCGGCATACCTGTTGTAGGTACACTCTTTATATCTCTATTGACTAGGATGTCTCCATATCACATACTTGTTCTTGGCTCTGCACACATATTCTCCAGTGTCGTGGCTCTGCGTGTAAGCGATGTCCATCAGGACGAACCCGAAGTCCGACACTTGCTTGATTCTCGTCGAATGTCTGATGGGACGTCCATTGTGGAACCACTCGACTCTCATGGACGGATCTCCAACCGGGATCAGCGTGCATTCGAAGTGAACCGAGTCTCCATCCTTGAGACCGGTGACTCCCTGGAACAACGAAACAATGTTAAGTTCAATTTCAATTCAGAGAGTCGTGGGAAGAATTTTTAAACAGGCATAAAAGTATAAATGAAATTGCCCTAATTACCGTCGACTGCGCCAACTTTGTGCCACCTATGTTTTCAGGTACTTATCACTGTCTAGTGGCTCTGGTGGTAAAACTAGAGCTTTGGAAAAATATAGTGGGCAGCGCAGGCGTGTAAGAGATAATTTATATTTTGCGACCCTTATCAGAGCGTATTCGAGATCAGGAAAATTTTGGCGCTGCTGAGGCGGGTTTTAATGTTGACCAATTTCTCCTCGGAGTCTCCTCTGGCTTTTTCATTCCGAATCATTCGTGATTCCTGGTGAGTTTATTATGTCATTCCTATGGAATCAAAGGTAAATTACCCGAATCGGCAATTCACCAAGTACAAGGTGAGCCACGGAAACTTACTTATTTGAAAGGTCAATTAAAAAAAAATAATGCATACATCGTTATATTTTTATTTTTTTATTTTAAAGGACAACTCTTAATTTTTTTTCATATGGGTTTAAAAATCACATCCATCAAATGATGGCCCCTATTGTTTAAACATTGGTTCAAACGATTTTTAAAGTTTCTCTCCACTCTGATCAGCATATCGACGGGTACTTCGGCAATGGCGGCGCGAATGTTGTTTTTTAGGTGTTCTAGGGTTCGTGGACGATCTTTATAAACAGTTGACTTTAAGTAGCCCCATAAAAAAAAAAAAATGCCAGAAATGTGAAAATGGGCAGAAGAAAACGATCGCGTCATGGGCCAAGTTTTCGAGCAGTGCTTCACATGCAGTTTGGCGGGGGATTAAATCCTTTTCGCTCAATTTCTGCGCTACAGCCAATTTATAGGGATGAAATTGAAGATCATCGTGGAGAATCCGTCTAACAGTTCGTGCCTGGAATCCCCAGAGCAGCTGCCTGTTTGCGAGCCAAACGGCGGGGGGAGCGCAAAACCGACAGCCTCACTCAACGTTTTCTGGGGTTCTGGAGGTCCAGTTCGGTTTCTGGCAACACTTCCAGTCTCCTGAAATGTGGTAGCCCAAGTTAGAATCAAATTTCGACCGGGAACCACTCCATAAGGACGAATTTCGAAGAGCGCATGGAAGGCTCGTTGGGTCTAGGGATGGGTATCGATACTCGATATTTCAAAATATCGATACTTTCGTACCAATACTCGATATTTTAGTATCAATACTGCACTATCCGATATTTTTGGATATCGATACTTTGGATCCGATATTTCTAAATATCGAATATCGATACTGTTCTCGCGGAAAATTCAACATAATGGCTAAAGTATGAAGAAGATAGAGAGGCTTTTGGGTCATTACTCTTTGGTTGCACAAATAACGTTCATATCATGGAAAAAATCACTCTGCTTGGACTCTTAATAGTGAAAATTGAAGAGGTACAAACTTCAAAGAGCGATTGTGCGACAATTTTAAACAAAAATTTTCTCAAATTTTGTTGCACATGAAACGCGAAGTTTTAGGAGGTTAGTTGTTCATCATGAACAGGCCAGAACACGTTTTAGCGAATTATTGAAGGAAGTTGAGGTATTGCGATCAATCGAACAATTCAAATAGATGGGATAGAAGACGATTTATGAAATTTATTATTCTTCATATTTACGTAGATACTAATATAGTTATTAGTTAGCCTCTTGGCTAACTAATGTAAGGCTTGTTAATAAAATGTAAGGTTGTTGATTGTTCTCTATGCAACACAGTGAGTCTATTTTATTTATTGGTCGCGTGAGCAAGATTTGCTTAGTTTTCGTGACGATTTTTCATTTCATGTGCCAAAGCAAAGACATAAAAACGTCAAAATGAATAAAAGTTGTTGAAAAAATTATTTTCTTGAGAAAATTGGATGATATTGATAGTATCGATACTCGATATTTTAAAATATCGATACTCATGCCCAACGATACTTGGGATATCGATACTCGGATATGATACAGTATCGATACAAAATATCGATACTTTTATAACGATACCCATCCCCAGTTGGGTCGCAATAACTAACCGATCATTGGAAAAAAAAGGTTTCTAGGGCAAACGTCCGCTGCTCTCTCGTCCAAAGCATGGTGGCAACTAACCGTACAGGTAACAAAACTTTAGGAGCTCCGCCTTCGAATGGGCCATTGTCCCTCCTTCTACAATCCCACCAGGCCGAACGGCGATTTTTGCAAAAAAGTAAGTTTCCATGGCTCACCCTGTAGGTTCTTACGTTTAGAGCTGATAAATGAATAAAAACTGCGTTAGACATAAATTATTTATTGATTAAAGGCACGACGAAGAAAATGGTCTGTTTTGTACAATGGACGAAGTTCCCACATCATTAATGATCCTTCCATCAGCTGTAACCGATATGTGATTCAGGGCAATCGTCGTACAACGTCATGCAGTTTCTCGCCTGAAAATTGATGTCAGTCACTGGACTAATGATTTCTTTCTCAGCAAACTGAATAGATGCTTAGTTGGACTGATTTGTAATTAACATTGTTGAAGTGTCTTGTGTGATAGTCACCAAAAATGTCTGTAACATTTCTATTTAACGATTTATATCATTACAACCACAATAATACATCGATTACCAAATAGTACCTACCGATCAAGGTCTGCTGATGTATTCAAGCATTATTCAAGTACCTACCAAGAACTCTAGTGTGTTCGAACAACCAAGCATTCATGTCTAAACCCCCTTTAATTGGATTGTTTTCTCGAATCACATAACATCATTGCATAAAAACCACATACACACCATGTACCCATCTAAATGAACGACTAAGTAAGCATAAATCATCAATACCTTGATGTGAGTTGTGAATTTGGGCTTCTGTCCTTTGCTGATGTCAACGCACTCCAAATTCACGCTGATTTCCGCTTGTCCCCACTTGTTGGTGGCTCTGCAAGTGTAAACTCCGGAGTCTTCGATCTTCGTGCCAAGGATCTCCAAGACCACCATACCGAAAACGTGAACCGTCTTGATTCGGTGACCTGAAAATTGAATTCATCAAGATAAACTAACCAACTCTTCAATAATAATAAACAGAAGGGTGATCTATATGGAAAAAATCAGGTTTTTGAAGACATTTTGGAATGAAGTCGTCCGTTTACTCGAGAGAAACTCCTCCCGCCCCCTGCTCCTCCCGATCGGTGGCTACAGCTTTCGTACAAGTACGCAACCAGGAGAGACATTTTATGCCCTTTCCCCTTCATATTTCCCCTTCGCCTAACGCTCCCCGCGTGATGCTCCCCGCAGTGCGTGACGATTTTTCATTTATGTGCCATAGTAAAGACATAAAATGTCAAAAACTACAGATCATTTTCTTCACCAAAAAATGTTTCTAATTTTCTCGCACTTTATTTATATTTGCAGGTATAACGAATCTATTTTTCTAGCCTCTTTATTTATATCGTGAAGTGATAAATCGCAAACACCATAGTAACGTGAGGCAATTTCCTGTGCCATGAAGTGACGCTCGCAAACCCCATCGTGACGTTCAGAAAACAAATGGAAACGTCCTGTTAATCATTATTAACCCTTAACGCGCCATGTGAGAATGTCACACTCACTAAGGATTTTTGATCTGCTGTGGTGGCGGCCCTGCGCCACAGTCGTGATTGAGGACCCAACGTAAATTGGGGGGGATTAGTACCTCGTCAACTGCCGCTAGGGCCACCTCCCTGCATGGACCCTGCGCACCTCAAGTATCATTTTTCTGAAACCTAATGAGTATGGCATACTCACGTGGCACCCAAGAGTCATATAAAACTATAGGGGAACCTTAGAGAAGACCTCAATAAGGAAAAGTATTGTTCACTGGGTCCCTACCAAAAGCCTCTATACACCAATTACAAGTGTGAACAATGCTATTGCATTTTATTGGCTTTTGGTAGGGACACAGTGAACAATATTTTTTCTTCTTGAGGTCTTCTCTAAGGTTCCCCTATAATTTTATATGACTCTTGGGTGCCACGTGAGTATGCCATACTCAAATAGGATTATTATCCTATTTGTCTTCAGTGTTCTCGAAAAACACGTATAAATTGTTTACAGGGAACAAGATAACTCCCTATAAAGTATACGTTATAAAAGAAAACTTTTTTTCCGAAATTTGTTTTTTCGTTTTCTAGTCTAGCAGTTAGAAATAACACTAGTCTTCTCTTTGAGTTTACAAAAATTAGCCAAGGCTGTGAATTCTTCAATATTTTTTTCGCCAAGATATTTTTATTCCTACTCCAGCAATGGTGAAAGAAAACGGAGTTGAGTAGAACGTTGTCTATTTCCACGAAAATAAAGAGTTACAAGTTATATACAAGTAGAGTATGCTATAGGCTGCTATATGCTGGTTTTGCGTTTTTATTTATGCCCGTATACAATTTATTGAATGTTATTCAAACGATTGAAAAACGAGACGTGAAAAGTGGTTTAAACGCTTGAAATTACGGAAATCGTGATGGGTGAGTATACCATACTCACCTGGCGCGAGGGAGGATTTGGAAGCACCTGGCGCGTTAAGGGTTAACCCTTAATTTCCCACTTTAAAAGAAAATGTTTTTTTCGGAGTTTTGAATTCAAATTTAGAGAATATTTGAGCAGAAGATACCTCAAAGGCTCTATACAATCTGTCACCTCAAGATGGATCTTTCTAAGGGCCAATCTAGCGCTCTGTCAGCAAAATCTGTCCATAAACCCAATTTTTATGGAGTAAAAGAAGGAAACTTGGAGAAATTCTTGGTGGGATGTTAGGATCTGCTATTTCCCGTAAAGTACAGAACCAAGGAATAAGGTGAAGAACATTCACTTCATAGAGGAATGTGTGCTGCCTGTTCTGAGAAAACCCAACTGATAGCCTACAAGGTGAGAAATGAGGGTAGAAGATACCACCTGTTGTACCTCAAAGGCCCTATTACAGTTTTCCAACTCTGTTAATTAATATGTTATTATTATTACGTTTTTTTACACAAATTTTCTCTCTATAGTTGTAGTATCAAGATAGCCAACGGCTGTCAGTTTTGGTTCAAAAATGGATAAACTGGTACGGGTAAAAATCGGACTTCCAGAAAGATACCTCAGGGCATTAAGGGTTAAACGATAAAACAAGACTTACAACTACGCCTGAAGGCGGTGTAGTTTAATAATGACCTCTTTTGTGTTACAATTCAACTTGCACTTAAGCAAAAATGTTGCCTCAGCAGGTGAATTCTAAGATGATTGCAAACTACTCCGGAAAAGCGACATGGATCCGAAAGATTCTCAATGAGGAATTTCACCGAATTCTGTTTGCATTTTTCCTGAATAGTTAATGGTGTGGGATAGATGAAAATCGGGCTGATTTCGGAAAATAAGTCTCCTGTCAATTTTGAGAGACAATCAAAATTTTTTATTTCAAAACTAACTGGGAAAACGGAGGTGAAGCGGGAACGCTCGTTGATTGGGCTGTTCGGATCGCCGTCTCCTCCCAGTGTTGCCCATTGGGACGACGAAATCGTATTTTCTAAGGTTATCAAACAAAAAACAGGGGAAACCTAATTTTCCCCATCTTGTTTTTTCTATTTTTTTCTTCAGTTTTTCGATTTCGAACTTTACTGTTTCGTGAAATTTTGCATCTGGGGACTATAGATTTCTCGATCTCAGCGCTTCAAGCGGCCATACATGAACTATTCCAGGATGACGTCATTTTCCCGGTTTTTTAAAACATTTGTATTTTCTACGTTGTTTTGTTTATTCGTAAATTAGGAAGTTCGGGCTGAAAGTTTGCCTTAGGAGGTTTTTCGAGGTGCTGAATCCGATTTTGGGGTCAAAAATAGGAAATTCCGGCATGGTGAAATTCCTCATTGTGTTGTTAGTTTTATAGGTGTAGGAAACAGCAACTCAATCGTGACCTGTGTGAAATGGGCCATAGGCGCCCAGCCATAGATTTAAGGCGCGCCTAGACTAACCCGCAACACTTCCCGAGCCGCGCGGCCACATCATTCCAGTAGGTACAACAGAACTTCTTATTCGCCCAACTTCTCGAATCCATCAAAGAACGAATCTCCACTGAAATTTTCTTGAAGTTCTGACATGAATGAAGCCTGTAGAACTATGGACAACCATTTTCAACAGCATTAATTCGTGCATTCAACAAGATAGGTAATAGGTAGGTACAATAGTACGCAGAGTTGAACATACTGTTAACTAAATTACTTTTTTAAATCGAAATTCCCACCCACCATTTTTTAGTATAATGTTGAGGATATAATACTCTAACATCCAAAAACAATTACAAAAAATAGTCATCTTCAAATCTCTCCAAACTCTGGTGGATGTTAGAGTAACATATCCTCAACATTATACTAAAAAATGGTGGGTGGGAATTTCGATTAAAAAAAGTAATCGGTCTTGGAAGTTGCGGAGGTTCTGTAATCATAACTACTACAGAACCACATGTTCGCACTTTACAAAAAATAGTCATCTTCGAATCTCTCCAAACTCTGGTGGATGTTAGAGTAACATATCCTCAACATTATACTAAAAAATGGTGGGTGGGAATTTCGTTTAAAAAAAGTAATGGATGTAAGAATTTGGTGTGCCACCTGTTCTGATACCGCAACACACGTTTTCTCGCACAAATCATCTATGGCTGGGTACTTACGACTGAGCTACATGCACGAAATTCTGGGATATGTTTCTTATATAACTGGTGGACATTATACTGAAATTTGGTCGATTCCGGATCGATAGGAGAAAAGTTATGAACGGCCGATTTTGGGTGGTAGCTGATTTCAGTGGAATTTTCGAACACTTTCGCACTTTACAGAAAATAGTCATCTTCGAATCTCTCCAAACTCTGGTGGATGTTACAGTAACATATCCTCAACATTATACTAGAATATGGTGGGTGGGAATTTTGTTTAAAAAAATTAATGGATGTAAGAAGTTGGTGTGCCACCTGTTCTGATACCGCAACACATGTTTTCTCGCACAAATCATCTATGGCTGGGTACTTACGACTGAGCTACATCCATGAAATTCTGGGATATGTTTCTTATATAACGGGTGGATAATATACTGAAATTTGGTCGATTCCAGATCGATAGGAGAAAAGTTATGAACCGCCGATTTTGGGTGATAGCTGATTTCAGTAGAAATTTCGAACACTTTCGCACTTTACAAAAAATAGTCATCTTCAAATGTTTCCAAACTCTAGTGAATGTTAGAGTAACATATCCTCAACATTATACTAAAAAATGGTGGGTGGGAATTTCGATTTAAAAAAGTAATTTAGTTAACAGTATGTTCAACTCTGCGTACTATTGTACCTACCTATTACCTATCTTGTTGAATGCACGAATTAATGCTGTTGAAAATGGTTGTCCATAGTTCTACAGGCTTCATTCATGTCAGAACTTCAAGAAAATTTCAATGGAGATTCGTTTTTTGATGGATTCGAGAAGTTGGGCGAATAAGAAGTTCTGTTGTAACGGAATGATGTGGCCGCGCGGCTCGGGAAGTGTTGCGGGTTAGTCTAGGCGCGCCTTAAATCTATGGCTGGGCGTCTATGGCCCATTTCACACAGGTTCAATCGTGAAGTTCATCTTTCATCGTTCAACTTTTCGAATTATTTTTATATTGGTCCACGTTATTATTCTAGCGAAAAATTTACCTCCCACTCAACTTAGTAGTCTTTATTCTTCTCAAAACAATAATTAGGTTACTTACTGGCTTCGATTGTCTTTCCGTTGAAGAACCATTCCACTCTCATACTTTGATCTCCCACCGGCGTCAGAGATGCCTCGAAATGAGCGATTTCTCCTTCGCCCAAGTTGCTGATATCTTGGAACTGAAAATTTTGGAATAAACAAACATTAAATCAATATAATATGAAAGCGTTGAAATATATAAACATCTAACGAATGGGCTATAAACTGTCGAAATCCAATGAGACAATCATATACAGGGTGTCTACAAAAATGAAAGTTTTCTTCGAAAAATCCACTTTCTAGCAGTCAGAATTATTCGGAAGTGGATTGGATTCCGCGTGAAAAATTACACAGGAAAAACTCGTCATCTTGGGATCGAGGGTGACGACACAGCGTAAAACACTCGATTTTCTTGTAAAACACGTTTTTTGGCATTCAAACTTGATTTACTCTTCAATTTCGAATTTTAAAAAGAAAAATTGATAGACCGTTGGGAAGCTGATAATTTAAGCATGTTTTTCCGAAAACCGCCCATCGAAATGGGCAGAAATTCCGAGTAAAAACTTCGATCAAAAAAGTCAAATTTCGAAGAAAAAAATTTGAAGTTTGTTTTTGACTTGATTTTTAAAAAATGCTCTAATGCTAAAAGATTTTGGTTTTGCACTAGGGTGGCTTGGAAATTTAACGCTCTTTCCAACGATATCCTCAAATTTGAATTTACTTGGTAACAGCAGTTATAACAGTTTTAATGACGTAAGATCGAAAACACGAAACAAAACTTTAAATTGAAAAAACTTGGAAAAAACAGGGGGTAAAAACAAAATTTCTAAGACACAGTTTTTGTTGGAAATACCTTGTGTTGTGTAGACACCCTGTAAATAAACTTAGGAGCATCTAGGGAGAGAAATTGGTGGAACAGCCTGAGCGCTGCCAAGCGACGATTAGATGAACTTTCCAGAGCTCAAACCATGCATTATCTCTCTTATCAGTCACTCGATGTGATGTAGGCGATTCCTAAAGCCAGGTTCCGTAGAACGAAATGATGAGGTGGGAGTCAGCTTCACGGATGTCAACGAACTAATTTATTGGACATTAGAGAGTTTACGGATTATGGACAGAGCTACTTTGATAAAGTTCGTAACAAACTTCCATCGTTTGTTTACAACTCGTTAGACACAATCTCATCCAAACATTGTTTCTGAACTGTTTTGCTTTTCTGGGGTTGTGGTTTGCTGTCTGCAGAAAATCACCAGGCAAAACTGCTAAAATTCTCGATAAAATGTGTCAACAATGTTATCGAGTTGTCATCACATCAGCGGACTGATAAGAGATAACGTAGGTTTTGAGCTTCGGAAGGTTCATTTAATTTTTATTCCTTTTTTTATTCCTGGAAAAGGATAAAAAAAATTCGCAGATCTCAGCAGAAGATTTACTGACTCCAACACGGGGTAGCCAGCGGAATCCTCTTTTTTTAAAAATAAAGGGGCCTCGCAAAAGGGGGAGGGATAAACGGGGGGGGGGGGATAAGCCATTGGAGCCTGAAACTCCCTTCCAATGGCAACCCTGGGCAGTGAGTGAGTGAGTGAGGTTCATTTAATCGTAGCCGAGCAGTGCTCAGACCGTTCCACCAATTTCTCTCCCTAGATGCTCCTATGAACTTGCAGGCACAATTTTTCGTTAGGTTTGAGCAAAGATATAAACTTATCCACTATAAACTGATCCACAGTAATTTTATTTTTCAATTGGGTCAGTTTCCTCACAAGCTCTTCAGACCAGTGACCATAATGGTTGAACAATATTGTACAATGAATGAATAAAATTCCACCACCGTAATTATTTAGATCTCGGTTGTACCTGAGTAATGAACCTTGGAGGCATAGGCGAGTATATCTAGAAAAAGAAAGTGAATGAGCATGGGTTAGTTGACACACTTCAAATCATTAAGGAGGAGAGATATTAATAGGTCGTATGATTGTAGGTATTGGCGATCATTATTTTGGATAACAAACCAAAACGAAAACATTAGAGGTTTTACAGGGTAAGTCACGCTGATCACGAAAATACGAGTAAATAATATTATTTACTGCATTGTAGGGTCTACCAGAGAAACTTGTCGTTCTTTGAAACTCCATAATGTTATAACGAGACATACATTCGTGAAACACGCAAAAAAGTTTCAAAGCTGAACTTAGGATTCTTAACCTGACAACAGTATCTACTGAATTCTCAAATAAAGGAATTTAAAAGCTCCATAGAACTCAATTTTCTGTGTGGTGAATCTCTATTGACGTACATAATATCTGTAAGTAAAACTCCCAGAAACTCTTCGTAAAAAATTGGACTTTTGAAGAAAAAAAACGGGATTTTTGGATTTAAGAGGAAAGACTTCAACAAGACTATGGCACTGCAGGGTGGGGGCTACGTCGGAGTTGTGTGGGCAACTCAACCCCAGGGAGAGCAACCAAAATGTGCTTCATTACTATGAAATCAATAGAGAAATTCAAATATGCAGAGGCTGAAAAATATTTATATTGTTTTTTTAATCATCACCAGTATTTTGCATCCTTATTTCAATGTTTTTGACTTTAATCTGTCTTTGATTGCAGTGATCTCAATGCGCTCTATCAGGAGATTCTTTTTATCAGGAGACGTCAAAGTAGTAGTCTGCACTCCTGCCAACACAAGTGAGGACGGTATTTCCTTAACCCCCTGGCCTTTCTCTAACAATCCATGCCATTCCTCTCTAAACAATTTAGCAAATCACTAATGATTAACGTTTCTGTAACGTTGCGCCTTAGTATGTGTCCATCAACTACCTGATCATTATTGCCCTTTCAGTCACAAGAAGTGGAAACGTCACCAATCGGTACCCTATACCGCCCATGGGTTAGTCCCTATTATTGTACGGCTGCAACACAGAGTACGAACCTCTGTAGGAAAAAATCAGATGCAACCTGATGCCAGCTATACTTGGAGGGGCTCCATCAACCCAAGAACAAAATCTCTTGACAATGCCAGTAAAGCTGGACACTAATCCACAGCTGAAGTAAGGTGTGCACATGAAGAAGAGCCACAACAGTATTGGTTGAAAGTATCTTGAGGGGGACCGTTTTTGATTTGCAAGAACATTGTGAACAAGTGGCCAGGGAGCAAGCAGCAAAAAAGGCTCGACGCAGGCACCACGACTCAGAACAAAGCCAGCAGGCAGTGGAGTCGTTAGCACCAGCGACAAGATGAACTGTGCAGCGTATCATCGAAGGGAACGCCTCCCTATGGCTTACTGTGATACCCTTAGCAGCCGACAACCTGGATCTTTCCTCAACCCAATTCAAAGACGCTCTCTGCCAAGCCATTGCTTAGCCTACGCGGGACCTGTGATGGGTGCGGGGCCGAAATGTACCATTCATGCCTTGAATTGCAAAAGGGGAGGACTCGTAAAGCAGGGGCATGACCAGATCAGGGAAGTGGTAGCAAGCATGGCCAAAAAGGCATATAGAGGAGTCACAACGAGAGAGGGCAGTGTGGGAGAACCTGGACTCATTGCTGATATCAAAATTGACGGAGTATGGGATAGGGAGAGATAGTTGACAAAACAACGCAAGTACGATTCAGCGGCAGAGGATCTTCACGGCTCTTTCTCACCACTCATAACGTCTTGTGAAGGAGTCGTACACAAAGAATTCCAAGTGTTCATCAGGCAGATGGTCGACGCATTGGCACTAAAGTGAAACAAACCTCGTCCGATAGTTGCTGGTTTCGTCAGAACGAAAATTCAGATGGCCACTATAAAAGCAGTCTCCCTCAGACTTCGGGGCTCGCGTCGGGTACTGCGATCAGCATCGGAAGACGACCCTCTTTTGGATCGGGAGGAGGCAGAATTGGGACTCGAAGATGGGGCTCCTCTTCCTCTTCCAGGAAGGGAATGAAGTGAACCGCCTAAACCAAACGGGACACCAGAACTGAAACCAGTCGTCCTCAACCGAGCTTCGTCCATCGACATTCCCATCATCCCTTCTACTATATTACGACTCTAAAAATAAATAAATAATGAACTTCTAAAAAAAAAAAAAAAAACAATTCTTATGAAAGTAATGTGCGATTCATGCCGAAATGGAAGATGCTGATCTTTTCTGAATAGAGATTTGCATACAGCTTCAAGTTTTTATAACAACTGTCATTTCTTCTCCGGATTTTGAAGTTTTTTGCTCATTACTCTTTTGAAGGATCTCAGGGATACCTCTTCATGATATATTTTGTATTACCCTACAGTTATTTGAAATTTTCATTCCTATAAATCTTATAAATTTCACTAATTTGAAGGATAGGCAGTGTCTTCTATCTAGTGTCTTCATCACATTGTTCTACAAAGCTTTCAAAATTCGAGATTTGTTTATAACGAATGAGTATTTTTAAAATTTTATTGAGATGTTATAAATAAATAGCACCTACCTATTATTTAACAATGTTTCTTTCAAATGCCTGATACTTTTATCAGGAAAGAACAGGACAATTTTTTCGTGGTTTTTATTAAACAATTATTTTTATCAGAAAAGAACAGGACTATTTTTCTGTGGTTTTTATTTTAAAAAATCAATCTTATCAAAAATTCAAATAAATTGAAATCAGATTTTGTTCAGTGATTTTTCCGCAGAACTAATTTCAAAATAACAATTAAAGCCGAAGTTGTCGTTTCACTGATTTTTTGATGCTGAATAGCGTGGTACATTTTATTTGGTCTCAAAACACTGAATAGAATTGGTTAAGTATTATCAGTTGAGAAGTAAATTACCGAGGGTGAAGGAAATGCGGCTAAACTAAATGAAATTTCGAATTGAAAACTGGTACGGGAACTTCTCCAATTGTGCTAAATTTGGAATTGACGTTAAAAAAACATTCTGACCCATGCAACTACCAAAATTTGTTTTGGCTAGCGAAATTAGGTACGATTATACAGCTGACAAGTATCCCAAGTAGTCAAACGCACACATGAAAATACACTCAGTACTCTTGATGTTGAAATTGTGGTTTACCTGGGATGTGAATACCGGTGCCTGGCCTTCCTCGGCCTCATCTTTCTTGCCGTCTTCTTTTCTGAGGGACTCCTCCAGTTCCTGAATCTTCCCGAGACCTTCCTGCCCCTTGGGGTGCTGAGTCTTCTCGATGAGACCCGCCTTGGTCGAGCAGTAGATGGTCGTTGTGGTGAACGCCTCTCCCGCTTTGTTCCAAGCTTTGCACGTGTAAATACCTTGGTCGCGTTCGTATACCTCGATCAGGTCAAGAGTGACGAATCCAAACTCAGAAGTCATCTTGAATCGAGAGCCTGAAGTACAAATCAATATTAGTCTTCCAAAATTCATCAACTTTACAGTAGATTTCATTCGAACTTATTGTTGGCAGTAAAAAACTCTCATGGATAGTGAATAACTTCAACGACTACCAAAGGAGAAAGCAGTATTCAATACTGCCAAGAGTATGGGCGGTGTAGTTAAGGCCAAGGAGTAGGGCAATCAGGGTGGCTACACTTAAGATGGGCATGACTTCAGGGATCGATTCTACAAGGTATTTCCAACAAAAAATGTCTCTTCGCAATTTTCTTTTAACCCACTCAAAATGGCTTTTTTCTCACTTCACAGTTCTTTTTCGCGTTTTCTACCTTACTTCTGAAAACTTATGAAAACTGTCATAACTCCTGATATTTACCAAGTAAATTCAAATTCGAGGATATCGTTGGAAAGAGCGTTAAATTTCCAAGCTACCTAGTGTAAAACCAAAATCTTTTAGCAATAAACCATTTCTAAAATATTAAAGCAAATAGCAAATTCAATTTTTTTTCGAAATATGACTCTTTTTACATCGAATTTTTTACTATGAATCCCGGGCTATTTAGATGGGCGCTCTTCGGGAAAAACATGCTCAGATTGTCAGCTTTCCAACGGTATATCGATTTTTCTTTCAAAATCCATATTGGAGGAGTAAATCAAGTTCGAATGCAAGAAAACGTGTGTTTTACAAGAAAATCCAGTGTTTTAGGCGGTGTTCGATCTCAAGATGACTTGAAGAGTTTGGTATCATTTCCTACGCTGAATCCAATGGTGATACTTACGAATAATTCAGACTGCTAGAAAGTGGATTTTTCGAGGAAAACCTTCATATTTTGACAATAACAAACGCATTATTCATAAATATGGAAGTAAGCATAAAGCAACGCATTTCTACTCAATAAAAACATCAACTTTCAAGCTGATTAATGTTTTTATTGAGTTAAAACGTGTTACTTTAAGCTCACTACCATATCTAGAAATGATGCGTATTTTATGTACGAAATTCGAAGTTTTTCTTCGACAAATCCACTTTTTAGCAGTCAGAATCAATCAGAAATATCACCATTGGATTCAGCGTGAAAAATTACACAGGAAATGATACCAAACTCGTCAAGCCATCTTGAGATCGAGGGAGACCATAAACCGCTTAAAACACTGGAGTTTTTTGTAAAACTCGCGTTTTTTGGCATTCAAACTTAATTTACTCTTCTAATTTGAATTTTAAAAAGAAAAATTGACAGACCGTTGGAAAGCTGACAATTTGAACATGTTTTTTCCGAAGAGCGCCCATCGAAATTGCCAGAAATTTAAAGTGAAAACTTCGATTTAAAAAGAGTGATATTTCGAAAAAGATTTGAAGTTTGCAATTTGTCTTGATTTTTAGAAATGGTTTATTGCTAAAAGAGTGTGGTTTTACACTGGGTAGCTTGGAAATTTAACGCTCTTTCCAACGATATCCTTAAATTTGAATTTACTTGGTAAATAACAGGAGTTATGGCAGTTTTAGGGCCGGTTTCACCACTGTGGATGAACCTCCGATCATCTTAAGCCAGGATTCAAAATAAATCCACGGATCAGGATCTTGACCGTTTCACGAAAGAGTTTCATCCATGGATCAAGGTTAATCCTAGTTTATTTAGTTAGCATCGAAATTGCTATCCCCAGCACGATAATGCTCGCGATGAAGGAGCATGGAAGAAGTAATAGCATGGAACTATAATATTTTGTCCGTGGATACTTACGTCTTGTCCGCCGTTGTTTGTGTTTTGACAAATAAGTGAGAGATGACAACTCTAGTTTTGTTTACTTTTTTCAATAGTCGGGCGTACTTTCGTGTTAAATTTTTTGCCATCAACGGCGTTGTTTAGATGTTAAATTTTAGTAAATTTTCCCATCTTCAAGCGTCAAGCCTCTTCAAATCTCTTCAAATCTCATCCACATCCACATCTCATCCACTTCGAAAATTGAAATGGTCCACTCTCTCCCGCACAATACGCCGTCTCGGCACCACGACTTCCAATAGTTGTTGGAAGTCCTTGTCGGACTCAGAAGACGACGAGGATGACGAAAATATAGGGAATAGTCGATTCATTTAAACAAAATGAAATCAAAACGAAATGAACACAAGACGGGTAGGAAGACGGCAATTTGTAAACAGAATTTGAATTTGTAAACAAAAAACAATATGGCGGCGCCTTTTTCGTAAAGATCCACGGATCAGAAGAGTTAAACCACCCTCCGGGGTGGATCAAGTTAAATCGTGATAAGGCCGAGTTAAATCGTGATAACGCGTTCGTGAAACAGTCCTTTCTCGAAATCCGGGATTTAAATCTCTGTCGTGGATCAACTCTAGTTAATCCACAGTGGTGAAACCGGCCCTTAATGAAGTAAGGTAAATAACGCGAAAACAACTGTGAAGTGAGAAAAAAGGCATTTTGAGTGGGTTAAGAAAAAGTTGCTAAGAGACATTTTTTGTTGGAAATACCTTGCAGAATCGAACTCTGAAGTTATGCCCATGTTAATTGTAGACACCCTGTATAATCGTTAACATAGCTGAGTACAACCCTATTCGTACCAAATACCCGCGGGTATTTTCTTGTCGTGAGACTACAACAATCAAGTGAGTCTGAATGAACGACAAAATAGTATTAAGTCTCACCGTGTTCAAGAGCCTTTCCGTTGAAGTACCACTCTATCTTGAGATTTGGATCTTCTTTAGGCTCCACGGTTGCTTCGAGATGGAGAGGTTGAGCCTCTCCAAGCTTGAACTCGGCTTGCAATGGCGTCGTCCATACCGGCTTGGGGTATTGGGCTTCTGGTTTGGAGTCTTGTCTCTGGAGCTTACTGGCGTAAGCGTCATCGACCTCTTGGACTTTTTCCAGGCCTGCCTGGCCTTGCGGATGCTGCGTCTGCAGATATATGTCACTCTTCCCTGTAGGTCAAGATCACAATATAAAAGGCGTATTAAAAAATCACCAATTTTAAGGGGGTTCGGTAGTCAAAAATTTTCAAAAATTTCATTTTTCAGATTTGAAAAAAATATTATTCCACACATTATCCCCGACATTTTGGTATATGAAACTTTCATGTTTGAGTCAGGAAATGTCCTGCAATCGTTGCCTGAAGTTGAGTATCTCCGAACAGCTTTTCGGTATCAGTGGAGTTACTCGGCTATTGCTTGTTCAACATTTGCACAAGCCATTTTTTCCACTTTTTTATGCTAATGGAAGTTGCTGTGAAGCACATTATTCATGCAGCAATAAAAAATTCTAAACCCTAAAATAACGAGGTTTCATAAAGGTTCATGGAAAAGAGAAACAAGTTGGCACGCATCGTGACATAATCGTTGTAGTAGGTACCTTTTCAGTTTATTGCATTTTTCTCAAAACTATGTTTTTCAATGCGTTTGACCCATTATCTCTGGAACTACGCATGATATCGAGATGATTCTTTTCTTGTGTTGTGAAAGAATAATAGTTCTACACATTAGCATATGATTTTTGTAAAAAAAATACTTGGAAGCCGAAAATTTTTTTTTTTTGTTTGACTCAAGAAAAGGGTTATCTAAAATAGCTGTACAAAAAAATTTTAAAGATATTTTTGGAAAGCAATATGCTTATTTGTTGTCCTTGATTACCTAGCTGAACAACATGAAAAAAATCATGCAGATCGAACTTACCGTTGTCTAGATAATGGGTCACGAAAAAGGTTATTTTTACCCTATGACTACCGAACCCCCTTAAAAGAAAGGCACCCCAATAATGAAAACTCCAATATAGAATGTTACTGAGAACATCAAACAACACAATCAGTGGCCTCTTTCTATTCGGCCGAATTTACTAACCGTATAAATCAAATTATTTACCTGTGCATTTGAGTGTACCAGACGTAGATGCTTGCCCCTTACTGTTCGTTGCTTTGACCGTATAAATTCCTGAATCATCAGAATAACAGGAATTTATGTCGAGGGTAACAAAGCCAAAATCGTGATTTCCCTTGAACCTGGCACCAGTTGGCAAGAGTTTGCCATTTGCGAAGAACTCTGCGAAAGAAAAAGAATGATTGAAAAATTGAAGAGGAAAATGATGAACACTGCTGAATATTTGTTCACAATTGGTCACGTTAGAGGTTAGGTTACTCTCAAGGTTATTTCGGATAAATAGAGAGCGTATAGAACTGCTTAGTTCAAGTATACGTTATATTTGATCTTCTTTCTCCGAGGTAGGGTATATCACCTACATCACTACAATGGCAGGCTACAACCACGTAAGCAGGCCACAATAGAGAGTTTTTGGCAACCACTAACAGGCCCCTGGAACCTCTTCACAAAGCACGGAGTTCGCGGGTGACGATGGATTTGCCTCCCGACAACAGCAGGCGACGAAGAAAGGGTGCCCCCAGACAGTCACCCATTCCTAGAGGCCCACCTTCACAAGCCCCCCCCCCCCCCCCCCGTGTCCAAAGTTAACGGGCTTCCTCCTTCAACAGGGTAGCATCCTCTGTTGCTCGCGCTAGTCTCCTCCTAACGGGGCCCGTGAGATTTTGGCTCTCTATAGATGGCAGGCTACATCACAGTTCCGTCCCAATTTCTACAGGCTCCCTCACTATTTTCCTTCAAATAACAATATCACGAGGAACAGATCTAATTAACGTTATTCCTAAGCGATATGCTGCAAAAATTATTTTTAATAACTGGAACACCCCCTCAGTTTGAACTACATCACGCAGTTTCTGAATAAATTTCACAAAAAAATACGAAAATTTTGTCTGTCGCTGCACTACGTTTTAATACGAGTATGATGTAAACTTTTAAGCAAAGTGTGATTCACGGAACTGCACTGCTCCACCCTGCTCTAAGCTAAGCTGCCTCTTAAGGCTACATGTCACGATGTTTTAGTGTGATTCTGAAATAAGAGATGGCAGCACCATTGGGGCCAAATTTCCTCCTCATTTGAGAACAAATCGAGATATTTTAGTTCCACAAACCGATTTCTCTTCAGGATCACCGTAGAATGGGGTATTTCGGTGGGTCGGAAATTCAGGTTTTTGACCTCAAATTTGGATTCAGCACCCTTGAAAACCTATAAACTACAACTTTAAGCCCAATGATACTATAACATGTGGTAGAAAAATTAATTAAAGAGATCACACGTTTGAAAGAAAGGCGAGCCGCTATAAATGCTCACACACTAGGCAAGGACTACGCCGCTGACTACGCCACGTATTTTGTAGTATCCAAGAGGTCCCCCAAGGGTTTCTGTGCATGGATACGTTTTCAAAGACAATTGGCTAGCTACGTCACGATTGGCTAGCTACGTCACACCATTCAAATCTTCAACTTTCCTTAGCTTCTCTGATTTTTTAAAAACATTTTCTCGACGAACAGACCCGATTACCGTTATTCCTGAGCCATACTCTTTTGAAAAAAAATAATAAAAAAAATTGACTGAAATACCCCATTCCGGGTAATTGGTTTAGAAAGTGTGCAAAATTTTTTTGCACACAGTTCCAACAAAAATTTGTTCCAATTTACAACATTTTCAAAAAGTGGCCTTATAGCCACTTGCAGAACCTTCATCAGAATACGAATCCGTTTGCGGAATTTTTCTAACTTGATCATAGCCGTCGGATTCTCGATTCTACGATATGGAGTGGGGGCGATCATGGGCTGGGGGCGGCAATCAAACGCCCCACCACCTGCCCGACCTTAACATTCATGTTTTGCTAGTATGAACCCTTTGGTCACTATTCTTTTTCCTGGCCACCTAATAGCTACCATCAATATTTTCCTTTTACAACTTCTCTGTCTTGAGGTTGATCGAATTGGGCGAAATTTCCATAAAAAGCAAAACACATAGACAAATAACTTATGGAAAAGATTCTGTGTTAATTTGATTCAGTTGCACTACTAAATAGTTGGTTTTGAAATTGTATTAATTTCAGTTCACTGTACATGCCCTATACCTAGGTACCTAGTTGTTCAAGTTTCGATGTACAAAATCTAGTTGCAAAAGTCATCTCACACCGTTCTAGTTGCACTAGCAATAAAAGGTTTGAGGAGCAAATTCTTGGCGTTTGACGTTGATTTCCAAATTTTGTGAACAGCTAATGACGATGAAAAAATAATTATTCGTTAATTCACTCTGCAATAGTGTTGAAAAAGGTAAAAACACCTATTCATTATTTACCAAAAATTCAAATATCTTTGAAATAATATCAAAATAAATCTAAATAAATTTGAAACTAAAATCCCCCGTCTGAATTTTTTATTCCTCTGTTTTTAAATGTCAATCTTGATTTCATGAAATTATAACGCCTAACACTAGCGAAGTATTGTATTTTGAGGTAGTACAAGGTAAATTACAATTACACTAAATTACAAACATGACTGTCTCAAAATTACCGTTAGTGCACTGTAATAAATACCCTAGAACTAGGGATAGTGATGTGGTCTTACAAGGTAATTACCATACAGATGGCAACCCTACGTGTTTACCTTTTCGGAATACTCGAAAAGTTCGAGAAGAGTTCAAGGTCGCACGCTTTCTCACTACATCATTTTTTAGGACGTCCCACAGTAAGAATTGGGCGTATGCGATTAATCTGGGGTCTCATGATCAACAGGTCTCATGCATAGGTTGACTGAGTTGGATAATGGCGCATCAACCCTTTTCTTTTGCTCTTTCGATTTTTGAGGTAATACATTTTCCACTAATGGGGAATTTGCCTCACATTTTTTTTTTTTTTTTTCGAATGAGGGTTTATTTTTATGGAATAAAACCATGGTGAGCTGCTCGAAAACGCATCCAAAAAATTTAGAGAATTTAAGGAATAATATTCCTTAAATTCTCTAAACCTCTTACACATTCTAATTCCTCTTACACATTGCCACCTCATTTAAAATTTCCATATTATGGAAATTTTAAATGAGGTGGCAATGTGTAAGAGGCAGCCATGTTTGAAACGTAACGGATATTCTACCAATCTGACTTCAAAGGAGGTTCTGTGGCGCTTACCACAGAAGCGGAACATACACGAACTTTTAGCTTACAAAGGATTAACACAAGAGTGCGCCGCAAACTGGCAGGAAGAACCCAGTCACAAAAGTGACCAAAAGAAACAATATTACTCACTTTTTTACAATACGATTCTACCTACTAGTTTATCAAGCATTATTAGTCTTCATCTTCTCTTATTTAGTTTCAAGTTTTGAATCACATTATTCGAATAGCCATTTCACTGGATCGTTTTGTGTGGCGGTGCTAGAACTCTGTCTGTTGTCGGAGTTGTTTTCGCGTCGTTTTTTTTTTCGTATGACGTCAACAATATTCCTCGATTTTCGCGGTGTTTTGTAACAGAGGTTCACTTGTTTAGGCATTTTCTCCTACGGTAATTTTTTCCCCTTGATTATTCCTAGTGTTGAACGTTATTCTAGGGTCCTATTATAGGATTTGACTTGAAATTCCAGAATCTAAAATTGAGGCAAATTCCCCATTTGGTGTTAGTTGATCCTGACTTACCGATATTCAAAGTAGGGTCCTTAGCCGGCTCGACACGGCATTCGAAGTGCGAGTTCTCGCCTTCAGTACACACGACGTTGTTCAGATGCGAGATGAACACTGGACCTTCGAAAGTAGGTTCTGGGAGTTCGCCCTTGGCCTCTTTAGGGCCTTCGAGAGCGTCGATGAGGGGCAAAGCTTCTGGGCGCAAAGAATTCGCAAGAAGCCAGTGGCGATCTGAAGTAACATGGGAAAACATTTGGTCAAAATGTTTGCAGTCAAAACGTCAATTGGTCAAAATTGTCTAGAAATGTCTTTCAATGTATTAAAAAGACGTTTAGGAAATTAGTTAGAAATGTTATGTTAATTAGTTAGTAGATTTAACCCATTTCTGGCCACTGATGCATTTTCGCATCGTCCTAATAATGATTTTTTGGAATATTGAAATAGTGGAAAATCTTTGTAAAAGAATTTTTTCTCGTTCATACAGTTCCTAAACTTTTCAAAAAAAAAATTTCTTCGACATTCGGTAGCCTCAAGAGATTTGGGAAATTTTTTTGAAAGAGGCTTTTTGCCCGAAAGCGTGATTATGGTGGCTCAAATTCGGTCCTGGGCGAGTGAGCGTTCTGGGCCATGAATCGAAACAGATTCCGGTCCATAAATAGATTTTTACATTTTACCTAGATTTTTAACAATGAAATGTTTAAATCATGTCGAGTTGGAAACCTGAGACCTCTCAAATCCTCAAAAATGTTAAATTCATAAAATTTTGAGCATTTTTCCTCTCGATTGTTGAGCAAATGATGCCTTATTTCGGCCGGCATTCTGTAAAATAGTTCATCCTCCTCCTCCCATTACTCTGTTATTTCTACACTCGGCTTGAAATGGGTTAAAGATGAAAGTTAAAATCCATTTAATTGAAATAAAGGAGTAAAAATCCAGCAGAAAAATACTCATTGCACAATCGCAACAGGAATCATTCGAGTTCAACCAAATTCAGGAAATAATCAAATCGGTGCAGCCCTTCTGAGAATAATCGAGTCACAAACAAATAAATAGTGAATAACACCACAGAGTTGACGGATTATCTGGAGACTCACCTTCAACTTTAATGGTACAAGTTGAGACAGCCTCTCCTAGTAGATTTGTAGCCTTGCATGTGTAAATAGCGGAGTCATCAGGCCTCACGCCGTTTACTGAGAGCGTAACAAGACCGAAATCGAATGTCGACCTGATGCGTGCACCTGAAGAAGAAGAGGCATTTGAAATTAACAAGAAATATGAGCTCAAAATGTATACGTAGTCATGAAACTCGAAATAATTTATTGCAACGTCCATATGGAAAAAAATTTGTATGCTTTCTTGTTTTCATACACAAATTTTCATTATTCAGTATTCTTATTCATACAATTTTGCAAATTAAATTATTAAAAATGCCAATTTTTTGCCAATCTTTTTTTCTTCGTTTTCTTGATTGCACTGAACCGTCCGGTGGGTTTTTTGAAAAGGTGGCCATTGAGGGGACACACATATGAAGACCCAAGGGGAAAAATGCACTAAGTCCAATTTTTTTCGAAACTGAGATTTTGATGCCATCTGTTAGATGTGGACGAAAGCTCAAAGTGTACGTCAACGAAATTGGCGCAAATGAATGAGGAATTTCACCATGTCGGAATTTCCTATTTTTGACCCCAAAATCGGATTCAGCACCTCTAAAAACCCCCTAAGGCAAACTTTCAGCCCGAACTTCCTAATTTACGAATAAACAAAACAGTGTAGAAAATACGAATGTTTGAAAAAACCGGGAAAATGACGTCATGCTGGAATAGTTCATTTATGGCCGCTTGAAGCGCTGAGATCAAGAAATCCATAGTCCCCAGATGCAAAATTTTATGAAACAGTAAAGTTCGAAATCGAAAAACTGAAGAAAAAAATAGAAAAAGCGAGATGGGGAAAATTAGGTTTCCTCTGTTTTTGTTTGATAACTTTTCTCTTAGAAAACACGATTTCGTCGTCCCAATGGGCAACACTGGGAGGAGACGGCGATCCGAACAGCCCAATCAGCGAGCGTTCCCGCTTCACGTCCATTTTCCCGGTTAGTTTTGAAATTAAAAATTTTTATTGTCTCCCAAAAATAACAGGAGACTTATTTTCCGAAATCAGCCCGATTTTCATCTATCCCACACCATTAACTATTCAGGAAAAATGCAAACAGAAATCGGTGGAATTCCTCATTGAGTCACTAGGCATCAACGGTGAAAAATAAGAGCGGAAAAAGAAAAGGAAAGAAAATTCATTGCAAAAAACTTTGTTTTTCTAATTCATGGTAAATTTTCCCAGAAGAAAATGGAAAAAAAATTGGACTTAGTGCGTTCTTCCCCTTGGGTCTTCATATGTGACCGTCCATGGGAAAAGGGACCTTAAGTTAAAATGGCAAAATGTTCAGGAGAGCAGTTTTAAGAAAAAATGCCAAAAAAATCGATTTTTGGGTTTTGATCGATTCTGATGCAGCAACTATCCCTCTTTATGGAGATACAGGCCGTTTGCAAGGTTATATCGATTAAATAATCGAAAAATGGAAAAAATCGAGAGAAGGTCAATCTCAACAAAAGGGACCTTAAGTTAACCCCCCCCCCCCCGCTCCATAATTCATATGGAGCGGAGGAGGGGATAACTTAAGGTCCCTTTTCCCAAAGCAGTGTTTCCAACAGTTTCCAAGAGATATTATCTCTTGTTTTTCTATGATTTTTACGAAAAACCGAAGGATAAGGCTTTAGTGTAGTTGTAGATCCCGAAGATATGAATCACTGCCCAGTGGCATCCAAAAGATAACCTCTGTATCATGTCAATGCTTTTTTTAATCAATTTTTTTTATATTTTCTCCTCTGGAAACACTGCAGTAATTTTTGTAATTTTTCTTAAATTAAAAATTTTTTGAAATTAAATGTGTGCGTTACAACCTACCGGTCGCATGACTGAGGACCTATCAAATGGCCAGATAACGATTTTTGCTTGTTTAATTTAGAACTTGAGAGAAATAAACTGATAGGTACGAAATTCTGCTAGGAAGAGGTAAGTAAGTGGGGATGAACCTGCGTCACTGCCAACCGGTCGCAAGACTAATGGCCCAGACATTCAATGTTCAGATATTGGTTGTGAATGAGTACCTAATGGATGAAAAGAAATTGGCTCAAAATTCCTGTTAGAACGGCGAATATTCACATTTGAACACTTGAAAAATGTTGGTAAACTTTGAGGCTTGTTTTCTCAAAACTGTGTTTTTCGAAACTCAAACTTCGAAAACTCATAACTTTTTGAAAAAAAATCGTAGAAAATGTTCAGATATTGGTTGTGAATGAGTACCTAATGGATGAAAAAAAAAATTGACTCAAAATTCCTGTTAGAACGGCGAATATTCACATTTGAACACTTGAAAAATGTATTATGTCATTTCCGCGCTACGGCAGCAATTTTTTTTTTTTTTTTTTTTTTTTTTAGCGATATTTGTTCAATGGTCCGTCTGATTTTGATGAAATTTTAAGGGACTAATCCTCAATATATTCTGGTTGGATGGTAAAAATCTGAACTCAGTCAGACCATTCAAAAAAAAGTTAAAATTCCAAACTTGAGCTGTTCTAACCTAATTTTTTATGTAAATGTTCCTTTTTCTCTCGGAATACTCAAGCTATCGGTCTGAAATTTTGACAGCACCATCAGTATACTTAGTGAAGCAAAGTTGATGAACAAAGTTTTTATGAAGTTCACAGAAAAAAAGTTATGAGGGTTTTACATTTTTAGCGATATTTTGAATTTTCACACACTCATATTTAGGCTCCATGGCGTTATTCGGCAAAACCCTCCATCATAATTATAGGTACATACTAGAAGAACATCCTGTAAAAATTTGGTTCCAATCGGATAAATAGTTCCTGAGAAAAAGGAACAAATAAGCTCAAAAACGTAATTTTACAGGAGAGCGGTTTGAATAAAAAACGCGCGGCCGAGTTTGGGCGGTCAGGTTTATCGAAATTTGAATGACTGTTCCTGCCTGTTTTCAACCGATGGAATTGCGGTATCAACTCTCGATAGTTCAACATCGATATATCTCGAATAGAATACATCGTTTAGCATCGAAACCTCAAAGGAGCCTGAGTGTATGTTTACAGGAGCTCGTCTTATTTTTGTGTCTCGTCTCGTTCGTGTTGTGTCTCGTCGTGTTGAAGTTCTCAGTCGAAAATGCTGAGATCGATGCAGATTTTTAGAAAAAGGAAGAAGGTCTTCAAGGGAAGTATTTTTAGGTCAGTTGACAGTCTGCCGAACGTCAGCCAAGTTCTTCTCTCAATCAAATGGAAACGGAACCAGGCTTCTGAGCGCTCCTCAGCACTAGTGACTCCCCAGGTTCTAACCCAAATTTGAAGCACTTCTACTCATCGGATTTAGAATTTTTTTTTTGAAATTTCCGGAATTGAGTCTATTTACAAGTTATGGAAAAAAAGTGTTGTGCGTCCAGACCGAAAATTGACACATGTTTCCCCTAACAGTACATCCAAGCATTTGCATCACTCAGGTGAGGAAATGGCAATATCCAGGACTCCAAAAGTTGCTTGGTGACAAAGTTTAGCAAGAATAGCAAAGTCTTTGTTCTAGGAAAGCATGAAAGTCCTTCGTTCCAGGCTCCAAGACACATAAAGTAGGAACACAATTTGATTGGGATTACAGATGAACTCAGAACAATGGTTTTTGCCACCAGTGGAATCAAAGTGGAGACCAGGTAACAGCATTCAACCTTACAATCGCCAGCACCTATTCAGGCCTCTAAAGACAACGTAAGTCGCCACCCTCGAATTCTACCAACACTACATTAATTAAACCAAGCATCAGGTCACCAGAATCCTCATTCATGTCTGCTACAGGTAGTTTGCTCCCAAGTAATGTTTGACCAACATTCACCAGGCAGCTTCTCAGTCTCCTTAGCCATCAATATTTAATAGATCAATTGTTTCCTTAGCCGAGGATTCAGAGACAGTTTTAGTTGATACACACCGAAATCATCAAAGCAGGTACATTAAAGCAACTACAGGTAGTTGGCTCCCAAGTAAGTGTTGGACAAACATTCACCAGGCAGCTTCTCAGTCCCCTTTTGCCTTCAATATTTAATATATCAATTGTTTCCTTAGCCGAGGATTCAGAGACAGTTTTAGTTGATACACACCAAAGTCATCAAAGCAGTACAACAACGAAAGTTGGATCCAGACGTCTACGAGACTCAATTTTTTGGTGTAAGTCAGTAGTGTGTGTAACTCAATCTTAAAATCAGCAAAGAAGTTCGCGCCAGCAGGACTCATCGCATCCGGACTAATTGATATTGAAATAATTGTTAATATCGAAACTATAGTCGAATAAATACAAACGCTGGTCTAGATAAACTGGTTTAATCGTTCAACGAAATCCCCACCTATTGCCCAAAGGCTACCTTCTCAAAATATTGGCTGGCCTAGGGATCAAAGGCCCAAATTTCAGCCTAACTAAACCCCTAGGAACAACAGCGACCATTTATCAGGCTGAAACCCATGCCATAGAAATATGCGCACAAGAGATCGCCAAAAAACGACTCAAAGGTAAGAGAATTTACGTAATGTCTGATAGCCAGGCAGCCCTAAAGGCCATTGCAGCCTACTCAATCACATCAAGGCTAACCTGGGATTGTCTGGACTCCCTGAAGGCTGCGGCTCGGGGCAGTAAGTTAACTTTGCTCTGGGTCCCTGACCATGAAGGAGTAGATGGCAATGAAGAAGCCAATCGACTCGCTAAGCAGGGATCGGAATCCCAATGTTTTGGTCCTGAACCCCTACTCGGGGTTACTAAGAGCTTCATTACTCAACAGGTCCAAAAATGGGAGGACAGCAAGAGAGCTGCGTACTGGCGCAACACTCCAAAGCAGAGGCAAGCCAAGCAGCTAATCACCATCTCTAAAAAAAAGAGCAAAAGCTCTGCTGTCACTGAAGAGGAAGGACCTTCGCACCATTGTAGGTCTCCTGACTGGCCATTGCCCCCTGAGATACCATCTCAACAAGATGGGCAAGGCCAGGACAGTTGAATGTCGGCTCTGCTGCGAAGGAGTCGAAACAGCAGAACACATCCTCTGTGAGTGTCCTGCTGTAGCATCTACCAGATTCCGGCATTTCGGTAAGGGTACTCTTGTCCCGGCCGAAATCGCTCGGGAAACGCCCGAAAAACTTCTTCACTTTGTGAAAGAAGAGGTTTTTAAACGGGCACTTAAGTGAAAAAAGGGAATCCTGTCACAATAGATCAAACTTATGGTCTAAGTTGCCCCGTCCCAATAATAATTTTAAAAAAAGTGTTTGACAAACATTCACCAAGCAGCTTCTTAGCCTTCAATATGAAATAGATCAATTGTTTCCTTAGTCGAGGATTCAGCGACAGTTTTAGTTGATACACACCAAAGTCATCAAAGCAGTACAACTATGAAAGTTGGATCCGGAGTCTGGATTCCAGACGTCTACGAGACTCAATCTTTTGGTGTAAGTCAGTAGTTTGTGTACCACAATCTTAAAATCAGCAAAGAAGTTCACGCCAGCAGGACTCATCGCATCCGGACTAATTGATGTTGAAATAATTGTTAATATCGAAACTATAGTCGAATAAATACAAACGCTGGTCTAGATAAACTGGTTTAATCAACGAAATCCCCACCTATTGCCCAAATTGTCTTCTCAAAATATATTAGCAACCTACCTGTTGTGATAGATTTTCCGTTCTTGAACCATTCAATCTTCAAGTTCGGATCAGCCTTAGGCTCGACTAGAGCTTCGAGGTATACATGGCTGCCTTCTACCAAGTTTTCTGCGTTCGACAGATGTTTGGTGAAGACAGGCGGCATTTGAGGAGTCACTTCTTGGAAGCCCTCGGGAACTTTGTTCATTTCAGCTTCTTTGAGTTGTATCTTTTGCCAGGCATCGGGCTGAAGTGGCTCGCCTGATATGGCGGATCGGGCTGCGAAATGGAAAAATCACCATCAGACCGGTGTTCTTAGTGTCAATTTGATTCATCAAGGTTAATTTCGCTTAATACGACAGCTTACGTTTAACTTTGAGAGTGGTGGATGAAACTGCTTCACCGGCAGCGTTGATGGCTTTGCACATGTAGATACCAGAGTCTTCTGGGACAGTCGCCATTATGTCGAGGGTGACGAATCCAAAGTCGTTGGTAGTATGGAACCTGGATCCTGTAATAATAGTTTCGCAAATGAATCAGAGCAAAGGTCATGAAAATGGATTGTTGGAAAGTGCAAATGGTTTGGGATGACAAATCAGTGCAAAACAAGTGTGATGGACACAAGAAAACGCACATTTGGTGGATACTGTGGAAGTCATTCTTGAACGGCTACAGAAACAATACAAAATGCTACAAGATACATAAAGACTGCAAAACTGCAGACGACGCAAATTCAAGACATGTACGACAATGAGACAAATATCTTTCAGGACAACTCGTAGTTCTGGGCTGCTAACTCACCACAAGGCACTTCTTTCGATTTGTCCGGAATCTTTTTTCCAGAACTTTCATCTAGAAATAGGTAGTTTTCTATGAATATTTGGGTACAATATTCCTATTATCTGGGATGGCTTACATATAAGTAGTTCAAGTAACGCCAAATCAATTTCTGAATCAGGTTGGTTTATAACTATTGAGAATTCTTGAATGAACTATTGAGAAGTGCTCAAATAGGGATGCTTCTTTGGACTAGAAAAGTCTATTTGAACACTCATGGCTCGAAAATTACCTCACATAGCCTATTTGACCAGATATGGACTCATGCTACAAAATCAAAAGTTTTGCCGAACTGCATTTTCGGTTTCTTCTGTAAATTTAGAGACAATCGTACATGGGAATCAAATTTTGGATGACTCACCCATCTTGAGTTCAACTCCGTTGCAGTACCACAAGTATCTCATAGTGGGATCTCCTACGGGCACAACACGGGCTTCGAAATGAGCTCTTTGGCCTTCCCAGAGCTCTGACGGACCCGTCAGCAAGTTGGTGAAGATGGGCTTCTCGAACACTTGGTCAGGTTCGTCGCGTCGAGTCGGCTCTTTGCCATCCTCGAGCTTCTGGATCTTCTTCATACCTTCTGGATGCTGGGTCTCCCGTTGAATAGCGTCTTTACCTAAGAAAATGATAATAATGAATATTAGTTACCAGGAAGATAAACAGTTCGAGAAGGGAATTCAAGCCCAGGGTTTCGCTGTGCAAAAGTAAGGAGGGGTCGCTCCTTGCAGACCCCCAGGATGTTCTGGACCGTTGGGAGGAACATTTTCGGGAACTGCTGGGAGGAGAGACATCTGAATTGCCAACGGTAGCAGTAGAGGCTCGACTGTCCAATCTCGAAGCAGTAAACCCTCCTACGCTTGGGGAAGTCAAATCTGCCATATCCCGTCTCAAAAAATCATAGGTCCCCAGGAGCGGACGATATCCCTGCTGAGCTGTTCAAGACGGGTGGAGAGGAACTAGCCCAACGGATGCACGACCTGATCCTTATGGTCTGGCAAAAGGAGGAGATCCCATACGAATGGGAGCTGGGCGTAGTATGCCCAATCCATAAGAAAGGGGATCCATTAGTTTGCACGAACTACCGTGGCATTACTTTGCTGAATGTCGCGTACAAAATTCTCTCGACCATCCTATTCGACAGACTACAGCCTCTAACGGAGAAGATAGTTGGAAATTACCAATGCGGATTTCATCCTGGGAGATCTACTGTGGATCAGATTTTTACTGTAAAGCAAGTTGTTGAGAAGTGCAGAGAATTTAATGTGACCCTCCACCATTTGTTTATTGACTTCCGCGCGGCATACGACACAATTAAGAGGGATAGGTTGTATGCTGCTATGGAAGAGTTCAATTTCCCTCATAAACTCACGAAAATGGTGGAGCTGACTATGCGAAACTCGGTGTGCTCTGTGAGAGTCCAGAATGGCCGTACTCCTAGCATCCCCACACAACAAGGTCTAAGACAAGGTGATGCACTGTCCTGCCTGTTGTTCAACATAGCTCTAGAAAAAGTAATCAGGGATGCAGGAATCCAGACCCGCGGAACCGTATTTTATAAATCAGTTCAATTACTGGCATACGCTGATGACATAGATTTAATAGCTCGTACTGAGAGTGATCTTAGAAGAGCAGTATCCTCTTTACTTGAGAGCGCCAAAGCCATGGGACTGTCCATTAATGAGGGAAAGACCAAATATTTAACCACCGCAAGTAGTCGCGACTCTCACATATACATGGAGGGCTACAAGTTTGAGATCGTGGATGACTTCGTATACCTCAGTTCGCTAATATCTGCAAATGGAGACCCAATCCCAGAAATTAAGACCAGACTAGCTGCGGCAAACCGCTGCTATTGGGGTCTGACAAAGTACCTCCAATCCAGGCTCCTATCTCACCATGTAAAAAGTGAACTGTATAGGAATCTAATCCGCACAGTTCTGACATATGGATCGGAGACATGGACATTGGGGAAACAAGGGTAAGATTTACTCCGAACTTTTGAAAGACGGGTACTAAGAAAAATATTTGGAGCCATATGTGAGAACGGAGTCTGGCGACGAAGGAAAAACGAAGAATTGTACAACTTGTATGAAGATATGGACGTGGTGCATTTCATTAAGCTTAGTCGCCTCAGATGGGCTGGACATTTGGTCCGCATGGACGAGGGAAACCCTGCCAAAAAAGTCTTCAGTGGGATGCCAGGCGGCAGGAGAACAAGAGGAAGGCCGCGGCTTCGGTGGACCGATGAGTTCGAGGAAGATGTGGCAAGGGTAGGTTACCGGAACTGGAAGACATTGGCTGGAAACAGAGAGGAATGGCGTAGAATTGTTGAGCAGGCTAAGGCCCACCCAGGGCTGTAACGCCAATAAAGAAGAAAGTTACCAAGGTATTGCAGTTTCGGAGCTACACTTCTAGACATAGGTACTTGAGTTTACGAAAACGGGTTAACACTTACTCTTGATCTTCATCGATGCCGTGGTGACGGCCTCGCCCAAAGCGTTGGAAGCCCTGCACATGTACACGCCCTCATCATCCTCACGGACGTGAGTCATGTCCATGCTGACGAACCCGAAGTCGTGAGTTTTGGTGATTCTCGAACTGTCCTCGAGAAGTTTTTCGTTTCTGAACCATTCGACTTTGAGCGTTGGATCGCCGACTGGAATGAGTCGGCACTCAAAGTGAGCGTTTTGTCCTTCAGCGATTCCATCGATGTTAGCAAGCGACTGCGTGAAGACTGGTCGTTGCCTGGTGGTCGCTTCTGGAACTTCCGGTCGGGCTTGTGGCCCTGCCTCGAGCTGCTTGATCTTCTCGAGACCTTCAGGCCTCTGGGATTCGGAAATAATACTTCCTTTTTCTGCAAAAAATAACGTTAAGCAAAGTTAGGCGTGGTTAAGGACTGTGTCCCTGATCCAAATATGATTTTTTTTTTTTTTTGTAAATGGCAGAATGTTCGAGGGGAAACGTTAATAGCTTCCCATTTGTAAACAAATCGGGATACTTGAAAACGACTATACGGACATGAAAACAATTAGAATTCTGATTAATTATGTTGAAATTTTAGCATGAAACATGCTTTAGCCATCACCTAACTAGGCAAAAACGTGACGAAACCGTGGAACAAAAGTAGCGCGGGATTTTGTTGATTTTTACATACAACCGACCCGTTTCTAGGGTTGATTTTGATTCTGGAGCACTCTTTTTTTTCAACCTTGAAAAGTGAAAACAAAGCATCCGCTACCTTGGTAGACACAGAAGCAATAAACCCCCCATATATAGTTGGAATTAAACTGAGAAGAAGCTTACAGCCCACATAATAGCTATATTATAGCTAAAACTGAAAACTCTTGTTTCTCGAGTAAACCAACTACTTATAACGATTTTGACCTTCTTCCTCGAGTTTTTCAGTCTTTCGAAGGTGAAAATAAGCCTAGGAAGTTGTCTTGTTCGAAACTAGTTGGTTTATTCGAGAAAGAAGACAGCTTCGAAGGCTTATTTTCACCTTCGAAAGACTGAAAAACTCGAGAAAGAAGGTTGAAATCGTTGTAGAAGGTTGTCTTGTTCCTCGAGTAACGATTGTATTCTTGATTCGACGATTTCAACCTTCTTTTTCGAGTTTTTCAGTCTTTCGAGATTAAAATAAGCCTTGGAAGTTGTCTTGTTTCTCGAGTAAACCAACTAGTTCCGACGATTTCAACCTTCTTTCTCGAGTTTTTCAGTCTTTCGAAGGTGAAAATAAGCCCTGGAAGTTGTTTTGTTTCTCGAGTAAACCAACTAGTTCCGACGATTTCAACCTTCTTTCTCGAGTTTTTCAGTCTTTCGAAGGTGAAAATAAGCCTTGGAAGTTGTCTTGTTTCTCGAGTAAACCAACTAGTTCCGACGATTTCAACCTTCTTTCTCGACTTTTTCAGTCTTTCGAAGGTGAAAATAAGCCCTGGAAGTTGTCTTGTTTCTGGAATAAACCAACTAGTTTCGATGATTTTGACCTTCATTCTGGATTTGGAAACTAACTCGGGGACAGTTGGCCTTAAATGGAAACAAGCCGTGATTTCACTCCTGTCCATCTGAGCTCACAGCTTAAGTAGCCACTGCCTTAGATGCACCAATAGGCCTTAAATCCAAATTAGAAGAATATGGTCTGTAACTAAGCATTGTTCTGCAGTCAGTGCTCTCGTGACTTTTTATTCATGAGGGTTATAGTAATAGAAAACCTATTCGTACCTTTATGACACAATAAAGACGCAAGCATACTAACCTACGACTTGCATAGATGTTGAAGACACGCAAGATCCCAGTTTATTGATGGCTTTGACGGAGTATTCGCCAGCGTCACCAGGCAAACAGTGACCGATGTCCAAGGCGAAATATCCAAAGTCGAAGGTGATGTGGTACCTCGAGGCAGATCCCAAGGGTTTGCCGTTGTGGTAGATCTCAATACGCAAGTTAGGGTCATGAAGCGGCTCAATTTGTGCTTCAAAGTGCGCCGTCTGTCCTTCAGCAATCTCCTTGGTTCCCTGAAATATTTCAGACACAATACAGTGATTTTCTCTGAAACTACATATTGAACTGTTTCGGTGAAGAAGTTTCGAGTATGATTCTTGGCTTTCGAGAGTTCTGACCCCTGATTTCAAGCTTCCCGGCCAGAAACTGTCAGGAACATCAGCTCTCCTTCCTTCAAATCCCCACACAAATAACTCCAAGCTTGTTTGCCAAAAACCATCTTCTTCTTCAACTTAGTTTCCTACTTTGAATACAAAGTTGGGTAGGTTGGATAAGAGGGACCACAGAAAGGGTTTGCATAATACCTGATGGGTTGTCTGTGTAATCCCTTTGGGGAAACAAGAAAAGGTGGGAGTAGTGTTAGGAATCGTAGAAACAGTATTCTTCATAGATACTATTCATACTTGTCTAATAAAATATGAGTTTGATTTTGGATTCCAACAAGTGTGTTTGATCTTATACTCGCAGAATCATTACATTGGTGGCAGCGGTGGGATTAGCAGAGTTGGTAGAGTAGAGATGACAGAAGGAAAAGTAGTTGAATTGTTGGAGGAGACAACGAGAAAAATTGAAAATCTGGTGAGTTTGACGATAGACCAGTATTTGGAGGTGGGAACGATGCTTATTTCCAAATCGTTTGGTGAAAACCACGGGGCAAGCCAAAGACCCAGAAGTGCGTCGCGCTCGATAGTTGCTTCTTTGGCAGAAGCCTTCAGTCTGTCGGTGCAGCTCGAGCTGCTCAAGACTAAGGAACGGCTGCATGAAGAAACGAAGCGGGGGACATCAAAAACTGAGAATCGTCATTGGGAACGCCAAAAAGGACAACTGGGAAATTTACAGCATGTTGAGTGCTGGAAATGTGGAAGATTGGGACCCTCAAGGGCAGTGTGTCCAACTCGTGAAGGATCCAACCATAGAGGGCAGCTGCGCAAGACAAATTTGAGTGCCTTGGAGTGCTGGCAGTGTGGCAGAATGGGACATCTCCGCCGTAATTGTGGTAAGTTGTGGAGGAATAATGTGGGGGAAAGATTGATGGATTTAGGTGGACAAAGTATAAGTGTGAAGTCTCAGAGGGGGAAAGGCGCAAGGTAATCAGATGGAGGACAAAGGGAAGGGAACATCGACAATGGATGATGACAGGTTGAACAACAAAGTGGAAAATGTGGAGGAAATTGGTGATATTGGAAGTGTGGACGGACGGTCATGTCGCAGGTTCTTTCCTGAAGAGGTTGACTTGCCTGGAAACCGTGATATGGAGAAGAAGGATAAAGCGATAATAAAGGAGGGGTTGGCATTACAGGAGAAAGATAAGTTGAAAGAGCTTGGTACTAGTGGGAAGGAGAAGAGGCAACAAGTCGAAATAGAAGAAAGTGAGAAGCATCAGAAGAAAGAGAACTTGGAACAGCTTGAAACGAAGAGTAAGATGGAGAAGGGAAAACAAGTCGGAGAGGAAAAGAAAATTTTGCTACAGATGGGAGAAAAATTTGAATTTGAGGATCAAGATCAGCGAAGAAGAGACAGAAGGTTTAACGGAAAGGGTGACAGGAAGCAAAATGAGAACCCTCAGAAAAGTGTGCCGGAATGTGAGACAGTTCCGGTTGTGAAGAGATTCGAAGACACGATATACGGCAAGACTTTGAAGAAGGGGGATCCTGCAACATTCTTGTGGTACACCCAGTTTCTCAAAGAACATGATAAGTGATTGAGAGAGAAATGTTATGTGTATGTGGATTGGTTCATGAAGAGGGCGAACTGAAATAGATTGAGGGAGAATGGTAACGAACAAAGAAAAGGAAGGAGATAGTGTTGTGGATTTAGCTACTCCATATTGTTATAGTTGTTAGTTATTGAACATGTGATTTAGAGGATGGCTGTTTGTTTTCTAATAAAATAAAAGAGTTCTTGTTCCGATCTTGAATTGGTGTTTCGTTCTTGTGATATAAGATTTACCAACTGCTTTAGTTCGATGGATCACTTTAATATGCAAGCAAATATCTCTCCATGAATTAAATAATGTAGTGATCGATAACTCCTTCATATTGTATACATTCCGATCCGTTGTGCCACTTACCCTCAATTCAGTGACGAAACGAGGTGGAGTGGGGAGTGGCTCTTCAATTTCTAGCCTCTGAGGATGTCCCTGCGCCTCCAACTCCCTGATTTTCTCCAAACCTTCAGGGTGCTGAGTCTCCAGAAGGATACCATGGCGAGCTGCAACATTTCGTAAAATCAGTTTACTTTCTTGAAGGAAGAAGACTCAAATTTCAAGGCTCAACTTCTCAAATAAATTCAAACAAAACGTAACGACTCACATTGAGCTTTGATGTTGCAAGTGTTCACAGCCTCGCCCATTTTGTTGGTAGCTTTGCACATGTAGGTTCCAGAATCTTCAGAGTAGGTGTACAGGATATCCAGGGCGACGTAACCGAAGTCGTGTGTAGTCCTGAACCTGTGGCCGGTTTTGATGGCTTTTCCGTTGACGAACCACTCGATTTTCATGTGCGGATCGTTGATGGGCTCCACTCTGCATTCGAGATGAGCGTGCTCGCCTTCTTTGAGGTTTTCAAGACTGTAAATGAGGAACGGAACAGGTTATGAATGTATGCCTAGACTGAGAAATAGGTAGGGAGATACTGCCACTAAGCTACGCCGCTCCAAGTTAATTTTTATCTTCATCCAAATCTCTGGCTATTGATCAAACCCTTCTTCAAGCGACAGGCATGATGAAGGCATGATCAGGTGGATTGAGCTCCAATTAAGAGCCCTATCTCACTAGATTTCCCGAGCAACTGCTGTACATATTATAAGCTAACTTGTAATGATATCAGAAGGGTTTTATTATTTGTTGATGTTTGTGGGATGTTTACCCCGGAAGTGTGCCCCTCTTCTTCCTAAGATGACCAGGAGGTAGGTACACTCTCCTCAAGAGCCCACCGGTGGGGCTCCAGTTCGATTGAAGCCACGCCACGTGCGGATTGTCAGCCATCAACAGAAACTTACCCTTCCTCAGTGGAAAAAAAAATTGATTCTGTGAACATTCTAATTATAATCTCCCGGATCAACGGATGTGGAGGATCGGCCACTGGAAGACACAAGTCACCCCACTACGCTCACTTCGAGGTAATTTCACAACATTTTTCTTTCATCATTTCATCACTCCATCATCCGACAGACATTTCGAGGAAGCTGCTTCGCAGAGAAAATTCCTGAGGGATATTCTAAATTTTTTTTTTTTTTTTGCAGCCTCCCGAAGTGCCATTGTCTTAAATTGGAGGCAACATTTCACCCCTAGACGTTCTCCTGCTGAAAATTCTGTTCTACTCGATGAGTATTAAATACTCATATACATACTCATCGGTAAATTTTACCGATAACTGATAAACCATTAATCTACTGATTGTTCCGTTTGACGAGTAGTAGTAATATTACTAGTCGAGAAAATATTTTTTTTTTTTGTAAAGGGGTGGCCACTCTGTTAGGGAATCCTAAAGGTACAGAAAAATATAAAGGTACCTAACCCAAAATTTGATATACATCATAATTAAATTTGTACAAGTAGGTACAAAAGAAATATTCATTTTATCAATAAATTTTTTTTAAACTGAAATTGATTTGGATGGTTTTAATATTCTTCATCAGACCCAACCCTTCTCCAACTTGAGCTGAGGTAACAAATTTTTATTATTAGTAGTCACTAATCTGCTATAAACTGCTACTTTAAACAGCTACTTTTGAACTTGCAATTGATTGATATGATTGACTTCCCAATACGACTTTCATGCGTCCTCACATAGAACAAAATTACCTGTTAAGAGGAGTTAAGAACACAGGTTTCTGCTGATCAGGCTCGACCTCTTGAGGTTGAGGCCTCTCGTAGTGCTCCAATTCTTTGATCTTCTTCAGCCTCTGTTCGTCCAGCGTGTCCAACTGTAGACCGGCTTTGGCTGCAAAAGAGAATATCATTGTGTTAGTCATTGGATCAATACTCTTTCCCTCATCACTTCAAGAGTACTTATGAAAGCGATTTCTAGTAGTCAGAAGTAAGGTAATTTTTTGCGTTTAATAACTCTTTCTGTGAAGACATCAATCTGTCGAGTCTCCTGTCAGGTTTGTTGGTACACAAGGGTGGCTTGAGGAATTTGTCTCACATTTCAACTTTTTTTCAATAGAGGGTTCACTGATATGGAACATATCATATGTACCATTACAGCTCAAAAAAGAATTCAAAAAATTTAGAAAATTTAAGGAAGATGGAAATTTGAAATGTAGCGGCAATTTGTAGGGGGACAGCCATGTTGTGACGCATGTGCCAGCCTAACCAATCTGATTCCATTGCTTGGTGATCCCATTCCTGCTTAGACCCCTTCTCTATCTGCGGGAAGGTTATGTAAACAAAGAATAAACGTGTGATAATAGAGAGTTTTTGGTGCCAAAATCTCACGGGCCCCGTTAGAAGGAGACTAGCGCGAGCAACAGAGGATGCTACCCAGTTGAAGGAGGAAGGACGTTAACTTTGGACAGGGGGGGGGGGGGCGCTCGTCACGGTGGGCCTCGAGGAACGGGTGACTGTCTGGGGGCACCCTTTCATCGTCGCCCGCTGATGTCAGGAGGCAAATCCATTGTCACCCGCGAACTCCGTGCTTTGTGAAGAGGTTCCACGGGCCCGTTAGTGGTTTCCAAAAACTCTCTATTGTTCATTCCATCGCTGCCACCGTTTCCAGATCCGATCCTGGGAGCCAGAACCGAGATTTGCCTTGACGTAGCTTGGCAAAACTTGACTTGTGACGTAGCTGCCAGCCCACAGCCTCCCTCGATTTTTGCGGTGTTTTTTGACAGAGGCTTCACTTGTTTGAGCATTTTCTCCTATGGTATTTTCCCCCCTAGGGTATTCTTAGTGTTGAACGTTATTCTAGGGCTCTATTATAGGATTTGACTTGAAATTCCAGAATCTAAAATTAAGGCGAATTCCCCCAGCAACTGATTGAATGAACTTGAAGGTATCAAAGACATCTGTTTCCAAGAGGGAAGCATTCTTTGAAATACCTTTATGTAATACGAGGAGATAACGTGGAAATGGTCACCCTGCTTGTACCGTACCATGAATGCTAGCACTGGTTAAATTGAGAAACATCGAGCCGGCGAACCAACATTGCGTCGGATCTACAGAATCAGCATCACCACAATCCTTCATCCCTCTTCGCCGTTTGAACAACTGCAAAAGGAGTTCCAACACCGTCCTCAGGATGGTGCATGGCATTGCTGAGTCAATACTGCGTGATAAATCAATGAATTTTGAACTATTACTATTTTTCTATCTGTTTGAAATGTCTGACAGTGTGAGTCGAGAATATGTTTAGAAATGACGACAAGTTGCCAAGGTCGGTGTTACCAATGGAAAGGGACCATCGATTCAAATATTAAGTAGTGGAACTTTTTTTGGTTGTTAGGTACTAACACACACAACTTTTCATATATTTTTGGGACCTCATAGGGATTGAAATTTATTGCAAGCCCATCGTGGAAGAGAGCTCTGTACAGTTGGAAGGTACCTAACGAATTTTCTTGAGCTTGGATCAGCTTTTTCCCCTAGAGCAGTGCAACATACTTCTCCTAACGGAAGGAACATTTAGTCCGAAAATATCACCAATTTCCTTCAATTGCCCTAACATAAAACCATATTCGAAGGGAGACTTACAATCGACTGTGACAGAGCATGTGGTGACGGCTTCGCCTGCTGCATTTCTGGCCTTGCACATGTACGTGCCTGAGTCTTCGGCGTAGGCATACAAAACGTCCAACGCAACGAAACCGAAATCGTAAACAGTTTTGAACCTGTGGCCTGAAAGTGAATATAGTAGGAATTACAGACTAATTTGCAAAAATATCTTCTTAACAAGTAGTTTTAAAACATAACATAAAGGGGTATTTCAGTCAATTTTTTCAATTTTTTTTTTTCAAAAGAGTATGGCTCAGGAATAACGGTAATCGGGCCTGTTCGTCGAGAAAATGTTTTTAAAAAATCAGAGAAGCTAAGGAAAGTTGAAGATTCGAATGGTGTGACGTAGCTAGCCAACTGACTTTGAAAAAAGTATCCATGCACAGAGAAGAGATGAAACCCTTGGAGGATCTCTTGGATACTTCAAAATACTACTCACACGCGCATGCGGCGTAGTGTGTGTGCATTCATGGAGGCCCGCCTTTTTTTCAAACGTGTGATCTCTTTAATTAATTTTTCTACCACATGTTATAGTATCATTGGGCTTAAAGTTGGAGTATATAGGTTTTCAAGGGTGCTGAATCCAAATTTGAGGTCAAAAACCTGAATTTCCGACCCACCGAAATACCTCATTGAGGAAGTTTGTGCAAAAGGGTTGAAATGTACCTTGAGGGATGGGGCGTCCATTCCTGAACCATTCGACTTTCATCGTGGGGTCGTTTACAGGTGTCAAGGTGGCTTCTAAATGAGCTTGTTTTCCTTCTGGAAGGTGCTCCACGTTCTTCAGAGGGCGACCGAATTGTGGTTTCTCCGTTACGGCAGCCTCTTCTTCGGCAATTCTCTTGTAGCGAGAGTCAGACTCTAGGTACTGGATCTTCTGCAGAGCCTCTTTATGTTGGGTGTCACGAATGATACCGGAGCGACCTAAAGACAAGAATGAATCGCAAAATACACAACTCATTAATATGGTATATAAGCGGTAAAATCCACACGAATATCAAAGCAAATCAGAAAAATCAACATAAGTTCTACGCTAAGATATGTGAATTTGTTGATGGGAATGAAAAGTGCCTCTAGAGGTCTGTTATGTTATTATCAACGTATTTCAGAATTTACCTTGAACTTTAAGGTTAACTGATGAAACAGCTTGTCCCAGTTTATTCGTAGCTCTGCATGTGTATTCTCCAGTGTCTTCTTCGTAGACAGTCAAGATGTCCAGAGCTGCGAACCCGAAGTCATAGGTTGTCCTGAATCTGTGGCCAGTTTGCAAAGGTTGGCCATTGTGGAACCATTCGACTTTGAGATTCGGATCAGGGTATGGCTCAATCCTGAAAAATGAATAAGTTTTTTTGTCATTTCGATACTGGTTTGCGAATTATTTTGCAACATTCATGATATTAAGCTACAAACCTGCACTCGTAATGTGCGCTTTGGCCTTCAACCAGCTGAGATGGTCCGTTCAATTTGGCCGTGAAGTTGGGTTTTTGGTTCACAACGATCTCTTGTTCTTCAGTACGATGGTACTTGGTGGAGTCTTCCAAAGCTTGAAGTTTCTGCAAGGCCGCTTCGTGCTGCGATTCCGTGAGAAGTGATGCTTTCGCTGAAAATAATATTCATTTATTAATATTACTATTTATTATTATTACCAGGCTGTAGGTTTTTTATTTATTTTTTTATTTATGTGAACACGGGACGAACCCAATAACAAAATGAAAAAACAAACAGTGTACAGTCAAATGGTCAGAATAGAACAGCAAATATAGCGAATAATAGAAATATAACAGAAATATAGCGAAAACTTTAGGGCTAGATAGGGTCGTGTAGAGGTTCGGAGCAGAGATGGCGGAAAAGAGCACACTTAATAGATGAGAGAGGTGAGGACACAATATCGATGAAGGGAGGGGATGTGGAGAGGAAGTTCACTTGGCGAGGAATGCGACACATTGGGCGATTGTAGAGGTAATTCGTAGAGGAGAAAGGGACAGCAAAAGGTGTGGCAGAGCGTGACGTGAGCCGAGGCACAAGGATAGCAAACCGTGGAGAAAAGAGACATCGGAACATAAGCGACGATTATGGGGAAACAATAAGTTGAAACGGCGTGCGAGCTCGTGGTAGTCTATGTTCTCGCGGGGAATGGAGAGCTTGTAAGCGAGGAACCGAAGGAAGGCCCTGAAGACACGCTCAATTTGTAGGGTGTGGCAGTTATAGTAAGGGCTCCAGATCACCGACGCATACTCCAAGATGGGCTGCACGAGAGTTTTGTAAAGAGTGACAAGGGCTGATGGTTGGGTGAATTCTCTGGAATTCCTCTTCACAAAGCCCAGCGCACGCATACCATGGGAAACCACCTGCGCAATGTGATTGGAGAAGGAGAGCTGGGAGTCCAGGTGTACTCCGAGGTCCACAATGTCGTCCTTACGAGAAAGAAGAGCTCCGTTGATTAAATAAGGGTGCTTGACTGGGGAGTGAGAGCAATGGAATGACGTGACGGCGCATTTGGAAGGGTTCACAGCCAGGCCATTTTGATCACACCATAGAGAGAGGGCGTCAAGGTTCTGCTGGAGGAGAAGGCAATCTGAGGGGTCACGAATCTCAATAAAGAGCTTCAAGTCGTCTGCATAGATCAAGAACTTGATCCGTTGATCACCAGATTGAAGAGAAGGCAGCCAAGGTGTGAGCCTTGTGGAACACCAGAAGTGGCAATGAATGAGCGGGAAGCAACACCATTTACTCGTACTGAGAGCTGTCTAGCTGTGAGGTAGCTGGCAATCCATGCATGAAATGGTCCAAAGACACCAAGTGGTGACAGCACATCAAGGATCGTGCGATGAGGAAGTCTGTCAAATGCCTTAGAAAAATCTGTCGTCACGAGGTCAACCTGATGAACCTCCCCCATAGTGCAAAGTGTAAAGTCCTGGAAAGTCGCGAGATTGGTCACAGTGGAACGTCCCTTGACAAAGCCGTGCTGCTCGGGAGCAAGGAAGGAGTTGAACATAGGCGAGAGTTGAGCCACAACCAGCTTCTCAAATACTTTAGGGATAGTCGATAAGGAGCAGATTGGACGATAGTTCCCAACATCACTCTTGTCGCCCTTCTTGAAGATTGGAGTGATGTAAGACGACTTCCACTGATCCGGAAAGAGGCCAGATGAGAGAGATGCATTGAAGAGGGAAGTCAGAGGTCGGGCTAGGCTGCGAACACAATTGCGGAGTAGAATAGGAGGGATACCATCAGGGTACTAGGCCCTTTGAAACATCCAATCCGCGCAACGCCCCAATCACAGCAGTCTCAGTCAAGATGAGGGAGCCCAATGAGACAGCGTCAACATGTAGGCGGGAAGAGATAGGACCTGGGGTGGGGTCAAAGACTGATGCAAATTGGGAAGCAAAAAGATTGGCGATTGTCTGCGGGTTGTCTGCAGAAGTGGAGCCCAGGTGCATATTCTGTGGCAAGGAGGACCCGCCATCTCGATAATTAAAAGGTTGATTATTAATAATCGAATAACTAGCTGAAACGCTTGCGAAAAACCCATCAATTGTAGATAAACACGTAATTTATTAAAAGAGAGAAATTGTATGTCAGGGCCTGGAATCGAACCCGGGTTCCCCACATTTGGGCGACATACGTACATAAGGTTGGGGCTGTATGTATCTAGATACTCACATTGAACGGTCATGGTGGCTGATGTCACAGCTTCACCCAGGTCGTTCTTAGCTCGGCAGGTGTAAGTACCAGAATCTTCAGCGTACACGTACTTCATGTTTAGAGCAACGTAACCAAAATCATGCATCGTGCTGACCCGATTTGCTGAAAACAAAAGTGATCAGGGTATAAGCCGGGATTCATTGAATTTTAGATACTTATTATCTGCTGTTTTCTGAATAGTAACTTAGCATTGATAAAGTACACTTCGTTTTGTTCAAATCATAGGTTGTAGGGAAACTTACAGGCAGATATTGGCACGCCATTCCTCAACCATTCGACTTTCAACCTGGGGTCGCCCACAGGGATCAGTCTGGCTTCGAAATGAGCAGTCTGGTTTTCAGTTGTCCTCAGATCCCTCATCGGTTGAGTAAAAACTGGAGCCTGCGTGGCTGTCTCTTCAGGTCCAGAGGGCTTTTGGTATTGTCGATCTTCAAACTGGTTGAGTCTGCTGAGGGCCGATTCGTGTTGAGACTCCATGTAGATGGATTTCCTTGCTGTATGGGAAATTCAAATATTGATCAACTACAGTGCCATAGGCAGTTCGATTTTCAGCCAAGATAACAAAGTAGCTTCCTCATTTTCGAGTTTGTTGCAGAACATGTTAAAACTCATAAGTTAGTTTAACCCTCCAGTGGTAGACCTCTTCTCACCCTTCAACTGGTAGACCCAGGAGCGTGGCGCTCTTTCGGTACTTCCTCCCAATTAAATCAATATTTATCATATTTTTTAATAGTTTTCAGTCTGAATGTGATACTCAACTCATCTCCTGGTGTATCTAAAGGTGTTAAATGAAAAACATATTGGTAAAAACTGTTTTTTATTAAACTCAGAAATACGTGATAGTAAAAATAGGTTTTGCTAAACTCTGAAATACAAATAACTGAGCGATCAAAATTTGACTAATTAATGCCGTTTGAGTCATCTGCACGTTTTGCCTCTTCGTCAGAATCTTCCTCAAGCCACTACAGACATTTCTTGGGGTCAGAAGAGCGCTCAGACAGTGGAGCGATCTGACACTTTCATGGTTTAGAGCGAGAACTCGATTATACAGACAGAGAGAAATGTACGGTCGTGCGTGGAGGGGTTTTCTAGGTGGGAACTGTGAAACACAGCCTTCAAGATAGCTACTGTGAATGGCCGCGCTCCGGGGTCTATCACTGGAGGGTTAAAGATCAGAGAGCGATATCATTAAGAGAATACTCAAGTTTCTGTATCAAACACTCACACGAGACGTTCAGAGAGGAGGAAGTAACAGCCTCTCCATTGATGTTCTTGGCACGGCAAGTGTAGGTACCGGAGTCCTCAGGAAGGCAGTGGAGGATGTCCAAAGCAACGAAGCCGAAGTTGTTGGTCTCAGTGAACCTAGAGCCTGATTTCACAGGTTGTCCGTTGTGGAACCATTCCACCTGAACATTCAAGCATCACCAGTTAGACATGGACACAAATTAAATAAGTACCTAATTTAAAATAAAATTCAAGTACTCTACCTATTGTCAAATTTTGAGCTTTAATATTGAGAAATATAGCTCGTTTTTTCAATTGAATTGGAACTAGATTTTGAGAAATCTGCAATGGATCGACCAGTTTAAATAGATTTCCCAAAATTCAACGCAAAGCCTCTTGAAAATCTGGAAACGACAGGAAGACCTTTGACAAGCCACTTCTACTCTTCTATCATCGACAGCTTTTCATGATCAGGCTAGACAAGCTTATGGAGTTTCGAATAGCTTAGTGAGTCATGAAGTCCCCTTCAGCACAGCCTCTTGGAAATTCTTGTGGCGTCAAATCACGCGAGTTAAAAATTTATTTAAATTGTTAACACGGCGTATCACCATCTAACGACCTAGAAGGTGACCTCAATGAGCTCCTGAAGAAATTCGGAATGGAGAAAAGCAAACCGATATCTACTCCAATCCAAGCTCGACTGAAACTCGAAAAGGGACAAGGCAACGATGAGAGAATTCCGTACCAAAGCTTAATCGGAGGGTTAATGTACCTTGCCATTGCCACACGTCCTGACATCGCTTATGCTATAAGCTACTTGAGCCAATACAATTCCTAATTTGGGAATGAGCATTGGAAGGCAGCAAAGCGAGTGCTCAGATACTTGAATGGTACAAGAAATTTGAGCCTCCATTTCAAAGAGAACAGCAAAGAAATCCTTGGATATGCTGATGGGGATTGGGCAGGCAGTAGTGTTGACTACAGGTCATACACTGGATATTGTTTTATGTATGCTGGCGGACCAGTGAGCTGGGAATCCCGATAACAACGGACAGTGGCACTTTCAACGCAAGAAGCAATGAGGAATTTCACCGAATTCTGTTTGCATTTTTCCTGAATAGTTAATGGTGTGGGATAAATGAAAATCGGGCTGATTTCGGAAAATAAATCTCCTGTTATTTTTGGGAGACAATCCAAATTTTTGATTTCAAAAATAACCGGGAAAACGGACGTGAAGCGGGAACGCTCGCTGATTGGGCTGTTCGGATCGCCGTCTCCTCCCAGTGTTGCCCATTGGGAAGACGAAATCGTGTTTTCTAAGAGAAAAGTTATCAAACAAAAACAGAGGAAACCTAATTTTCCCAATCTTGCTTTTTCTATTTTTTTCTTCAGTTTTTCGATTTCGAACTTTACTGTTTTGTGAAATTTTGCATCTGGGGACTATAGATTTCTCGATTTCAGCGCTTCAAGCGGCCATAAATGAACTATTCCAGGATGACGTCATTTTCCCAGTTTTTTTTAAACGTTCGTATTTTCTACACTGTTTTGAAGTTCGGGCTGAAAGTTTGCCTTAGGAGGTTTTTCGAGGTGCTTAATCCGATTTTGGGGTCAAAAATAGGAAATTTCGACATGGTGAAATTCCTCATTACCGAAGCTGCAAAAGAGGCCATCCACTTGAAACAACTTGCAAGAGGTGTTGGTCATACACAAGATGTGATTAAGATTTTCAACGACAACCAGGCGGCACAAAACGTAGCCATCAACCCTGTTATCGGATCAAAATCAAAACACATCAACATCAAACACCATTTCATTCGACAAGTTATTCAAGAGGGGAGCGTCAAGCTGCTGTACAAACAAGGCGAGGAGTTGGAAGCAGACATCCTGACCAAGCACCAGGTTGATTGTGGAAGATTCGGACTTTACCACTCGTGAGGGGGAGTCTTGTGGCATCAAATTACGCGAGTTGAAAATTTATTTAAATTGTTAACTCGTTACGTTTTCACTTGTTGCTAGAGATCCTAGTCACATGCTAAATTTCCCATAAGGCCTCGTTTGTACAAAATTCCCTCATTCGAAAAATACACGTTGCACCAAAAGGTAGACGCTGATACTATTTCACAAATAGAGAACTTCCAAGTATATTATAAAACACAACTGCGCTATTCTACAACGGAAATCTCTGGGAAGGATTGGTAATTCAGGGACGTCAAATCAGTTGAGAGTGATAAGAGCTGGAATGACGTAGATGGTATCTCAGATCATAAAAATGTCAGATCAGCTGTGTTAGCAATCGTGCTGGCTTCTTTCCTGTTCACTCTGGAGGACTGAACTTTGATACGTACCCTCCTCGAAAATCATTTCCACAAGGGATGGGTGAATTATCCTGATATCACCGACTCCCTTGTGTAATGATTGATACAATCGTAATTTATCGCATACCTTCATTGTGTTGTCGCTGACCGGAATGAGACGGCATTCGAAATGCGCCCTCTGTCCTTCCTTAATCTCGCAGTGCTTGAGAGAGGACGTGAACACCGGAGCTTGAGTGGTGCTTTCCTCGATTTCAGAGTGTCTCTGATATCTGGAACGGTCTTCAAGATACTGAATTTGCTCCAATCCCATTTCGTTTTGTGTTGCTGTTATGATTTGAGAAGTGCCTGCGGAATCAAATTTAGTCGTATGGTTAGTCACAGGTAAAAGAACAAGTGTTCCAGTGGTTTCATTAATTGTTAAAATAACGATTATTTATATCTCCTTTCCTCAATACACTTGTGAGGAGAAATGGAAACATTGCAATCATCTAATCTTCTAATAGTTAATGTAGAGAAGGGTATCAATATTTGGTTTTCAATAACAGTTTTAAGGAAAATAAAAATTAATTAATTACTTTCGCAATCCGGCTTTTCGAAAAAACAGCACAGAATAGATAAGGATCAATTTTTGACGTTTTATGTCTTTACTTTGGCGCATAAATGAAAAAAAGCGTTACGGTTGGGTTTCTGATGATTTCCGCTTACAACCGAGTCGTTGCTAGGGAACTTTATTTTTGTCATTCGTGTTCGTAAAAAATCGTTCACCATTCTTTCGAAATCCCCCAATTTATGCATAAATTGTATACTGCCACAACCGTAATTATTAGAGAGCCCCTAGTACGGTCGATTTGGCTTAGATACAACGCGCCAGAACCGGATCGTCCGCCATGTTTTCAATACGGTGCGCTGGATTGCCTCCTAGTGACGTATTCTACTGTAATATTAGAGTATTTTTGTACTTCCCGTGTTGACAAAACGCGAAACGTGAAAAAGAGCAGCTAGCGCGAGCACTCGTAGATGCTAACTTTCCACGTCATTTTTTTCAGATCTCCTCCTTGAAATCGTGAAAAGTGAACTCCTGTAGTGACGTTAACGTGACGCTTATAAGTTAAGTTGGCAAGGTTACTTTGGCGGATTTTTACTCCTTCTATTTCAAATTTTGTTCCCCTTTCAGATAGGATATTGATTTTTTCTTTTTCATGTTCCTAGTATCATGATAAAAGTTATGGAAGAATGGATGGAGTCCATGAGGTGAGTCCATCTGGCAGAGTTCCTCCATTGAGAAGGAACTTGAGCAAGTATTCGATGAATTTTTAAGGTTTCTGCTAATGAAAAAGCACCCCATTTCAGAAATTATAAGTTCGAGAGTTTTCATCCATTCCATGGTAGAAGAGGACGTTCTTGTCAAACCCCAGGATATACCAAATCTGACTTTAGGATTCAACATAACTACTTAAACAATCTAGTTCTCCCTTACAGACCAAATTTTCCGATGGTTTTATTATTCAATAATATTTTTCGATTTCTTATAAATATTATAAGAAATACCTACTACGTTATAGATATTATTTATGTTTTTAAATGTATTACCTAATTGTTTTTTATTATTAATGATTTTTCATTATAAATATTATTTAATAGTTATCAATAATCAACTGCATATATCGACGATGTTACGGCAACATGTCCTATCAAGTTTGGGGCAACTTTTCAGGAGACACAAAAAACTGTTTACAGCGTAACCTATATTCTTCATACGCAGTGTTGCTCTATCGCTATTTTCGGCGGTTTCAAGGCTACCAACCGAATTTTTAATAATACCGATCGATTCCCCACGAAAATATGAATCCAGTGGTATGAAAAACTCAATATGCCCATATATGGTCATACGACATGTTGCCGTAACATCGTCAATATATTGTTGTGGGTTTTGACGGTAATTTACCGATTTTAGGGCATGTTGCAGTCCCTGGTTTTGTTAGACCTGAATAAGGACGATTTGTTGTTACTTTCCCGGTTTTATTGTTTTGGCTCTCAGTTTTTGGTTTAAGTGAAATATTATTTTGTGCGAATTTGAGAAGAGTTGTCGTGTTTATTTTGTCTTTACCCGGTTGTAACATATATAGATACCAGTAAAATGAATAGGTAAGAAGTATGATAGTACCTACCTAACAAATGATAGTAAAACGTATTGGAAAAAAATTGGAACCCATAGAAAATGAAACAATACTGAGAATTGAATTAAAATAACTTCAATATTAATGACGAAGTGGATAGGTAGAGGTAGGTACAAACAAATAGTCTTTTCTGTTCCACCTTAAACTTGCTGTTTTCTGCCTTGGGTAGTCCATGGAAGAAGAAAAACAACTCCATCTACTCTGAGGTTATCCTCACGTAGCGCACCCTTGCGTAGACAACGGATTTTTTCAAAGTTGGCTTTTGGCGTCGAGGAACTTTTCGCGTGTGGGAGTATATACGTGTGAAACGAAACGGCAAGTACAAAAATACTCTATTATGGCGCCGGAACGGATACGGTGCGTTCTTATCACAATACGGCGCCGGATTGAGAGTGGGTGTGTGATGCGTCACGTCGTATCTAAGCCAAACCAAACCCACTAGGAACTCTCTATTGAAGAAACTGAGATATACCCCTGAGTTAAAAGAACTGTAAACAACATTCGCAGTAGGGTGTAGTGGGGTAAATGTGGAAATGGGGCAAATGCGGAAATGGTTTTGAAAATGGCGCCATTTGAGCGCCTTGCCTCAGAAACCTTCTCAATGTGTACCCAGTTATGTTGGTAACCCTTACCTGTCAGAAAAGGCGGGCTCATTGGTCATAAAAAAGTGGAGGAGAAAAAAATTAAATATGGCGTTCTGTTCGTATTGAAATGGGCTTTGTTTGAATTTACCCCATTAATGCAACTCAATGTTTTTATGGGATTCGCAGGCCGTTTCCGCATTTGCCCCGATTAGTGGGGCAAATGCGGAAGTCGGTCGGAATTTTAAAAAACACAGTTTGGACCATGAGAAGTAAATCTTTTGTACAATTTGAAGAGTGCATCGTAATCTACGTAAAATAAGCTACTCATAAAAAAAAAAAAAAAAAAAATGAAAATAGCGTTTTCAAAGGAAAGTTACAAAGGATCAAAGTTGAACTATTGACATTTTGGTCGCAATTGCCCCACTCCACCCTATGAGTTTGTTACACGCCAACAAACAATAATTATTGAGAAAGCATAATATGCTATGAGTATATTATACTTATAGGTAGGTAGCGGGAAAAAGTAAAGACATAAAATGTCCCAATGTGTTGCAGACTCGTATGCAAGCGTTTACTATGTTTTATTCTATAGACTCTATCATTACTCTTATCTAATTATGGAAGATTTAACCTTGTAAACTGAAACTTCCTCTACCTTGGTAGACCCGGAAGCAAAATCATTGAAATTTATTATGGCGATTACAAGGAATTATTGAATCATTTGTGCGCGCTCTCTAGCGGTTCTAACGCACAAAGCGACGAGAGAAGAACTAATGCACAATCTACACATTGCCTATTGATGGAAAAACTCTTTTAGAAAATTTTGGTAACACGGGTTGTCTCTCGTTCAACGTTCATTTTTTCCCTCAAACAAAAAATTATTAATAAATTTTCATTTTGGAGAACATTTTTTTAAACCTTGACAAGTCAAAACTTCCGCTAACTTGGTTGATTAGGAAGAAAAACTTAAAAGTGAAAAAAACTGCAGAAGTATTTTTGCTAGATATTAGTTGTAGGCTCGACTCCTGGAGGTCTTGAGTGTCCACAGTCATACGTGTGGACACCTGATATACAGGGTGTCTACACTTAAGATGGGCATAACTTCAGGGTTCGATTCTACAAGATATTTCAAACAAAAAATGTCTCTTAGCAATTTTCTTTTAACCCACTCAAAATTCCATTTTTTTTTACTTTAAAGTTTTTTTCGCATTTTCGACCTTAAGGCACTGATTTGGTCATAACTCCCTTATTCGTCAGGGACAAAAGTTTTCAGCAGGAACTCACTTTTGGCTTTCAGAGAGCACGATGTTTCGTCGTAGCCAAGCATGTTGGTGGCTCTGCAGGTGTACACTCCGGAGTCTTCTTCGATGACATCGATGATATCCAGAGCCACGTACCCGAAATCGTGGATTGGCCTGAACCTGTGGCCTGTAAAACAAGTAAGAAAAAGACCGAATTGAAATATTTATGAAGGTAGAATCTGAGGAGGAAGTGGTGGAAATATGGGCTAGTAGTCTGTCTAGGTATGAGACGATTGCATTCTAGATGCAGTTTTCGTCAGACAACTTAGTAACTCGTGGAGGGGTTTCAAAAACACAAAATTAACACAACAAAATTAACTCAACTTTTCCTGATTTCCGAGTTTTTAAGGGGAAAGTATTATCTTGAGTTTTGACGATATAAACTTTATTCTGGTCCTGAAGGATCTGATCTTGAAATATTGGCGGAAGTCGAAATTACATCAACCGATTTGGTAGAAATATGAGCAACTTACTAGATATCTGGTGTTGTAACGACTACATTCTAGCGGCCAATGGCTGAACTTTTTCGTCACGCAACAGTCTACCACCAGCGCTACATGGTGAACTTTGTGTTTCACATTTTTGAGTTTTTAAGGGGGAAGTAATACTTGTTTTGACGATATAGATTTAAACAAAGCAGCTAAAAATATGATTTGAATCAATTGAATAAATTTTATGATTAAATAAAATAAATCAATAAATAAATTAAATTAATAAATCTTGTGATTGAATGAATACAATACATTTATATTTAGAAGATATTAGAGAGTTCCTAGTAGGGTCGATCCGGCGCGCCGGAACTGGATCATCCGCCATGTTTTCAATACGGCGCGCCGGATTGCCTCCTAGTGACGTATTCGACCGTAACAATATGGCGCCGTATCCGATACGGCGTGTTCTTATCACAATTCGGCGCCGGATTGAGAGCATGGAAGAAGTATATCTTCCATGTTGAGAGTGTGTGTGTAATACGTCATGCCGTATCAAAAACCACTAAGAACTCTCTATTATCTTCTCTGAGTCAAATTCGTAGTTTACCTATTAAAATCCAAAGCTTTCTATTCTAAGTTTAATATTTTCCATCTACATTTGTATGTTTTCTATTTCCAATTAAAGATTTCACATTTCAAATTACAGTGTTTTTAGAAAATGATTATTAACTACACCAACGTTCCTCGTGGAACTGACAAAAAAAACCACAAAGTTCAACGCAAATTGATACCACCTGCTGCGCCTCTGGAAGTTGTAGCATAATATCTATGAGGTAATTTGCGCAATATGTGCTGGTGACTCTTGCTGAACTTCCACTGGCAGCATTCAATTTGAAATATAAAACCTTCATGTAATTAGAAATAAAAACCTTCAATATAATAAGGAAAAGCTTCAACTTGGATTCAATTTAAAAACCCATGAATTTGACTCAAAGAACCTCGAATTTCAGAGTTTCTCTGAAATTGACTCAGAAAACCTATAAATTCATTCAAAAAACCTAGAATTTCACTTGGGAAAGTTATATTCAAATCCCGAATTGCAGAAAACGAAAGAGAAGAAGATTTTATTCACCGACGTTGTAACGTGAAAACTTTAAGTTTCTCGCTACGGTTTAAAATTGGTTTCGGCGCCAACCATCCGCAGCTGGTCCACTGCCTTCATGTTAGCCGAGACAGAGGTTTTTTCTTTCTACTCAGATGAAAATTTATCAAGTTCAAGAAAGTGAGTACTTTACTAAATAATTGGCCCAAGGAAAAATTCCTTTCTAGGGAAAGGGGAAGCAGTATGCTTAGAAGAAGAAAATTATTTTATTATCACCACTTGGAGTGGCACCGGCGGCCATCTTTTCTTCACCCTCCGGCTCTCTTCCTTTTTGCCATCACCACATTGCCGTCCGTTCGCCCAAACAATTTTTTATTCGTTTCCTCAAGTGGAAAAAAAAAACCTGGATTCTAACTTCCACAAGAAGGCGACTAAAGTTCCTTCGCATCAAGTTGGATCAGCGAAGTGCCAATCAACCGACCAACGGGATTTCACCTTCATGAGGAAAATTTTCTCCAGCCTGGTGAGCCTCCGTCACCATCGGCCTTTTGGGGGCTGTCATTTGGCGTCGATAAAAGTGAAACATCCTTCTCATCATAATATCTTCGTTCTTTGTTACCAGATCTCTTCGGATCACATCGTATCTCGAGAAGACTTCTCCCAAGTTTCAGCTGCCGAAGGTTATTCATATACCGTACTGGTAAGCTTGGATAGGTTAACCCCTTTTAGCGACCTCCTTCAATACCTCATTTCATAGCCATTTCTTAAAAAATTCAAACACTCCCTTCTCAACCCCAAGCAACCTCAACCCCTTCTCAACTTAAAGCAGCACAGGGTTACCTGAGTCTCCTTGAACCTCTGCGCAAAGACGAACTGTCCCCCTCCCAGCTCAGGGCTCTCGCACTGGAGACCATCTCTGTTCGTTTCCCCACCACACATTGGCTCCATGTCTATACAGATGGCTCAGCAAGTGGAGCGAATGAGAATGCTGGGACTGGTGCCTACTGCAGCCTTTTTCAATGCAGTGCGCCTGTGGGTAGAATGGCAACAAACTTTGATGGGGAGGTCTATGCTGTGCTGATGGCCCTCGAGGAGATCTCTGCGAGAAATGTAAGCCGTGTGGCAATCATGGTCGACTCCCAGGCTGCAATTATGGCAATCACGTCCAATGGCATGACTGACTCAAGGAATGTCATCGTTTGTCGCACCAAACTTCATGGGCTTTTGAGTCAAGGACATGAGGTTGCTCTCCAGTGGGTCCCATCTCATGTCGGACTGGATGGAAACGAGCGTGCAGACGATCTGGCCAAGCAGGGAGCAGCGATGAACCAGCCCAGTCAACCAATCCCATACAGTGGTTCCAAACGCATCATTAAGAACTTACTGTTAGGGAAAACGAAGAAATCTCTAGAAGAGAAGTCCCAAGGACGTTTGTGGGAAACTTTAATCCAACCAGAGGGCAAAGTTCCCACCACAGTCCCACGTCATGTCTCCGTTGCGTGCTACAGAATGGCAACTGGACACGACTATCTATGCAAGCACCTACAAAGAATTGGTGTCTCTGGGGATTCGAGATGCCCCCTTTGCGACACTGGATGTGACATGACTGCATCTCATCTCGACACATGTCCTTCCCTTGAGGACATTAGATTACTCAATCATGACAACAGGTGGAATCGCCAGGCTTCTTTGTATTGGGCTGCACGTGAGCGCATGGCTGCCTTGCCAGAAAGCGCCGTGACATAAGGAAAAAAAATTCTCAACCCCTAACCAGCAGTTTCTTTGGTCAGTTTCAGATATCGGACTAAAATTTTCCAGCATCATTTCATTTCGGAATTCAAGTTGTCTTGGGAGGTTCCTGAAGACACCATACCCCTCTTCCTTCCTGCCATTTTGCCACTTCGTGGAAAATTATTAAGTCTAGATTATAAGTTAGTAAAAAAGCTAGTTTTCATTCCACGGCCGTAGGAAGAGTTTCATTAATTTAGTGTAGCTTGTGGTTATTACTGTGACATTTACCCTGAGACTTAGTACAAGACTGAGAAATTTTCCTAATTTCCGAAAAAAAGTAAATATATTGATTAATTTTTTTAAAAATCGAGTTCGTTTTATTATTTTCCTCCATCTAGCCTGGGTTCATCCCCATAAAGTTGTTCATGTCACAACGTCATCAAGAATTACCAGTACTGGTAACCATGTTGTAAATTGTAGTGCAATTCCTTTTCGAAGTAGAGATGAAAGCTTGTTTTAACCTGTCAATGGAAACATTTGCACCCTATTTACAATGTTTCTCCCTTATTTTGGGTTATCTTTCTTCCCTTATTGTATGCCAAGTGTGGACGCATGTTGTGTTAATAGCAATTTAAAAAAAATAATAATCTAGCAAAATTTTTGACACATTTTTTCCCAATTTTACCGTCAAAGCTTGTATTTTGTGTTATAAAAGTCCGACTTTTTTGGGTTAAGAATCTCTACTATTGTCAGGATAAGTGAGCAGAAATGTTCAAAGATAGTTTCTGAAAAATAAAAAAGTGTAGCCCATATTTATGCCACTTTCTATAACATAACCTGTGTACTTGGAATGTTTTTTTTTTTTTTTTTTTTTTTCAAAAGAGACGAATCAGTTCGTATGCGATGTACGAGTACTCACCAACTATGATGGGACGGCCGTTTTTGTACCACTCGACTTTAAGATTGGAGTCCGTGACAGGTTCCAACTTGCACTCGAAGTGAGCATGGCCGCCTTCTCTCATGACGTCGATGGATTTCGGCTTGGTGACGAACCGCGGACGAATAGTGACATTTTCGTCGACTTGGTCAGTTCTCTTGTATCTGGAAGTGTCTTCGAGGTATTGGATCTTCTCCAGGCCGCCGGGGTGTTGAGACTCCAAGATGAGGTCTTTTTTGGCTACAAAAAATAAAAATAAAAATAAATAATAATAATTCATTTGACGCAGTAGTATTTTGATAATGAGATGAGAACAAAATTTTTTCCTCAAGTAGGTACTTAAGTAAAATTTCAATTTTAACACACACCATTTAGTAGGTTGGTAAAGAAGACAATTTCTTCTTTACACACACACCTACAGCTGCAGAGAATACCTACACAGTCTTCATCAAGTGTTTCCAAGGTTTTTTGCTTAGTTTCCCAATAGTTATTACTGACAACTAAAGTAATCTGTTTGATTAAAAAAATTGGTGAAATTTACGTTCCCGATCCTGGAAAAGAACTGCAATTCGATCGTGTCTTCATCGCTTAAAATTCAGTTCAACAGTTTTAATTCAACGCGTTACTGGGCCCATAACCTAAATGATAATTTTTGAAGCACATGACTGGGTAAACCCGACCATGTGTGATAATAGAGAGTTTTCGCCACGTCTTTTGTGACGACCGTCCGCGTGTAATATCCATGCAACCGTCCGAAAATGGTGACTGCGCATGCGACACGACTCGGATGGCGAGCTCGGTCGTCTTGGACGCCGCCAAATGACGGCTTTTGGCGGCGTCGGGAAAGACGGTTTTCTTGACGACTCTACCCTTGATAACCTCACACTTACAAACCTCAATTTACATCAGATGTAGCAGGATTTTGTGTTGTGTCCGACGTTCGACTCCCGTGTTTTAGTTCTCGATTTTAGCTTTGATTCGTAGAACAGTTTTCATTTTCCCGGGAATTATCAAGGTTTTCATCTCTCGAAACAAACTACTCGTCACCAGAATTCTGTTATCTTCGCATCAAGATCAAGTGAATCCATCGTATACTATTGTTGACTCTGTGCGAATTTTACATTGTTTGAATGTCAATGAAATTTCTGAATAAATGCACCCTTGTTTTTCATTTAATGTTGTATATTATTTATTCATCTACCAACACACCTAACTACAGATATACAATAAACAGGCGACGAGAGTCAGTTCACGTAAGTAGGTACCATTTAAGATTTCCGCTTGCTGTGATAATCGTACTTGTAAGTTGCATGACAAATTGGAAAAAATGCTCTTACTACAGTTATCAAGTTTATTACCTTTGAAAAAATACCTTCCTTTCACATAATAGTAGGTATTTGGTTAATTATGGATATCTGCATTTAGGTGTTACGTCTATAAGTTCGTACATCAATCCTAGTTTGACAGATCTTTACTTTCGTTTTTGTAATAGTCCGCACGTCCTGGTAGGTAGAAACGAAGTACCTACCTACTCTAAATTATCTATAGATATGTTACACACGTGTTGTTAGACAAACAAGAAACAAGTAGAAAGGTAGCTACTGCAAAATCGGTAGTAAAGTACTATAGACCCAAAAAAATGCTGTAAGAGGTCTGGAGAAGCTAGTGTTGTTCACTACTTTCTAAAGGTAAAAACGATCAAAATCATCAGTAGGTAGGTTTTTATGTCGCAATGTAGGGTCCGAAAGGGATGTAGATAGGTACCTACCTACCTATCCAAGTAGTAATAAATTTATTGCTTTTTCAATAAGTACGGCAAATATTTAATTTTTGATCTGAAAAACTCATTTCGAGACCCCCGGAGTCTGAATCAGCTGTTCACTATCGGCCATTTTCGAGTGACTTCACAGGTCGGTAGCAATTTAGCGTCACTTCCAGAATCCGCACCTTATTTTGTGACGACTCGAAATCCACCAAAAAAAGTTAGCATCTGCATCTGCTGGCCCCATCTGTCTCGAGTCGTCACGATTTCAAGTCATCGCGCCTGACGTGGCGAAAACTCTCTAATTATTTGTAGTTTGAGACGAGTTCAAAGCGAGTCTAATATTGTTATTATGTACTAGGGATGGGTATCGTTATAAAAGTATCGATATTTTGTATCGATACTGTATCGTATCCGAGTATCGATATCTCAAGTATCGTTGGGCATGAGTATCAATATTTTAAAATATCGAGTATCGATACTTTAGTGTCACAAACTATAAATATTATACAATTTACTCAAGAAAAATAATTTTTTCAACAACTTTTATTCATTTTTCACTATTAAGAGTCCAAGCAGAGTGATTTTTTCCATGATATAAACGTTATTTGTGCAACCAAAGAGTAATGGCGCAAAAGCCTCTCTATCTTCTTCATGTTTTAGCCATTATGTTGAATTTTTCGTTAGAACAGTATCGATATTCGATATTTAGAAATATTGGATCCAAAGTATCGATATCCAGAAATATCGGATAGTGCAGTATCGATACTAAAATATCGAGTATCGGTACGAAAGTATCGATATTTGAAATATCGAGTATCGGTACCCATCCCTATTACGTACGTAATTAGTAGGAATAGGAGAGTCTTGATACTGACCCCCACACTAGCGCTACTTGCGTCTCGCCGTCGAAGGACGAGCAGCCGATGCTGCAGTCTAGCGGCGTTTGTGAAAGTAGGCTGCACCTCGTTTTTACCGCTCATTCCAACATTTATCGTTCAACAATTCCCTGCCTTATTAATTATAAGGAGAAGAAAACTGTTATTGAATTTTTATGGTGACGAATCAAGCAAGATTATTATAGTCTGCAGAATTTTTACTAACGTATAGCTAGCAAAATTTCGCCCTAAACGGCCGCTTTTCGATTCACACAAATTTCAAACCTCCACGATTCCATTATAAGTATGAACATTTTCATGAACTTTTGGAATACAAAAAGTAAAACAAATAATCAAAATACGATATGTAGGTAGTTTAGGTACGTTTCTAGGTAGCATCCCACTTTTTTTCACGCTGTGTTGTAGGTAGAAGGAGCAAGTGCAAGGTGGATAACTGTTCCACGTTTCCCAACTCTGTATTCCGACTTTTTCTTCTCAACTGGTCCAACTTGTCCACTGATTGTTTCTCAGTCTCCCCTTCTTTTTAGTTAATTATGCTCTTTTAGTAAAGAACTTCTTTGGGAAGTAATGTAAATGAGAAAACTAAACTAATCTCCGTCGAATAGTGAGAAGAAACAGATTTTCCGTGAACCTTGTCAAAAACTTAAAATAAAATCCAGGAAATTTGATCAGTGTTTTATTGTCTAGATTCCAGTACCAACATTAAGTTCTTTGATAACTTCCATCCGGCATAAATTGTATTGGTGTTGCTTTCATTAATTGAAAATTGATTTTATTTAATTATTATACAGGGTGTATCGGATAATTTAGTTAAAACTAATTAGCAACAGTAACATATTTATTTCACTCAACTGTTTCAAATCTTTGATTCAAGAAACGACTGCAGTGACTACTACCATAATTGATAAATAAAGTTCAAATTTGAGGATACCGTTGAAAAGAGCATAAATTTCCCGTCTCTCTGTTGTTAATGCAAACTTTTTTGATGGACAAACAATATTCCTGAACATAGGATTTTCACGAGAATGAATGATTCCTACTTTTATCAGGCTGTTTCTGGGTTGTTTTGGTTTATTATTTTCAATAATGAACCTTTGGAATCGACCAAGAAAAAAAAATTTTAACACCCCCTCAAAATTTGATGGTTTACGTTTCAAGGTACGTAGAATCCAAAAATCGAATAAAAATCCAAAAATCGAATAAAAAATCGAAATAAAAATGCCGTACGCGGCACTTTTGCCACTTAGCATTGACCGATTTTGATGAAATTTGGTAAGTAGGCTCCATTTGGGGTCTAGTTGTGCCCCGAAGATTTTGGTTGATGTAGGTCACTTCTAAGGGTTCCAAAATCAATTTTGAAATTTTGAATTCGCCCTAACTCAAAAAATTTCGAAATAAGGGTATTGTTTTTCCTTCAATTTAAGATTCTATAGAATTTTTAGAATTTTTTGAGACCAACCGGAGCTCTGTAGGACAAACCGTTCGCTCACTACGAGAATTTAAAGTTTGGACGTACGATAAATCAGAAACACGAGTGTGAATCGCAAAAGAGGCCTAATCTCCGTTCAAATTAAAGCTGACCAAAATGCGATCGATATTTTTCTTCATGTTGGATGGTTGGTGGCTTTGCAGACGAGTGATCTATATAGAAAAATAAAAAATAATAAACCATTGTGTAATAATTTGCAGCGTTTTTTGTTTACCTATACAGTAAAAACTTGCCCAAGATGAGACCTGCGAATCAAAAAATTACAACCGTTCTGGGCGAAATTTTCTAAAATTCAAAATTCTGCAGACGGTATTTTTCACTTTAATAATGCATCCTGCTTGATTCGTCACCACAGAAATTCAATAACAGTTTTCTTCTCCTTACAATTTATAAGGCAAGGAAGTAGAACCGTCAAATGTTGGAATGAGGAGCAAAAACGTGCAGCCTACTTTTCACAAATTCCGCTAGGCTGCAGCATCAGCTGCTCGTCTTTCAATGGCGAGACGCAAGTCACTAGCGCTACCTTGCGTTTTTCGTGATCACGGCTCACCTAGAACAATGGTTCTGACCACTCTTCTTATTCAAAAGAGCCGGTTGTTTTAAACAGCAATATTTAGGGTATCATCATCTCCTCTTAGATGTTGGAAAAAGTAAAGTACTTTGCTGGACAGTGAATGGCATAGAGGTGATCCACCATAACTGATCTTTTGAGAAATGGGATCTGAAAGAATGTTGTGATTTCCTCGTTTCTTTTTCAGACTGAAAAGCAGGCTCCTCAGAGAGGCTCATGAGAGCTCCTCACTGGCCATGGCCAATTGAGATACAAACCCGTCGAGACATCGGAAACCATACTCAGTGAGTGCCCTGTTCAGGCATCCACCAGATTCCATCATTTCAGTAAGGGTACTCTCATCCCGGTAGAAATTGCTCGAAAAACTCCTTCACTTGTGAAAGAAGAGGTTTTCAAACGGGCACTCAACAAGTAAAAAGGAAATATTGTCACAAAGATCGAATTTATGGTCTAAGGGACTAAGGACTTTCCCCCTCCCAAAAACAAACAAAAAATAAATCCACGTTGACTAAATTAATTTGAGTAAATGATCAACGTCCGTGGAAAATCTTTGTTTCATTTTCAAAATCCCAGACAGTGATCTCCACGAAAATCTATGGAAACTCGCTATTTTAACTTCATTATTCTAGTTGATTCACTTACCGATGATTCTGACTGAGGAAGAAGTGACAGCTTCACCTAGTTGGTTCCTGGCTTGGCAAGTATACACGCCCGAGTCTTCGGGGTATACGCTGAGAAGATCCAAAGCCACGTAGTCGAAATCGTACGCCGGCCTGAAACGATGCCCGACTCTGACGGGTTTTCCGTTCACGAACCAGTCGACTCTCATGGTGGGATCTCCGACAGGCTGCAACCTGCATTCCAAATGGATGTTGGTGCCTTCCAAGCTCTCGATGTTGTGGAGAGATCGCGTGAAAACGGGTGCGGACATGATGGTGACGTCTTCTTGCACGTGGCGTCTCATCTTGGAGTCTTCCAGATACTGGATTTGCTCCAAGGAGTTTTCGTTCTGGGTATCGGTCAGGATGTCGGACCTACTCATCACCTGAAAGCATTGAAATCCAAACATCAAGTTGTAAATAACCAATTACTAATCCAATAGTTGAAGCGAAGGAAAACCACATAATCAGGCAATTGAACACATTGACTATATTTATCATAGGTTGAGGAAATTCATTTATATATTCTACTCAGTGCGATCTATTTTTCCAAGTGACAAACTAAAACTTATGTACACCGCTCTTTTTCAGTCACTCTTGAATTTGGTATAATTGCTTGGGGCGGAACAAATGCATCACATATGCAACGGTTATTTGTTTTACAAAAGGCAGTACTAAAACTATATCTTAAGAAACCGAGGCGATACCCGAACGATCAGCTATTTCAATGTGCTAAGGTTTTCTCACTGCGTCAAATTTATGTGAAGGTAGCATCAATAATTTTCCATAAAAATCATAATATTCTGCTTCCAGTGATGTCTGATAGCCAATATGGAACCAGATTTAGGCTAATGGGCCATGTGGTGAATATTCGTCCCCGTATTGCGCTTTATACCCGGAGTCCTTTGTACATTATCCTGACTCTTGTAAATAAAATAACAGTAGAGATGAGACTTCCAGGCAACTTCAGCAGGAATAGTTACAAGAAATTAGTCTTTTCTTGGATTATTAGGTATGGACAGACAGACGTTATCGAGAGTCTGTTAACTAGTCAGTACGTGAACAGATGAGTATTTCTTGATTTATTGTTGAGTAACAAATATTGATAAGGTTTCAGATTTACTTTATTATTTAGTTTCTTATGTAGGTAGGTAGTTCTTATGACTCTTGGTGGCAGCACGGGCTTTGCCTATAGCCATCAATATATTGACTGTAAATTAATCAAGTTCTGCTATGTTATATTTTTTTAATATGTCAATAAAATTTCATTTCATTTCATTTCAATTGCCAGGGCAATCTCTTCAAAAAAAGGACACGAAAAGAAAAAATTGTTTGGTTAGTTTGCCCAGAAAACCCACTATGGAAGGCTCAAACCAAACTGTTCCAAGAGCCCAATTCTAAGGATGCTACCCAAACTAGTGATTGAACATCCTGGTGTCCTGAATTCAGGCAAATTACGATCTTCATCAGGCCACTCTTTGGGTTGTGAGGGCTACTACGGTTACTGCTACTTGGTGGAGAGGCTTTTAGTAAATGAGGAATTTCACCAATTTCTGTTTGCATTTTTCCTGAATAGTTAATGGTGTGGGATAGATGAAAATCGGGCTGATTTCGGAAAATAAGTCTCCTGTTATTTTTGGGAGACAGTCAAAATTTTTAATTTCAAAACTAACCGGGAAAACAGACGTCTAGCGGGAACGCTCGCTGATTGGGCTGTTAGATCGCTGTCTCCTCCCAGTGTTGCCCATTGGGACGACGAAATCGAGTTTTCTAAGAGAAAAGTTATCAAACAAAAACAGAGGAAACCTAATTTTTCCCATCTCGCTTTTTCTATATTTTTCTTCAGTTTTTCGATTTCGAACTTTACTGTTTCTTGAAATTTTGCATCTGGGGACTATGGATTTCTCGATCTCAGCGCTTCAAGCGGCCATAAATGAACTATTCCAGCATGACGTCATTTTCCCGGTTTTTTTTAAACATTCGTATTTTCTACACTGTTTTTTTTATTCGTAAATTAGGAAGTTCGGGCTGAAAGTTTGCCTTAGGGGGTTTTTAGAGGTGCTGAATCCGATTTTGGGGTCAAAAATAGGAAATTCCGACATGGTGAAATTCCTCATTGTCTTTTAACAAAGAGGTTGGTCCGACTCGCCTTATAGAAGCCTCTAATATACCCCGACTGTCAAAAAAGATGAAATTTCACTCCAATATCTCAAAAAATAATTGTCTCATTAGGATTGATGGTACTCACTCGTACACACGCAGAAGTGTGAGCCGATCCAAGATGGTTAGTCGCTCTGACAGTGTACTCTCCAGAATCCATCGAAGTGACGTGGACGATATCCAGAGCAACGTACCCGAAATCGTGGTACGTTCTGAACCTGGAGCCGATCGTGATGGGTTTACCATTTTGGAACCATTCAACCCTCATCGTAGGGTCGCCCATGGGTTCCAAACGGCACTCCAGATGGATGTTCTTGCCCTCGTTCGCTGGTGGAGGATCTGACAAAGGCGTCACGAAGATAGGCCTGGACTTGGAGATCTCTTCAATGTTGTAGGTTGGCTCAACGTGGCGATGTTGTTCGATCTGCTTGGTCTTGTCATACGCGCCATGGTGCATACTTCTGGTGTCGATTCCTGACCGAGCTGCAAAGAAAATGTTTGTGAGCAGTGCAACGCAAGAGATGACAATAAAACACGTTCTTTCCTCCAGGGAGTACGCTGGTAATGAGGTTCACTTGGTTTAAGGGGGTCTCAGTCGGTCGCCGTTCGTTCCTAGTTCCAGGTTAGTATTTAGCCAAATCGAAGGGGCAAAAACCATAAAAGTTGTACTTAAATTGGAAATTTCAAAGGATTTTAGAAATTCATTAATATACGAACCTAGGGAATTGAAAAACTGAAATATTGCTGCTGGAATCATCAAAATCGAACAATAATGAGGAATTTCACCTTGTCAGAATTTCCTATTTTTGACCCCAAAATCGGATTCAGCACCTCGAAAATCCTCCTAAGGCAAACTTTCAGCCCGAACTTCCTAATTTACGAATAAACAAAACAGTGTAGAAAATACGAACATTTAAAAAAAAACGGGAAAATGACGTTATGGCCGCTTGAAGCGCTGAGATCGAGAAATCCATAGTCCCCAGATGCAAAATTTCATGAAACAGTAAAGTTCGAAATCGAAAAACTGAAGAAAAAATAGAAAAAGCGAGATGGGGAAAATTAGGTTTCCTCTGTTTTTGTTTGATAACTTTTCTCTTAGAAAACAAGATTTCGTCGTCCCAATGGGCAACACTGGGAGGAGACGGCGATCCGAACAGCCCAATCAGTGAGCGTTCCCGCTGCACGTCTGTTTTTCCCGGTTAGTTTTGATTTTCCGAAATCAGCCCGATTTTCATCTATCCCACACCATTAGGTAACTATTCAGGAAAAATGCAAACAGAAATCGGTGAAATTCCTCATTGCCAAAGGAATAAGGGAAAAACATGGGAAAACCTGTTTATTCAAAAGTTTTTCCTACTTTTCTCTGGCAATTATTGTTCGATTTTGATGATTCCAGCGGCAATATTTCAGTTTTTCAATTCCCTAGGTTCGTGCATTAATGAATTTCTAAAATCCTTTAAAATTTCCAATTTAAGTACAACTTTTATGTTTTTGCCCATTCGATTTGGCTAAATACTAAAACGAACAGCGACCGACTGATTCCCTCTGATGACACTACCTACCCCTGGTATGTGGAGATTATTTAATTGGCAACGTTTATATAAGTACTAGATTTACTGGACTTAGAAGAGATACTTTCAACTTTCGGAGATACTTTCAACTTTCGGAGGACTGGCGAAATTCCACAAGCCAGGAATAAAAAATACGATCCTATCTACCTACGGAAAACTACATAGTTGAGGATCCAGAAAGAGGAAGAAAACTCATGTCTGGTATGTACCTACGACTACAATTTCCAACAATCATCTTATTAATCTAAATCAGAGCAAGGTAAAACTCTCTGGGTTTCTACGGATGAAGCCTACTGTAGCTTGGGGGTCTGTAACAGACCACCAAAGGTTTTTCAACTTTTCGAAGCGACAAGGAATGAATTGTTTACAGGGGTTAACTTTGTTTGTTGTATACAGGGGTTAACTATCCATTTAGAAGTATTTTCAATTTCAAAAAGTGTTCAATAATACGTAGTTATACCTTTTTACGTCTACGATTTGCAGCACCTTTCTTGAAGTTGAGAAATTTCACTAGTCCGACCAAGTTCGAAAAACATCGATATTCCCATTTTCCCGATCTCTCTCTGAAAGACCTACCCACTGAGTTAGGACATCCGAACTGTTTCATACTTTTTTGAGAGAAAACCAAGCTAAAGTAAAATGGTATAAAGATTAAACTCATTAAATTCAAACAACCAAGAAACCACTAAAGACTGAATAAAAGCAGAGAAACGAGAATGGGATTAGGAGCTCGAACCGAATGTTTTCGTGGAAAAGCTAACCGAGAGACCTAAACGAAGCCCATGGAAGTCTTCTGTATGGATAGCATGGATCTATGGTCCTAGTAGGACATGGAAGATGTCAATAACGCTGGATTCTTCCACCTTCCATGGATGCTAGGTCCATACATGCATGCACCCATGAGAGTTGTCTATGGAGTCATTGATGACAACATGGAACAAATTTTGTTCAGACCACAGTTCTAACAGAAAGAAGGTTTGGTTGGACAGGCAGTCCTGAACGGTCCGGAACTGACCACGCCCCTTTTGAGGCGTATGGACAGCGCCAGAACCAGTTCGGGATTTTTAGTTCGGTGTATGGACAGCCAGTTCAGGACTGTTTCGAACTGGTTCTGACGGTTCAAGATTTTTTTCACAACCACTACCTAGTCCAGAACTTTCCCCCACTACCCCTGCTCAAAAAGTTTGATATGAAGGTATTGTTTTTCCGTCAATTTTAAATAGCATTGAATTTTTAGAATCGAATGAGACTACCCAGAGCCCAACCTTCGGTCCCTATAAGGACTTTAGGGTTGAACTTATCATAAATCAGAAACACGAGTGTGAATCGCAAAAGAGGCCTAATCTTCGTTGAAATTTTAGCTGACCAAAAATAAACTTGATTGTGAAGCGAAAATTTGGTTGGTAGGTAGTGACAATGTCAATACTGTGTTCTTTGAAGGCCAGTTATCTACGCAGAAAAATACTGAACCTTTGTGTAGTAATTTGCAGCGTTTTTGCTCAGTTTTATCAATTTCGAACATCAATCTAGTGTGATTGTGCCACTCGGTATGGGACTACAACAGCAACGATGTCACGTTACGATGAAGAAAATAGTCGTTTTCGTTATATACCTAGCGATAATTTATTGATACTCAGCAGTTACGAAATAGCAACAACCTTTGCTCAATCGTCGCTATTTCGGGCTGCAAGTAGTCTCATCACCATTTAGACACCTCCAAACCCTCGGTATGATTAAGCACCTAATCTGTTCGGAGAGGCAGTCCTGAACGGTTCGGAGGGGTTTGGAGGAGCCCGGAGGAGTTTGGAGGGGTCCATTCGCCTCTATCCCCTCCCCTTTTCAGCTCCAGTTTGGTTCCGGACTGCCTCTCCGAACAGACCGTTAATGAAAATCAAACTGAGGAGAATCATTCATCAATTTCTGCCAGGAATGCAGAACACTAATACCTAGGTAATTTATTTCGGCCAAGAAGGTACACTAAGTATACAATAATTATTTATTTCTGCCAGGTCCTGATGACCATGGTGAATCATGAACCCCAATCTAGGCTGAAGCGCCATTTTTTGATCCAAGCGTAAAAGGCAAGACAACTTCTACGATGATACACATCTGAATCAGATAGGGGAAAAGTTCAGGAGAAAGGTAAAGGAGAATAGACCAGAAGAAGGTAAAGTACTACAGGTAAATACTACCTAGCCATCTGCTCACCTCTTGAAACAAAGTTGTATAAAATCAAAACACTTAGCAAATTTTATTTTAAATTTGAATTTTAAAAGTAGTTAGGTACTTACTTTCAACTTGCATGGAAGCTTGGAGTTGAGCTTCTCCCAAAGCATTCCTAGCAATCACGATGTAGGTGCCAGCATCTTCAGCCCTCACACTTTCAATGTCCAATGCGACGTAACCGAAATCGTGATACGTCTGGATTCTATTAGCCGTCTGCAGAACTCGGCCGTTGAAATACCACTCAATCTGCAAATTTACGATATCATTTTTTATTTTTTTATTTTTATACCACCCTTTGTACTTGTCACAGAAGATCAACTGACAAAGTTCATACAATGCAATACCAATACATAATGGGATATTTCAGTCAATTTTTTAAATTCTTTTTTTCAAAAGAGTATGGCTCAGGAATAACGGTAATTGGGTCTGTTCCTCGAGAAAATGTTTTTAAAAAATCAGAGAAGCTAAGGAAAGTTGAAGATTTGAATGGCGTGACGTAGCTAGCCAAAACTCTTTGAAAAAAGTATCCATGCACAGAGAAGAGATGAAACCCTTGGAGAATCTCTTGGATACTACAAAATACTACTCACACAAGCGCGCAGTGTAGTGTGTGTGCATTAATGGCGGCCCGCCTTTTTTTTCAAACGTGTGATCTCTTTAATTAATTTTTCTACCACATGTTATCACTGGGCTAAAAGTTGGAGTACATAGGTTGTTTTCAAGGGTGCTAAATCCAAAATTAGATCAAAAACCTTAATTTCCGACCCACCGAAATACCTCATTATCTAAGGAAAAGTCGGGTGAGACGACGAATTCGATTTAGGATTTTCAAGATTAATGAAGATAGATTAAAAACCTATGTCTAGGTACATCTCTAGGAGCATGTCACTTGAGGTAAACCCAAAAGCTCCATTTTACTCCGCATGAAGTCTACGAAGGCATAAAGAGTGTTTTGGTACTCTCTCGCTGTACCTAAATTTTTGAGGTTGTTACGTAAGGCACAGTGAATGTTGAGTTCATTTTATTAAAGTGTATATCAGTGACAATTTTGCTCAAAACTCGTCTATTGATGGGAATTGATGAAGCCTTGAAATATTTGATTGATAATAGCGACGGCGACCGAATTTGATCATCAAAACCTTGAAAAACTGTACCACCGACTACATGAACAGTTCAAGAATTTGTATTTATTCCTACCTCTTGAAGAATATCAACAAAATGAGAAATTGCAGATTGTGTTAATGCTTGTAATCTCGAACAGTCGTCCCTTGACACGAAACAGGGGGATAGTCGGAATTCCCTGGTATAAATGGCCCTTCATAGACAAATATGATTTTAGCTCCTGTGAGAAAGACCAGCAAGATCTAAACTTCGTTATCTAATGCCAACAGCCCTTTGTGTGCTGTTATTAGCGCCATTTTTTGAAAGATGATCGAGTGTATCCCAATTTTCCTGCAGGTTTAAGTCTACCTAAACCAGTATAAAAGTGTGGTTTTCAGTTACCTTCATGGTGGTGTCGCTAAGAGGCTCAACACGAGCTTCGAAATGGGCTCTCTGGCCCTCGACGATCCTGTTGGTGCCTTTCAGTGGTCCCAGGAAACGTGGTTTTTGCGTCACAGTTGTATCTTCTTGTACTTGCCTCATGTAACGGCTGGAAGACAACACGGATGGTCAGAATTCTTACCATGTAGGTAAGTAAAGTAAGGTAACGTAAACAACCATTTCAGGTTGGATTTTCGTCCGACTGTCATTCCTGGCGTTGCGGACGTCATCAGCTGTCTTCCAAAGGGAAGATCAGAATTTGTTCTGATGATTTCGCTCATGGTTTTCCACTGCCAAACCGCCCAGGGTTGGGACAAGGGGAGCCTTAAACCCACGACCCCGTAGAAGTCGGTCCAAAGTCCACCGCCAAACAACGACGCCCCAACGACCACACCGCTGCCCCAACCATTTCATTCCTTACACTGTAATGAAAACACGAATAGTATGCTGTTCTACGGTACCTACTCATTTTGTGCTATTAAGTAGTTTGACAACATCAATTTTGACACAGAGTTGCTACGGATATGGTAAAATCAGGAAAGGATAGATGGTTGATAAGAAATCGACGGAAAATTGAATAGCAAAATGAAAAGGCTTTGAAATTTTGGAGACAATTTCGGGTAGGTACCTTCATGCATTGTGAAGTCAGCGCTACAAATTACAATTCTAGTTGTTATCTACAAAGGCATTTCTTATAATGTCGATAAATTTCAGAAAATTTAGATTAGTATTCAATAGAGAGTTTTTGCTTCACACAGGCGCACCGTGGGAGGCACCGTCCGTGGAAATAACGCGGTCCGATGATGACCGAAAAGGTACGAAGTTTCCCGAAGTTGTCGCGGTCGCTGTGTGTTCTCGAAGCCCGCCCGTTTGAAGCGCTCTTCACACGGTCCACTCCCGCGGTCCGATTCCTGCCACCGCAAGATGCAACCTTTAGGTAGGTTGCACACTGATAACAGTTATTACATTCTTTGGTTTTGCGAATCGCAAGATTTCTTTTACTTTCTTCTTCAATTCTTGCCCAAAATATACTTTAAAAATGAGTAACTACCTCATATTGAAACTGCTTTAGGTTATTACAGAGCACTGCAGTGGAACTTCAATAGAGGTCCGAATATAATCACGATTGATGTTGGTAGTTCACTTGATCATAATTTCATTTGATATTTCACTTGATTAATAGTGAAAGAAAACTGATCTAAAAATGTGTACAGGCAATAACACATTTAAAACTCATTCTTACATAATATGTAAGAAATTGCACATATTATGTGCAATTTTGAAAATATACCTAATAATTTTCCCGAGTTTATTGTCATTTATTATATTTTAAAATATAAGATTTTATTATTTAGGTGTAATACCATACGTGAACTCTGAAAATTTTGGGACTGAGAGAAAAACTTACAACAAAAGATAGGCCTAAAATATCATCATTCTTAGTCATAATATGACTTCTTAGTCATAATATAGTCATAATATTAGTCATAATATAGAATTCTTAGTCATAATATTATGCTACTTCTAAAATGCCAATAATTGGCAATGACAATTATTGTGTTCATGAGTTGATAAGAAGTTTGCCAACAATTTATTTGAAATTGCAATTTGATAGTAAAATTAATAACTATGCATCAAACTGCATAGTTAATAGGTATTATAGGATTATAGGTATTATAGGATCATGTGGTATTATGCAGTTTGCGCATAATATGCGCAAAATAGAAAAAATAGAAAAATACCAGTCAAATTTAAAAACGGATGACACCCTGTGATTCAGAGTAAAAAAAAATTATGAAAAAAGATGTGTCACAGTTAGGGTCCTCCAAAACCTAATTTTTGTGCAATTGTGGAGTTGCGCAACTTACAGCGTTCAAAAAGTCAGGTTGCGCGCAATAAAAAAATTTGGTTCGGGTATGAATTTTTCATGAAATTTGACGTTGTATTGGAATTTGTGATAAAAAAAAGGGTGGGGGGGTCCATTTGAATAAATGAAGTTGGTGTCAATTGCGCGCAATTGCCCGCAAGTATTTGCGCGAAAGTATTTGAAGAATTTAAATTTGAATTAAAATTAATTTGAATTTAAATGAAGAGGGGTGTAATCTTTTCGTTAACACCCTGTATACTAATACACCTACCAATAATACCAAGAATACTGTTTGGTCGGGAAAAAAATGGAGACAGGATTATAATATAATCCTAATTATAATATTTTATATTATAAAAATAAATTTTTGAGGATTTGTGAGGGTGAGGTCATGAGTAAGGTATCGCTTTCTTCTAGAAGAATGATGAATGTAGGATTGCAAACAACTGAAGGTTGAATGTGAATAGTCGTTTAGAATTCCTCAGAATGGAACCAAGTGAATTGGTTTATCACTAAAATTTGGTAACAGCGTTTTCCAAAATCTCAGAAAGAAATCATTCACATACAATTTTAATTTTAGGCGTTCTACTACAGATATTGCATGCTCTCGAAGTAGGAAATGACGCGGAATTAATTTAAATTGGAGAGGAAAAGAAGGAAATTCCAATACAATTATCACCTGATTTACAAACTTGAAATAACTTTGAGGCTTGATAACTCAAAAATAGGTTTTTGTAGTTGGTTCCATTCTGTGGCGTCCACATCAACATGAACGAAAATGGTGGCGAACTTGTCACAGACAAAATGGTGGCGGTGTCAGGTTATGATAACAGAACCCACGGAGCGTCCCGTTTCCATGGTAACTGTCACGGCCCCGTGGTAAAAAGGAGTGGGGAGGTTAGCATCAACTCCAGTTTTCCGTAGCTTCACGTTCACGGGAGCTCGCCACCGTGTGAAGCAAAAACTCTCTATTAACGGAGGTACACAGCCTCTGAACATGTTCAGAATTCGAACAACTATCATTCTCACCTGGTACCTATTCTTTTTGGAGCCGAGAACCAAAATGTTCACATTATTTCATTAAACCAACTAGTGTTCACAAACACTTGAAAAGAAACACCTGGCCAACTAGTTGCTTGATACCTTTTTAATGCTGTAATCATTTACTGATAGAGCCTAGCCTCTCTCTACCCACCAATCAGCAGTTCTCAAATAAGTACGACCTTTACCCGCAAATTGGCACACAATACCTACGTAAAGTGTATTCCTATATTAATATTATATTTATTGTCCTCTTGTTTTATTGCATGTATCCATGGTGATTATATGGATTATGTTCAATGCATATTTTGGATAATGAATTAACAAAAATTATATTTCTTCCAAAAAATGACTTTTTTGACGTATTTTGAAGAAAGAAAAAATTGACATAAATTACATATTATGCCCATTTTTACTCATCAGGTTTCGAGGAGGCATTTTAAATAAGCTAGAACGATTTTAATGTTTCTATTCAAACCACCTTCAGAACCATGTACGGTCGCGAGATATCCGGTTTAACTGGATTTACATCATCCCTATCCCAGAAATCCCTTCTCGGTGCCCCAAAAATCAAGAAATTTCGATCCGGAAAACCGACAAAATTTCGGCATTGCGTTTACGCAGCAACCTCAATGTAGAAAAAAAATATTTTGAACGAAGCTCTACCTGGATTCTTCCAAATGCTGGATCTTCTGGAGGCTGGAGGTGTGCTGGCTGTCGCTGATTATGTCTTGCTTGCTGATGACAGAGAGGTTCGCTGAGGTGGTCGCTTCTCCCAACGTGTTGTAAGCTCTGCAGGTGTATCTTCCCATGTCGTGTGTCGCTACGTGCTTGATAGTCAACGCAACGTAGCCAAAGTTGAAGAACGACGTGATCCTTGAGCCTGTTTAAAATAATGATAATTTTGGATTTCAACAAAATTTAGAGAATATTTTGTTCTTCATTTTAGCTACCTACTTATATCGTTCATGATTTTATGATGAAGAAAATTGTGCAGTAAACCCTCATTCCTGCTCCTTTGAAATGTTGGGGTTTTCTGTTCTACTTACTGGCTTCAACTGGTCTTCCATCTTTGTACCATTCGACTCTCAAAGTCGAATCTCCCACAGGCTCAAGACGAGCTTCGAAGTGAGCGAATCCACCTTCCTTGATGTTGAGCTGATCTTGAACTTGAGATTGGAAGACCGGAGGTGCAGAGCTCTCTGGTGGCTCGTAGGCCTGCCTCATGTGGGACTGCTGGGTGTACGCTTCCAAGGCCTCCACGCTCTCGATGTACCTCTGTTGCTCTGGAATTCCCAGGTCTGCAGTGACGCTGTTCCTAGCTGTTGGACGAAACCAAAATTTATTCACTGGAAAATTGTCCAAATATGCAACCACGAAGCTTTATTGCTCATCCAACTTTTCCACAAAATGTACCATACTGTCTCCCAGGTGATACATATCTAAACATCGACCAACAGTGTATAGTTCACTAGATATATTGCCATCAGGAACATAGATCTTTACACTTACAGAAATGTCAACATCCACTTAAATTTACTTACAAATGACAGTGACTGAAGACTGTGACACGGCCTCTCCCCATCGATTGACAGCTCGCACGGTGTAGACACCAGAATCTTCAGATCTCAGGTGGAGAATATTCAGCGACACGTATCCAAAGTTGAAAATTGTCGTTATTCTTGAACCTTGAGGGACAAGTGAAATTATATCAATATTATCGCAATGTATAGTAAAATTTTGAGTTACATAGAAATAAAGTGTAGACATGGAAAAACCTCCAGATAAATGGAAATACATCATGAGTTTTGGATTGGGATTTGAAGGGAACTGTGAAAATTTTCCAAAGCAAACCATTCCAGTCCAATTTGTATGATTGGTGTTAGTGAGCTACTGAGGAGGGCCACCAACTCAGCAGACCCACTAGACTACTAAGGAGGCCTGGTCAAAGTCCTTTGCCAGAGCAGTCCACTGTTGGTCAACAGTCCCCCCAATCTGCTTAAAACTTTGAGATTTGCAGTTTGCTTTGAGTACACACCCATCTCAATAACCAAAAGGGGGAGGATTGTTAGTGTGCCTACTATAGTGGCTGTCAGGACAGAGAAGAAGACTGACTGTGACTGATAACTCACTTGCTGTGATGGGTTTTCCATCCTTGAACCAATCGACCCTCATGGTTGGATCGCTGACTGGCGTCAGCTGAGCTTCAAAGTGAGCGTTTCTGCCCTCCTGGAGCTGTCCGAGGTCTTTAAGGGGTCTGATGAATTGAGGTCTCACGGGCGATAGTTCTTCTACGCTCTCAGACCTCTGGTACTTCGAGTAGTCCTCCAATTGGGTGATGTACTGGAGGCTTTCCGGGTATTGGCTTTTCTGGTCGATGCTGACTCGCCCTAAGAAAAATAAAATTTGAATGATGAATAAGATCAACCAAGGAATTGAGAACACACTACCTGTTATTCGATTACACAGTTAGTCTTGAGAGCAGCTAAGCACACTTTTTCACTGTGAAGCACACTGTGTGAAAAAATGCGAGTTTCAAGATATTTTGATTTTATGGAGAACAAGGTATCTCTACAAATGTGATTTTCATTAAATAGCTTGTAGTAAATTTAAATCAAGCACTTGTGTGTGTTTTCCCTACTAGAGAGGGTACTTTTGGATTATCTTTGTGCAGCCACCAAATTTTTCATTAGGTTGAGGTCGGAATAGTTGTCTATGAGCAAGCAGTTTTCTAAACTTTAGATTCTGGTACTTTAGATTCAGATACTTCAGATACTATAGTACTTCAGATTCTATGAAGTGCAAAGTGCACTTCAGTGCTCCATAGAGCCACACATTGAAACTTGCATTGAAGTTTTTCCAGAACAAGAAGAAAACTTTGAAAACTTTTTAATAAATAAATTATACTTGGGTAGCAAAAATCCAGATTAAGATGGGAAAACATGGTTCAGAAATGAAGGTATCGTGGAACCCTCCGATCTAATGCCATTCTTTAAGACTTTTAAAACTAGGTTTGTCAACGTTTAAATAATAATACGATATTGTAAATTCAAAGGTGTATTTTTTACCGGTGACTGTGAGTTTAGCGACGGACTGTGCGTTGCCAGTTGCAGTCGCCACCACGCAGGCGTATTCTCCCGCATCTTCGGGCACGATGCTCAGCATGTCCAAAGCGATGAACCCAAATCTGAATGTCGTTGTAATTCGGGAACCTGTAAGAACCAAACGTTATTCAGTAACATTAATAACGTAATGGTAGTAGGAAGTATTTCTCGGAGGTCATTTTTTGAATAATACTCACTGGCTGGTAGAACTTTTCCGTTGTGGTACCATTGAATGTTCATGGTAGGGTCACCCACAGGCTCGACTCGGGCCTCGAAATGGACTCTGTTCCCTTCGACTTGAGCCTGGTCCGACAACGGAATGATGAATTGGGGCGGAGGATAGACGCGATCTTGTTCCCCGCGCGCTGGCCTGGGTGCGGCCCTTTCGACGTGTCTCAAATAGATGATTTCCGGCTCTGGTGCAGGCCTGAAGAATCAATCAGAAAAATTAATGACTTCTGTCGAGCTAACTGGATTATCTAAGTGGAGTATTATGAATCCCTCACATTGTTCCACCTATTCCATCTCCCGGATCAGCTACTGAACAGGCTAAATCAGCTGATGTAGAAGTCTTACAATGTACAGAAAAGATTAAAACCGACCATTTTGGTTCAAATTTCGGATGAGAATGGTACTGGAGAGATATCCTCTATCAGCCAATCTATCTACAGAATGAGCCTATTAGCTGATTAAGCAGGTGTGAAGCTTGAAAATAATACTTCCATTTCCATCCTAGGGATTCTGAATCTTCTTCTTCTTCACTTCAAGGAGTAGGCTTGCAGCCTGTTCCGTCTTCACAATGAATGACAAACAATACAAACCAAACCTATACCCATCTTTGTCTTGGTCGGCCTCTATCCCGGTACCCTCGGGGTCTATACTGGAGCACCTGTTTGATCAACCGGGAGTCATCCATCCGGTCAATGTGTTGCAACCACTTTTCCCTGCCTTCCGCAATCTTTTCATTCACCGAATAGACTCCCAGCTCCTCCCTATTATGTTCATTGCGTATTTGGTCTCGCAGAGTGCAACCCTTCACTCGCCGGAGAAACATCATCTCTGCAGTCTTGTCTCACTGCGTAATCGTCCAGGATTCACTCCCATAGGACAAAACCGGGGTTGCCATCACTTCGTAAAATTTGAGTTCGGTTTCTTTCCTTACTTTTTTACCGAGAGTACTGTGAATGGTGCCGCACATACGCTGGTATCTTCCAATCTTATTGGCGATATCATTATCGCGTTCAAAACTCAGGTCACATCCCAAAAACGTAAAATGAGTTACTTGTTCCAGTATTTTATTGTCCACTACTATTTTAGACCGTACTGGGTATTTTCCGTGAAAGGCCATTATTTTAGTTTTGCTGGGCGATATCTTCAGGTCATATTGCCTACAAACTTGGGACAACAGAAATACGGGCCGCTGCAGTTCGTCCTCAGTACCCCCAATTACTACCAGATCATCTGCAAACAACAACGTACTGAGATCTGAGCCTATTGGTTGCAAGATAATGCCTGGAGTCGTAAGCTGGTGTTTCCACTGCCAGACCACGTCATCGATATAAACATTAAAAAGAGCAGGTGATAAACAGCACCCTTGTCGAACTCCCTTATTGATCTCTATTGGTCCGACTAGTTTCCGCCCAGTGTTAATAAGGATCTCCGTTTTATCATAGAGGCTCTTGATCACTCTAATGAACTGTCTAGGATATCCTCTTAGCTCAAGTATGCTCCATAAAGTGGATCTATTGACTCTATCAAAGGCTTTTTCGTAGTAAATGAAAGCAATGTGCGTTTCCAGGTTGAACTCCCTTCTTTTCTCGATCAACTGCCTCATTATTGTAACATTATCACTGCAGGATCTGCCTTTCCTGAATCCAGACTGCTCTTCAACTAGTAGTACTTCTGAAATATTTTTCAGGCGATTGCTTATTATTCTAGCATATAACTTGTAGGAGCCGTTGAGAATACTTATTCCCCGGTAATTGGAACACTGATCTCGAGCGCTTTTCTTAAAAAAGGAAATGACTTCTGCTCTCCTCCAAGAGTCCGGGATTGTACCCATCTCCCAGCACCTGTTCAATAAGTGCAAAAGTCTCAACTTCAGAAATACTCCACCATATTTCCAAAGTTCGGTGCCTAGGCCATCTGGGCCTGCTGCTTTTTTATTTTTTAATTGACCCAGTGCGTTATCCAGTTCAGTCATATCTATACCGTCACCGTGATACGATCCAAAACTACTATCAAAACTACCTGAGGAGATACTACTCATGTTCTGTATCTAATATCGGATTCTGAATCTAATCCTGGAAAGAGACTATTGGTAGGGGCGGGATATGCTAAAAGTGCAAGACCGTGCGGTCTTGACGGTGGGGTATATCTGCACCCCATACCAGCAAAACACATCTCTCTGCGTTTCACGTCTGCCCAGTTAGTTGGTAACGATGCCAGCCCTTCATGCATTGGATTGCTTCATCAACACTTTCTCCGGTAAACATCTTCCTCCTATCAACTTACTCAGGTTGGATGACGGTAGTTGGAGTGGGCAGATGAAGCCTGCTGGGCTGGCTCAAGTCCTGTTTCACAATCTTCTGGACGTGGACCCTGGCCCTCGTGGCGGTGGACCCTGCCATGTTCTGCGCCATGCACTGGTACCATCCAGCGTCCTGAGCTTTGGCGCCGATGATCTCCAAGGTGGATCCTCCACCTGAAGTCGAGATGGTGATACCGTTGCCGCTGTTGATCGGCACACCGTCCTGTGGAAAATTTGTTCAACGTCAAACGAAATTGTTTTCTGATTGGATTATCTCGTACTATTTCAAACATTTTCAGGGTACACGAAGAAGAAGAAGAAAGAACAAGTTTATTCACAAGAGACAATTGGACACAAAAAACTGGTATAACAAAATTGAAACATGGTAGGCATGGACGTGACGTCCGTCTGCCGAGTGGTACGAGCGTATTTGTGGACATATTTTGAGTGGTACTAAATTTTGAATATTAATTTAATAATAATAATAATAATAATAATAGTAACTTAATAATAATTTAATCCCAATTGAACTCTTCAATAAGTTTTGATCGATAAGACCATCACTTCTGGCCATACTGGGCTACCTTCACCCAATACCTTCTGCTATCCAGCAGTCGAATGATGTCAGCAGTGTCCATCCGAACCGCCCCCAAAAAATAAACCCGAAACTCGGACAGCACAGGGCACACCCCAAGAAAATGGATGATGTCCTCGTTGGCACCCATGTTACAGAGAGAGCAGGTTCGGCGTGAGCTCTCCGATCTCCGATACGGACCATCATTGAGAGCAAGAAGTGCACCTCTGAACTTCAATACCCCGCGTCGAACCCACAACGGGTTCCCAGAGGCTTCGTCGTGCAAATCCGCCGGTCTTACGTTATAATCTAGCTGAGGGTATATGGGGCTTCTGGACTGTAAAGCACAGGCGCGCATCTCATCAATCCATGATGCACGAACCGCCTCTACCAGTGCTTCCATCCGGTGTAGCCAGGAGGACAACTCCGACACTTCCCCCACAAAAGCACAGCCATACCTTAAGGGTACACGAAATAATGTGACTAGTTTCTTACTTTTTGCCAAGTGATGTTGGGAATCGGTGTCCCCACAGCCCGTGCCGTCAGACTAACTGGTTCGCCTTCTTTGATGCTTGCAGCGCCGAATCGCTGCACGAATTTAGGCGCTACAACGAGCTCCTTTTCAATCACAATCAGTTTGCACTGAAAAATTAAGAGAATAAAAGATTAACGTTTTTAAATACATTCCTATTCATTAAAAACTCAATACAGGGTGTCTACACTTTCGATGGGCATAACTTCAGGGTTCGATTCTACAAGGTATTTCCAACAAAAAATGTCCCTTAGCAATTTTCGTTTAACCCACTCAAAATTCCATTTTTTCCATTTTAAAGTTTTTCTTCGCGTTTTCGACCTTACGGCGCTGATATGGTCATAACTCCCTTATTTCTCCTGAAAATTCAAATCTGACTACACCGTTAGAAAGAGCGTTAAATTCCTGAGCTACCTAGTGCAAAAGCAAAACATTTCAGCAATAAAATAGTTTCAAAAAATCAAGTCAAAAAGCCAACTTTAAAAAATTTTTGAAACTTGACTTTCTTCGACCAAAGTTTTCACTCTAAATCCCTGCCCATTTCGATGGGCGCTTTTCGGAGAAAACATGCTCAAATTGTTAGCTTTTCAACGGTCTATCAATTTTTCTTTTTAACATTCAAATTGGAAGAGTAAATTAAGTTTGAATGCCAGAAAACTTGTGTTTTACAAGAAAATCCAGAGTTTCAAGCGGTCCCCCTCGACCTCAAGATGGCTTGACGATTTTGGTATTATTTTCAATGTAATTTTTTACGCTGAATCAAATAGTGATACTTGCGAATGGTTCCGACAGCTAGAAAGTGGATTTTTCGAAGAAAACCTTCGTTTTTCGTACATAAAATAGGTACGCATTATTCGTAAATGTGGTAGTGAGCATGAAGTAACACCTTTGAACTCCACAAAAACACCTAATTTCTGGCTGATTGAAGTTTTTGTTGAGTTCAAAGGTGTTACTTCATGCTCACTACTACATTTACGAATAATGCGTATTTTATGTACGAAAAACGAAGGTTTTCTTCGAAAAATCCACTTTCTAGCTGTCGGAACCATTCGGAAGTATCACTATTTGATTCAGCGTAAAAAATTACATAGGAAACGATACCAGAATCGTCAAGCCATCTTGAGGTCGAGGGGGACCGCTTAAAACTCTGGATTTTCTTGTAAAACACACGTTTTCTGGCATTCAAACTTAATTTACTCTTCCAATTTGAATGTTAAAAAGAAAAATTGATAGACCGTTGAAAAGCTAACAATTTGAGCATGTTATCTCCGAAAAGCGCCCATCGAAATGGGCAGGGATTCACAGTGAAAACTTTGGTCGAAGAAAGTAAAGTTTCGAAAATTTTTTAAAGTTGGCTTTTTGACTTGATTTTTTGAAACTATTTTATAGCTGAAATGTTTTGCTTTTGCACTAGGTAGCTCAGGAATTTAACGTTCTTTCTAACGGTGTAGTCAGATTTGAATTTTCAGGAGAAATAAGGGAGTTATGACCATATCAGTGCCTTAAGGTCGAAAACGCGAAGAAAAAGTTTAAAATGGAAAAAAAGGAATTTTGAGTGGGTTAAACGAAAATTGCTAAGGGACATTTTTTGTTGGAAATACTTTGTAGAATCGAACCCTGAAGTTACGCCCATCGAAAGTGTAGACACCCTGTATAATCAGAGTAGCAGAGATTAAATTTCAGGATGCAATTGTCAGTATTATTGACGTCAAATTTTCTGATATATTAATCTTATTATAGATTTCATAGTATGTCTGTACGTTATTAACTGTTCGATCGAATGACTACTCCGATTTCGATAGGGATTTTTTCAAAACGGTCGTATATCATGTGTCGAAAAGTACAACGAAAGTATGAGGCTGAGTTATTATAACCCAGACTAGAAACTTTATGTGTCCTCTGATGAGAGACTCTGATGTCCTGCATCCTGGCCTTCTTCCTCCGTTAACTTTTCTCGGGTAATTTCACAACTTTTCACGGCCAATTTGAACGTGATTGTATCCGCCAAACAGAACTTTACTGGACGATCCCAACGGCATCTGATAGATTGTTCAGGTTCTACATAACAGAGTACACCATTGAAAATGTCATATTCCTTTCGTATCAAAATCTCCGCAATAATTTCTTTCAATCGGTTTCCCTGTAGTCAATCTCAGCGACTTAAGTTGGAATCTCCATTCAGCTTTTAGAAAGGTTTTATTATATTCAACATATTCGTTATTCCTTTTCGGAGAAAACTGCAATATTATCCTCGAGTGGTTCGCCAAAAAGGTTGTTGATCGAACGCCAAATGAACGAGATATTTAAAACGTTGACTAAACTCCCTTTGAATACCTGCCAAGTCCTAACAGATCAGATGGCAATGACAATTTGTGTATATCTAGTAAAGTACACAAAAGAACTATTCTCTTTTAGTTCTGTAAAAATGTATTTATTCCTATGAATGTGGCTCAGGGTTTTTATGAGGTCGAGCCAAGGTAAATCTCTCTCTTCCTCTCTCTCTCTCTCTCTCTACCATAAAAAAACGCATTATGATAATTTGTATTCCTATTTTTAAATGTCAATAAATAATACAATTGGCATCCAGTGTTATCAAGAAGTCACCGCAATTAGGTCAAGGTCATCTTGACTGACGCGCTATTTGTAATAACAGCACTTGGAAGGAAATCTCCCACACCCATAAAAATTCCTGCGAATTCTTAAGGCGATTTTCTGAGAAAAACTTGAAATAATTCTGAAAAACGAGCTTTTTTAATTTTTTTAGTTTGCTTATTGCTTGTCGTTTTCCCTAAATTATGCTCCTGAAGGGTTCACAATTCGCTTGATTCGGTTGATCCAAGTTGGGTGGGCAGTATAGCTTTACACGGAATAAAATGGACGAGTTGTGACTCGAAATTCGACTGTATTCGGGAAGTGAATTTAGTTGAACTCTGCAAGGGAATAAATTGGACTCACTATTTTTAAGGAAAAGGAGATACATTTTTAACAGTTTCAGTGCGGATCATGTCATATGACAGCATGAAGGAGTTTCGTCTCTGGCGGGTGTGGTCATATGACATGATGGGCCTCATGCTGCTCGCTTGAGTCTTGTATACCCCGAGTCTTTGCCGAGTGGCGGGTCATGTCATATGACAACAAGCAATAAAAACAATAAAAAACCATTCATTTTATCATTATATGCATGTAAGTAGTATATAAATAGCTAAAAACTAAGCTCCAATGTCGAATTTCAGACAAAATTATCTCCCGCCGGAGGCCAAAGTAGGGTGTTCTAGTCCCGCAGTGAAAGTGTTAATATACAAGGTGTCTACAAAACAGATCTCATTCCTTCGAAGGATCGATTCTACAACTAATTTGCAACAAAAAATGTCTCTTAGCGATTTTATTTTAGAGGCTTCTTTTCCGAGTTATTTCAATTTTAAAGTTTTTTCCTAGATTTTGACCTTGTCATTAAATTGGTCACAACTCCTTTAATTTGCGGTGATAATACGATTTGACGATACCGTTGAAAAGAGTATTAAATTTCCTATCGCCCTAATACCAATTAAAATTTTTTCAGTTGGATTTGACGGGGGATAAAGCATCATAAAAAGTGAACTTAATAACTTTTCGAAAACTCCGTTTTTCAACATCCATAATATCCAAATAATTCGAGATAAAATGGACTATTGCCGGTAAGCTTAAAAACTGCGCCAGGATCTCAGCTTTCCAACGGTGTAATCAAAAAATATTTTACAATCGAATTTAAGGGAAAATCTTCGGTTTGAATGCGGAAAACGTGCATTTTTTCAACGAAATCGACGGTTTGACGGAGAGTCTGTGCTCTGGAGGAGCCGCGGCTGCGAAGACCTCGGAGTCCTCCCGTCAAACCGTCGATTTTATTGAAAAAATGCAACCTTTTTCCGCCTTCAAACACAATTTTTAAGGCTACCCGATAAGCACATGGTGTATTTTACGGTTCGCGGTGAAAAATCATGAAAACAACCCATTAATATTATTATTATATGGTTTAGCTTACTTCGAAGGACGTTTCCCCAGCTTTGTTTCTCGCGACGCAGGTCACGACGCCAGAATCAGCCCTGGAGACGTTGGTGATCATGAGAGCGTGGTTTCCGCTTTCGTTCACCAGGATCTTGTGAGAAGCGTCGTCCACAACCTACAAAAACCCACAAATGTTTGATGAATGCGTTCCCTTATCATTTTAGAACGTCTGTAATGAACAGGTAATACGTACAAAAATTTCGTCAAACTTACGTAGGTTCTCTACTTACCAAATAAATTTTTTCAAGAACATATTTTTGGAAATGACTAGTTTTACAACGCAAACTTGAAGTATGTATTTAAAAAAAAATCATAATAAAATAAATTTCTACTAAAAGTACGATTTACATACTGTTTTATCTGTGGCTTTTGGGCTAGTTCAATGAAATAAAATTTAAAAAAAAAATCAATTCCGGAAGGTGCAGAATATCTACGTACCTGACGACCATTGATGTACCAGGTAACTTCAGGATACGGTCTTCCTGTGACGCGGCAGTCGAATCTCGTCATTTTGCTCTCCGAAACTTCGCGGTCGCTGCACGTCCTGGCGAAGTTGGGAGCGATCATCTTTCCTTCGACGGATTCCTCTCTCTCGATTTGGATCATCTGCCTCGTCTCTCTGCAATAGATTGATTGATTAATTAAATGTTTCTTGTCACATTAGGGATCTTATCCTCGTCGAAAAAAAGTAGGTGAGAATAGTAGACAAATCTGCATAATAATCTCTACCTTTTACTTAAATCTTTCAGTTCCTTGTTTACTTTCATTTAAACCTCTTTCATTATGAATTAAACATTTTGAATTAAACATTTTGAATTAAAATGTTCTATTCCCATAAAGGAAAGTAAATTTTAAAAGAAAATTAAAGCATGAAAACTTCATTTACACACAAGAAATTTATAGAGGACCATCCTTCAATTCACAGGGGAAAATCCTATGAAGGTTCACCTATTCCAACCATGGTCACCTATGCATTGGAGGATGCCCACTAGGGATTAGAGGATGGTCCCTTATGCAATTCCTGTGTTTAAATGAAGTTTTTATGCGTTAATTTTTTTCAAAAATTTACTTTCCTGCATGGAAATAGACAAATTTTATTTCAAAAGAAAATTGTTTAAATTACAGTAAAAAAATGTTTAATTCAAAGTAAAAAGTGAAATATTATAGTATCCTGTATTCATTTCAGACGACATCAATTATATTCAGTCCTCATACATAGTTCTTCGTGAAGTACAAATGTAAAAATCGACAGTAACAACGTAAAATCGCGTAAGTTGAAAAAACGAAATTTTTCAGGAGGCGTAAAAAACTTCTAAATGACTTAAAAATATAAATTTTCATGTCTCCTGGAACATTTCATTTTAGCGAATTTTTTTCAACTTACGCGGTTTTACATTGTTACTGTCGAAATACTCTTTCTTTACAATTAATAATCAAATGACAAGATGAGATTCAATGTAGGTTTAGGGTCCTCTTGAGAAGCCATTCCTAAGTCCTAATCTAATATTGTACTCATTGTGGGTGCAGACAATAAAAGTCCTAGGGTTTCTTCTTTAGTTTCTTTACTTCTTTTATTTAGAGGAGCTTCCTACAACTTTAAGGTAGAAATTTCAATGCAAAAAGCAAGGTGAATTATCCATGCAGAAAACAACTAACCACTTGCTATTTGGGTTAAAAATTACAACCAGAGGATCCAGAAAATATTAATTATTTACATATTTACAACACATTCAATATTTCACAACTCTAAAACAAATTTGGGTACTTATCCGTTATACCCCCCCCCCCCCCCCCCCCCCCCCGTCTCAACCTCAAAAGAGACACCTTTGTGAAGAGATGGTTATTAACCAACCGATTCATCGGGAAGGTATTGGCAGAGATGGGCGAATTCTTATTCATAAATACGATTATGAATACAAATCATAATATGATTGCAGATATTATCTGCGATTTTATGATTATGAATACGAATACAGTTATGAATATGATTATGAATACGAATACAATAATTGTATTCGCACGAATACAATTATTGTATTTACACTTTGAATACGATTTTCCCCCGTATTCGTATTTTGAATACGATTTTATGATTTTTTTCTATGATTTCCCTAAAAATCGAAATTTTAAAGATTTTCCCTGAAAATTATACTTTTTTGATGATTTTATCCCGAACTCAGGACATATTTATGACCTAACATTCGAAATTTCAACAGTCAAAATAATCAATCAAAATTCGAAATGCCCACAATATTCCTATAGGATTTTTCACGCAGAATCGAATGAGACCAACACCAGGTCGCTACGACCAACCGTATAGAAAGTACGAGGAAATGGCTGCTGAAAATCGTGTTTTTTTTAAGGATTTGCACTATAAATCATCAAAAAAATTATGGTTTTTACCGGAAATGTCGTACTTTCTATTCAGTTGGTCGTAGCGACCTGGTGTTAGTCTCATTCGATTCTGCGTGAAAAATCCTATAAAAATTGGTGAGCGTTTCGAAATTTTATTAATTATTTTGACAATTTTAGGGAATAAATACGACCAAAATTCCGGTAAAAATCATAATTTTTTTATGATTTTCAATGCAAGTTGTGAAAAAAATTACGATTTTCAGCGGAAATTCCGTCGTAGTTCCAATACGTTTGGTCGTGGCGAGCGTTTCTAATTTGTATTGATTATTTTGATAATTTTAGGGAATAAATACGACCGAAATTCCGATAAAAATCATAATTTCTTTATGATTTTTAGTACAAATCTTAAAAAAATACGATTTTCAGCGGAAATAACGGAAAAGTACCCAAATTTGATTTCTTGAAAATAGTGTATCGGAAATACGGATCGCCAAACAGATTTCGCCTAATATTTATAATATAGAAGAAGTCGACTTTCCTATCAGATACGTCGACTTTATGGAGATAGGGTCTAACAGAAAACTCCTTTTCCACAGAATTTTCGAAAAATATAATTTCATCTTCAGGGCTCAGGGGATGACTTTAGGAGCACTGAAGATGGACATATTTTTCGAAGAAGTTTTCTGTTGGAGCACGTGGGAAACCACGATACCCTATTAAGGTCCCTCGCCATGACGGGAATTTCCCAAGTACAGGGTCAATATTGTAACGAACCTAATTAACACTCCAGTGGCTGATTCAACGGAATCAGCTGTTACTTAGGAACGGTTGAAAAATGTTGTATTGATCGAGATTTGAGATCTGAGTTTGAATCGAATCGTGCTTTCTTTTCATTCTATGAATTTATATTCTTTATTGTCCTTATTGTCACCAACGATAGTGTGTTACAAATATTACCTTCGCCCATCAAAACCCTTTGTTGGGAAAGAACGATGGAGAAGGAGTACCCCTGATATGAGACCGCCGGCTCAGGCGGAAGGGATGAGTCTGTGGAGAGTCCTTGTGATACGTTATTAACTTTACCAAATCATTCTCATTTAAAAACAACCCAAAAAGCCTACCCTTAATAGTTCAAATTACGCAATCAAAAATTTCCTTTCTTAGCTATAAATAACAAGTAATCAAGTTATCTTGGAACAACCACTTGCCCTTGATTTAGAGCGAACTAATATTGATCTATAAGGGCAGATAAACAATTATCTGGGAACGACAGATCACTATTTGCAAACCTTTTTCTTTGTGCCCTCATCGAACAAGGCAGATATACGTATCTGGGAGCACATGTTCGACGAGTCTAATCCTTACGACCTGGTGGGCTCGGAAAAGCTTCCTGGGGAACACAGTTCTTCCTTCATCATCCTTCTCTTAAATTTTGTAAAATTCAATAAGCTAGTAATAATAATATTTATTTCCAAAGACACTCATATTAACATATCACAGAGTAGAGAAACAAGTCATAAATAAGTCAAAAGTAAAGTAGGCAGGAGTAAGGCTATGGTTTATAAGAAAGGAATTCGGTAACTGTATAAAATTCATGGTTAATAAGATAAGCTTTTAGTTGTCTTTTGAACATCGGAAGTGTAGATTTGCTGATAATTTTTTGGAGAAATTGTGTATAATGATTGTAGAGTCTAACTGCACTGTATTCAAAACCACGCTTGAAAAATTCAAGGTGGTGCTCGGGAACTCGCAGCATCCAAGAGCCAAATCTCGTGTCGTGCATGTGGTCAATTTTGCAATGGCTAAATAGCCCTTGACGTCTAGTTATGAAGCATAATGCTTCGTAGATGTACAGCGAAGGGAGAGATAGAAGCCCTTCTCTACGAAATAGTCCACGACACGAAGAATGTGGTGGATGGCCCAGCAGTATTCGGAGGGCGCGCTTCTGAATTTTGAAAATTCTTTCTAAATTGCTGGGGCTCATCCAAAACAGAATTCCATAGCGTGCCCTTGACAGGAAAATCCCATGGTATGCAGTGAGCAAAGTTTTCCTCGATACGACAGGTCGAAGCTTCCGAAGGCAAAAATACACGCTGCTCAACAGATACCTTAGTACCTCATAATAAGAAGGACAACCCAGTAATAGTACGGAACCTTCCCTTACAGACACTAATCACAATAAAATCGACATAGCTGATATTTCGGGTCGATTGCCATAAACTGCTGTCACATCTATCTAGAAGAAGATACGAATCTCACTGTTCGTGAGTGACTCGAATGATTATAGGGCGACGATAGGGATGACGTGGCTTGATTTGACGTGGTTTTGTTTTCTGAATAAAAATTCATTCTTGCTTTGATTGTGAACAACTCGTTCAGAACGAGGTCGTATCCGAATATTACTTATTTTATATTATTATTTAATACAAAGCTTCTCAGCTTTTCATTGGTCCTTTGCCGTGAATTAGTGTATTTTTAATTAGGTTTACCTACCTACGTAATTTTAAACGTGTCATGCTTTCGCGTAACAATAAAGTTAGCGTTTGACGCGTTCTTCTTCTGCGTCGAGTTCCACTTCCAGGACAGCGATCGAGAGAGAATTGAAGAGGATAGAAATGGAATTTATGGAGAGGAAGCAGCAGCTCTTGGGGCGGTAGGAAGCATGTTCCAGAAGGAGAAAGAGTGCCGCAGTTGGGTGCCAGGTACCAAGTTTCTTACTTCCCAATGATATTCCTTTCACCAAACCCGAACCCTCGACATTGCGCTATCCAGGAGGTGAAACAATAGATGAAAAGGATGGCGAAGAAAAGAGAGACATGAAGAAAGAAGGTGCTGAAGTTGAGGCAAAAGATGACGCGAAGGAAGAGGAAAATGTCAACAGCAAAGAGGTCGCGTGGAAGGCAACCGAAGAGAAGACGGACGCCAAAACTGACGATATTAAAGGAGCTGCTAAAGAAGGAGCTGTATCTGACGTTGGATGTGACAAGAAAGAAGAAAAGGAAGTTGTATTGGGCGCAGCGTGTGAGGAGAAGAAAATCGATGAAGATAGCGAAGAAAGATACGATCTTCAGGTCTTAGTTGGAGAGAAAAATGATATGGAAGAAATGGAAGGAAAATGGAGTAAGGATGATGAAGCCATTGAGTTGAAGGACAGGGAAGAAGTCAATGGGGATTTAATCCACCTTAAAATTGGAGAAGATAAAGAAAATTTGACAGCTGGAGAGTACGATATTGAAACGAGAGAGTACGATATTGTTGAAAAACACAAATATATGAATGCGAAACGGAGTGGAAGAGGAAGCTACAACCTAGACACGGGGAAGAATGACGCGAGAAGTGTCAGTGTGAAAAAAAGAGGCGGCAACTCGACGAGCAAGACACTAAGAGCAAAGATGGAACTAGTGATAGAAATGAAAAACGAAAGAAGAAGACGCAAAAGAAGACTCGACGATTTAGGGAAGGCGCTCTACCACATAATGACAATTGTGTGAACTAAATTCATCAATTTTAATATTTTTCGGCGTGGAGGATGTTCGCGAGTGACTCGAATGATTATAGGGTGACGATAGGGATGACGTGGCTTGATTTGACGTGGTTTTGTTTTCTGAATAAAAATTCATTCTTGGTTTGATTGTGAACGACTCGTTCAGAACGAGGTCGTATCCGAATATTACTTATTTTATATTATTATTTAATACAAAGCTTCTCAGCTTTTTCACTCACCTTTCAATAGTTTGTTCGTAAGCGGCTGATGGTTCCACTGCCAAGTAAGCTGAAGTAACCACGCACCCTGAAACAGAAATAGTCCAAGATAAGCATGAAAGAATCCAGGCTGGCAGACACACAGATAGTTTATTTAGGATGTTTTCAATCTACCTTGCGGGTTTTCAGCCAGCATGGTGTAGTGGCCGCTGTCCTGACTGTTCACCTGGCTGATCCTCAGCTGGGCCTGTTGATTCGAATAGGCCGTCTGGTGTTTCTGCGAGAAAACCAGTCTTTTTCCGTTCTTGAACCATGTCAGCTGAAATTTTTCAAAATATATTAGAAAAATCCGCACTTATGTGCGTTTAAATCAATAAAATTTACAATCATCGTGTAATAAATTTACGAAAATCGATCGGAAACATGATAATGAATCAATCACTTCTTCAGGATTGAATTGAAGCAAAATAATAACCTCTGCGGAGTTGAATGGGGAACAGTTTCCTCACGTAGGGTAGCCCACCACGCTTAGGAACTAACAAAAATATTCCTTCACATCCAAATTCATTGCCATTTATACTCATCTCAGTAGGTACCTTAGATTCTACAAAGGTAGCGGAAGCATTCTTTTCACTTTTAAAACGCTACAAATTATTACACAAAGGTTTATTATTGTTCTGATAGATCACTCGCCTGCAAAGAACACAGCTTTGCCATTCCCACTACCTATCAACCTTATTTCGCTTCACATTCAAGTTTAATTTGATGAAATAAACACTTCACACTCAATTTAAAAAACATCGATCGCATTTTTGTCAGCTAAAATTTGAACGGAGATTAGGCCTCTTTTGCGATTCACACTCGTGTTTCTGATTTATCCTAAGCCCAGCCCTCAAGTTCTCGTAGGGAGCGAACGGTTTGTCTTACAGAGCTCCGCTCGGTCTCAAAATTTTCTAAAAATTCAATACTATCTTAAAGTGAAAGAAAAACAATACCTTCATATCGAAATTTTTTGAGCTAAGTACGGCTTTTTCAAAATTTCCACCCTAATTTTTCAACCCTTAGAAGTGACCTACATCAACCAAAATCTTCTGGGCATAACTACACCCCAAGTGGAGCCTACATACCAAATTTCATCAAAATCGGTCCACGGGAACTAAGGAAAATGCCGCGTACGGCGGAGGACGGAATAATTTGTATACGATTTTTGGATTCTACGTACTTCGAAACGTAAACCAACAAATTTTGAAGGGGGGTTAAGAGTTTTTTTCTTGGTCGATTCCAAAGGCTCATTATTGAAAATAATAAATCAAAATTTGAAAAAAATCCTCTGATATCAAAATTTCTACTCGAATTATACATTTAAGACCTTCCCTAGCTCTCTGCCTGTCAATGTATGTTTGGAAATCCTTGTAACGGGCTTAACTACACAAAGTAACAAATTTAATAGATTTCGATCAAATTTTCAGGTCTCCTTTGAAATTAATCGCTCCCTGATTTCGCCCCATGAAATTTCGAATAAATCTCTCTCTGCCAGGTTAAGGTTTAAAATTTCACATGGCTAAATACAGTAACCAATTATACAGGGTGTAAGCCTAACTGGTCTGCCATACGGTACCAGTCGATTCTACAACTAATTTCCAACAAAAAATGTCTCTTAACAATTTTCATTGTTTTTCATTCATTTTCATTGTTAATGCCCTTCGCCAAAAGGAAAATGCTTGGAAAGTACTATTTGTTTGTCGAGGAGATCGGAAAGTGTTACCATTCGATTCAGCGTCAAAAAGTACGTAAAATTTCTTGTCAAACGATTTATTAAGTTGGAAAGCATTTCTGGTGAAAAATGTCGATTTACACCCGAAAATGAACGTTTTCTGCCCTAAAAACGTCATTTTCTGAATAAATAAGTGGTGTTTTAAAAAACATTACTACACCGTTAGAAAGCTGGGATTCACATGCAACTTTTAGGCTTACAGCATGGAAAGTTCCGCCCACGACGTTACGAGAATCAAATTTTGAAAAAAGTGAAAATTTACGAACCTTTACCAATTTTTTACTTTTGGCTTATTTTACACCCGTTTGTTTCATTTGAAATTTTCTACAACCCCATCAGGGAGATAGGAAATTTGACGCTCTTTCCAATGATATAATCAAATTTGAATTTACTTCATCAATTAAGGGAGTTATAGCCATTTTAGTGATGTAAGGTCGAAAACACGAAAAAAATCTTCAAAGTGAAATAACTCGAAAACTAAGCCTCTAAAAAAATTGCTAGGAGACATTTTTTGTTGCAAATTAGTTGTAGAATCGAACCCTGCCCGGCGGTGCGCCCGAAAGGGTGACACCCTGTATGTATTGTGAGACCAATGAAGACCTACTTAAAGCCTACGGCGCACAGTGGGCAAAATGGCCAATCTAGGTGGACAAAAGTCAAGTCAAAACATGGGAATCTCTAATATTAGTCATTGTTCATTATGAGTTCGCAGTCCCCAAAACATTAATGTTTACATCGTCAAAACCTTCTATGGCTGTAAAAACTTCGATCAAAAGTGTCGCCGTTTCCTGTACGAATAAGATCGTATTATCAGCTACTATGAATCCCTAACTTTTCTCGTCTACGCTGCAGTTAGTTGTAGGCAGAATCGTTCCAGGCTTGGTTTCGCAATAATGGAAACCATTGAAAGGAGTAAGTACTATTGCTTCCGAGTCTACCAAGGTAGCGGAAGCTTTGTTTTCACTTTTCAAGGACGAAAAAAAAAAGTTGTCCAAAATCAAAATTTTCACTCGCGTTTTGCGTTTTAGACCTTTCTGAACAATTTTGGTTCCGTGTCTGTCTGTCTGTGTGTCTGTCTGTCTGTGTGTCTGTCATGAATTCCTTGTAACGCGCATAACTATACGAAGTTATTGTCCGATTTCGATGAAATTTTCAGGGATTGTGCGGGTTGGTGTGTAGACGGTCCCCTATGAAAACCATCATCCTCGGACTGATAGAAGCGACTGCGCATGCGCAAACGTGAATTCCTTGTAACGGCTCTAACTTCTACATTTTCCATCCGATTTCAATGAAATTTTCAGGGATGTTACAGATTAGTAATTAGATGGTCCCCTATGAAAATCATCATCTTTGGACTGATAGTAGTCACTGCGCATGCGCAAACGTTAATTTCCTTGTAACGGCCGTAACTTTCACATTTTCCATCCGATTTCAATGAAATTTTCAGGGATGTTACAGATTAGTGTTTAAATGGTCCCCTATGAAAATCATCACCCCCGGACTGATAGTAGCCGATGCGCATGCGCGAACGTGAATTGCTTGTAACAGCCATAACTTCCACAATTTCTACCTGATTTCGATGAAATTTTCAGGGATTACGCGGATTAGGTTGTAGATGGTCCCCAATGAAAATCAAGGCCTTAAAATTTACAGTAGCCTCTGCGCACGCGCAATCATAAAATCCTTGTAACAGCCGTAACAGTTGCGTCTGAGGTGAGAATCTCAAAGCCATTAAGCTAACCCCTTTGTAGATCAGTGAGCAAAGTACTGGACTCACAACCAGGAGTCCCAAGTTCGACTCCCAGTCTTGCTAAGAAATTTTTTGATTCCAATCACTACCGCACTTACATCGGATCATCTATATAATCGGGTTATGGATACGAGGAAGCTATGTGCCACACCCACTTGGCAGACGTTTTTTTTTCCTGCTAAAATTGTGCGTCTGATACTGTGTGTTTATGAGTATACGCCATACCGTATTTTTAAAACTGATAATTGACGTCTTGGAGTTTAAGTAGCACACGGCCAAGAGTTGCCAAGAAAATCCGATTTTTTTTCGTTTCTTCAAGTGTTCTAGTTAATCCAACCACCTTTTTTGCGATTTTATGCGTTTTCCGAGTTATTCAATAAAATGGTTGATTTTCAGGTATAAATATCACGATTCTTCGCCATCAATTTGTCGAGAAATGGAAACAGCTACCGAAGAAAGATGGCCACGAAAACCTCACTAGGTATGTGATTGGGTTAGGTAATCTCGACGATTCTTCAGAAATATTAAATTTAAAAATTACCAAAAAAGCTGTGATGGACTTTTTTAAAAATCGGAGATAGGTGGAAAAATTGCCATACGAAAGAAGACTTTTTTCCAACGAATATTCGACATAGCTGAGTGGGAGAGAGTTTGAAGTTGTCATTTCCTAGAAAATTACTCAAGAACTCATGAACCAACCAGCCGTGCGTCCCAAAAAATCGTTTGAGAACTCAGGCGATAAAACAAAAAGAACAAAAGTGAAAGAATTGCTGACTGCTGGTCCCGAAAAGTTATGCTTTGCGGCGCTCACTGATCTCTACTCAGCAGAAGACAGGTCCACAAGCCGTATCTTGAAAGAAGCAACTTCAAGCACATGAAAAGTTGAATCTTCTGCAATGTCGAATAAGAACATGACTATAATATTTTCAAATTCAATATTTCAGAATTATATCCGTTTAAGACTGTAATAATGTCATTAATCTCAAAGTAATTCATCAGTACCCAATCATAATGTCTAGAATTTAAGATAAAACAAGTACAAAAATATCATGATATACCGTTTGCCTACTTTCATTGAATTCAAGAAATCTTTTCATTATTTTTCCTGTAATCAGCGTCTTTTTATCCAATTTTGAATAAAAAACCTACCAAAAAATAATTTTGTCCACCTAGATTGGTCATTTTGCCCACTGTGCGGCGTAAATTACAAAAACATGAAACATGTTTTAGCCAAATTTAATGCAGAACCTTCAGTCGTAGGTAGGTATAATACAAAAGTTACCTATATTATCCCTAGAAACATTATCAAAAATGCATTAAGAAAAACTCGGAGCCTCGAAAACCAAAGTGTTGAAAAAGGCGCGTGATTGGAGTGTTTAACCCTCATTGGACCATGGTGTCACTTATGTCACCACGAAAACATCTTGGGAATACCACAGCAGCCCCTAGGTGTCACCAGATTAATTAGATTTAAATTGTGATTTAAAAATTAATGGACAGAGCTGAATTTTCTGAATATTTTTTGAAAGTTAAAAGAAAAACGCTGCAAATCATTGCTCAAAGGTTTATTATTTTCTGTATAGATCATCCTTCTGTATAGATCACTGGTTCTCCATCAATAGCACCTACCACCATCTTTATTCTCCCTTGACCTTCCCTCTCAAATTTCAGCTTCCTGCGTTCAATAGGATTGAAAATGGCTTCGGAGCTCACTCAGCTGATCAGTGATCAGAAGAGAATGCTCGAATGCTGGAGACGCCTGGAAGAGCACTTCCATTCAATAGTATTGAAAATGGCTTTCGAGCTCACTCAGCTGATCAGTGAAGAAGATCTCCTCGAATGCTGGAGACGCCTGGAAGAGCACCTCCATTCAATAGGATTGAAAATGGCTTTGGAGCTCACTCAGCTGATCAGTGATGTGAGGAGTGAAGAAGATATCCTCGAATGCTGGAGACGCCTGGAAGAGCACTTCCATTCAATAGCATTGAAAATGGCTTCGGAGCTCACTCAGCTGATCAGTGATCTGATCAGTGAGCAATGATTTGCAGCGTTTTTTACCTACAAACATTGTTTTACCTACCAATTTTTTTTTTACCTACCACACCTACCTATTGGTAGGTACTACCTACCACACTATAATGGCTTCACACCTTCACAATCAAGTTTATTAGAAAGAACTAAACGCTTCACACTCGATTCGAAAAATAGAAAGCTTGATATGTAAATTTGATTACTGGTTACGCAGAAGGCAAAACTGTATACAAATCGAAGAAATAAACAGCGATCGCATTTTAGTCAGATAAAATTTGAACGGCGATTAGACCTCTTTTGCGATTCACACTCGTAGGGACCGAAGGGTTTGTCCTACAGAGCTCCGGGTGGTCTCAAAATTTTTTAAAAATTCTGTACTATTTAAAATTGGTGGAAAAACGATAACTTTATTTCGAGAGTTTTCGAGCTAGGGCACTCTTGAAAATTTAAACCCTTAATTTTCACCCCTTAGAAGTGACCTACATCAACCAAAAGCTTCGCGGCACAACTAGACCCCAAATGGAGCCCATATACCAAATTTGAACCAAATCGGTCCAGTGTTGCTAAGAAAAGTGCCGCGTACGGCGGACGGATGGAAATTTTTTTATTCGATTTTCGGATTCTACGTACCTTGAAACGTAAAACATCAAATTTTGAGGGGGGGTTAACAATTTTTTTTTCTTGCTCGATTCCAAAGGCTTATTATTGAAAATAATAAACCAAAAATCAAGAAAATTTGTTCATCGATTTCCATGGAGATATTTGCCATAACTCTATTTTGAGACTTCCAATATCCCACGGAAATTATGCTTGTAATTGTAATTGTAATTTAATTTTGGTTACTCCGGTGACACTTAGGGATATCGGTGGAGTTCCTGAGATGTTTTCGGTGACTGGTCCAATTAGGGTTAAAACGAGGGTGACTGTCGCGTCCCCCTTCCGCGTAACGTTGTTCGGGTAGTTGCCCTAGGGCAATAACATGTTCCATGTTGAAAAGGTTTGAAATCCAGGTTAGCAGGTACTCACTCTTGGTCTCGGGTTGCCGGGGACGTTGGCGGTGAAAACGGCGTCGGCGCCTTCCTGGAGTTTGGAGTTGCGAGGTTTGGCGGCGACCTGAGGAGGCGCCGGCGGCCCGAGCTGCCGCTCCAACGTCGTGGTGAGACTGACGTCGCTTTCCCCCGCGCCGCGCCTCGTCAGCGACTCGCGGAACGAGACCTCGCGGAGGAGTCGGTATTCGAATGTGTCCACTTTGAAATCCTGAAAAAAAAACAACGAACTTTACTTACCTATTCATTTTATATTTATTTAAAAAAAAAATTATCACAGGTCTGCAAAATAGTGGAGATTGGAAATAAAAAACGAAAAAAGTGATAAAACACCATAATTTGCATTAGTAAGTACCAACTCAAAATGAAAAAGTATTAAATTTAATACATTACATAAACAAAAAAACGTCTGCCAAGTGGGTGTGGCACATAGCTTCCTCGTATCCATTACCCGATTATATAGATGATCCGATGCATAGTAGTTAATCTGAAAACACCACTCTCTAAGTACCTTTCACTACCCTCATAGGGGACCATCTACACGCTAATCTGGACAATCCTAGCAAATTTCATCAAATTAGGATGAAAAATTAAGTGAGTAGATGTATGAGATTGGATCAAAAAACAAACATAGCCCCGGCTGGGTTTCGAACCCGCGACCTTAGGAACTCAGATCAAGACTTTATCCTCTGAGCTACCGAAGCTATGCTATTAATGGGATTTGAGATTCTCACAGGAGACCATCCCTCTATGAAAAACAATTCTCTGTGATTTTCATAGGGGACCATCTAAACACTACTCTGTCACATCCCTGAAAATTTCATAGAAATCGGACAAAAACTTCGTATAGTTATGCGCGTTACAAGGAATTCATGACAGACGGTAAGACACACAGATACGGAACCAAAATTGTTCAGAAACGTCAAAAACGCAAAACGCGAGTGGAAATTTTGATTTTGGAGAACTTTTTTTTTCGTCCTTGAACAGTGAAAACAAAGCTTCCGCTACCTTGGTAGACTCGGAAGCAAAAACGCGAAAACAGATTTTGTTTTCTATTCAACATGACATCAACCAAATAAAATCACAATGGACATATCCATGATCTATTGTTTTTCCCTCTAAGGGAGAAATTTTTCTTTTCTTTTATCAGGGTGTTCAGCGGTTGCCCAAAAACGAAATTCCCTGAGTTTTCCAGGTTTTCCAGGATCAATAAAACACGAGTGGAAATTTTCATTTTGGAGAACATTTATCTTTTCAAATGAAAAGTGAAAACAACTTCCACTACTTGGTAGACTAGGAAGAAGAAACAATTTTCATGAGGCTACAAGGCGGAATTTTCTAAAAGAAATTCAAAATTAATGCTAATCTTCCACAATGTAAGGCGATTTGAGTGGTTTGAAAAGTAAGAATGTGACAGTCGAATGCCGACTGGTCCAAAATTCGTAGTGAGACGCGCAAATTCTAGACGATTTTTTTTGAAGATTTCGACCAAATTTGGCAACTTGAGGATCTTTTGGTCAGCTCAAGTACCTCGATATTCGCTAATTTGGCATGTGACTAGTTTTGATGGAAAACGATGGAGTTTTTCAAGTATTTTTTTCGGGATTAGCATGCAATAATACATGGGAAACAGTAAAAAAATTGCAGGCAGTGTTTTGGTTGCAGATATTCAATAATTGAATAATTGAGTTATAATTATTATAACTCCTCCAATAATGTGTTCAGGAAACGAAACAAACGTTTAACTGATACGCTAACTGTAGCTTTTCCAAGACCAATCCGTAATTTTCCAAACCATTTTCAGAATATTTCCAAGTCAAGTAAAGAATCGTCCATTTCAATTTTTTTTTTTTTTTAAATTTATTTATTGGCAAAAAATATACAACTTTAGTTACATGTACAAAATGAGAACAGAAAATGTGCATTAGTAAAGTAAGAATTAAATACAGAATTAAATTTGAAATACAGAATTAAATAAAGAATTAATTTGAAAATTCAAAATTACTTTTTGCCCACCTAGGTTTAAGTTCAGATGAACTTGAGTTCCCAGGTGGAGTCCTGACGTCGCTTATACCTCAATAATTAAGCTTTTCGCCAAAATAAATCACGCATTAAGAACATAAAATTAAGATTAAAATTATACCCACTTATTAAAATTACATAAACATAAAAATTATACGTCCTTTCGCAAAATATGGAATAAATGTTTCTTAAGAGAATCAGCGGAGCGAAAGTCAAAGGGATTAATTTTGTGGTCATATAAAAATTTCAATGCTCCAACATATGAATTTCGCCGATAAAATTCAGTATGGCATCGTGGCAGCGAAATATTCGACATAGCTGTTGTTCTAGAGCTCGATAACCGGGATATGTGATCACTATTGATACCAGACCTAAAAACTTGCACACATGATTCAATTAGAAAAATATCTTTTACTTTACAAACATTAAAGTCCGAATACAATTTTGTAGTAGGGTATCTGAAGGGTTAGTTGTATAATATTTTTAATAATGCGTTTTGAACTGTCTGTAGTTGATTAAGATGGGTTTTACAAGAACTTCCCCACACCGTTATTCCATACTTAATAAGAGAAAAAGCCAAACCAAAATATACAGAACGCAGCTGTCTTTCAGTCAAAAAATTTCCAACTGTTTTGAATACAAAAAACAACTTACGTAGCCTGTTCATTAGAGTCTGTATATGTGTTTTAAATTTTAAATTTTCATCAAAAACAATGCCTAAGTATTTACAATTTTTTCACAATTCATTTCAAATTACTTCCTGAGGGTACAATTCGGAGGAGTTCCAAGAGAGGACAATCCTCCTGTAGCTGGCTTGAGGTCGGGGGATATTTAGCAGGACTTTTTACTAACTGCAAATTACGACCTCTTTTGCTTGAATTCTCCATACTTTAGGAGACCGATTTTGGACCATCATCAGTTTCCGAGTATTTTTCTATGTGAATGTTGCACTTTCTACTAAGTTCACGCAAAAGAATTGCCATTTATCACCTCATTTTGAAAAAATTTCCAAAAAAGTGAAACACAGTAGGTGAAACACCTACTCAAATATACTCAAAATTTGATGCATCATCTTGTTTAACCGCTCCTTATCGATATCAACTTGCCTCTTCAATAGTGGTAAATCCGTTCGCATAATGTGTCGATTGTTGTGTGCGTTGTTGAATCGTTTGCATGTTCTGTTGCATTTGCTGCTGCTGCTGCTGAATAGTTTGCACATGCTGTTGGCTCTGTTGCATCGTTTGCATCTGTTGCATTTGCGTCATTTGTTGCTGAGTTTGTCTCATCTGCGTATCCCTTCGGGCTCCCTGAGGTTGAACTGGCATCGCCACACCTGCAACACAACCACCGAAACTTGTTATAATTGAACATATTTGTAGTTTCAAACGGCAGGTACAACGCTACCGAAGATTTTCAATGTAAATCTAACATCTAAGAAAAGAAAAAATACACCACAATAAAAATACATTAAAATGAAAATTCATGAATTGAATGTTTGATCGATTTTTTCACAAATTTCATGAAAAAGATGACATTTTGGCAATATGTTTTTTCCGTATATCTCAAAGCAGGTTCTCATATTTTGAGTGGACACAGAAAAATTTTCCAAAATTTTCATAAAAATATCAACATACAGCATGGTTTAACTCAATTTTTAACTCAACCACGTTTAACTCGTTTTTACATTTTCGAAACCCAATTAAGAGTCATTATTACAGCAATACTTGATAGGTATAGAATTGATTTTGGACGTAACTTTGTTGTCGAAATTTTGATACTATTAATTAAGAAATAATTATGTTACGAGGAAGTAATACATATAAAATATTGTGATACACGATTTTAGGGTTTTTATTTTTGTCATGTGCCCGAATATGGCATGTATTATGTAAATCTTTACGAACCTTCAGGTTGAATGTAAACAGAGCACATAGCTTCGCCGAGCTGGTTCCTGGCGGTGCAAGTGTACTCCCCCTCGTCTCCCGGACCGATCCTGCTGATCAGCAGAGAAACATTCCCTGTTTGTTCCTCATACCTCAGCTGATGCTTCTGGGAGGCTGAAATTGTCAAAAAAAAAACCGTTATAGACATTAATTCTAGCAAGTTGAGTACGACAGAAACAAATAAAAAAAATTCAAATGATAAATTAATATATTTTGAATGCTTAAGGTTACCTACTGCAAATAAAATACAAATCCAATGAAAAGGTTGACTTATTAAAGCTACCTGATTGTGTTTTAGATAGGGAACGCTCATATCTCTTGACTGAATATGATGAAATGTTTAGTTAATAATTAACTAAATAAGGTCAATATTAATTATTATCGAAACAATTTTCAATTTGGGAAAACAAAAGCTCTTAAGCTTTGCAGATTAAAAAATGAGCTCTGAAAACAATCAAGTCAAAATCAAGCTTTATACTGATATTTTGAGTTTCAGGGCCCTTTGAACAATGTAACAGTCTGTCTGTAGGTTTTTTGACAGATGACGCTTTTTTCGACCATAACCAGTCAAAAGTAAATTTCCCAGAAATGTGATAGTTCGACATTGTTCTCCCAAGATAGAATCTGTGATCTATTATAATCTTTACTAATTTACAGGACGTCCCCGTTGTTCAGGAATGCATACCTTCAGGAGTCGTTTCTACTACTCATTTGAGTGAGAAAGTGACCTATAAAATTTCTTTTTTCACTGCAAAAAAATCCAAATTATTTCACTTCTAAGATTTTTCGTGTTTTCTGCTTTAATCCATAAAAATGGCCATAACTCCCTTAATTTACAAGCAAATTCAAATCCAATTATTCTGTTGGTTTACTAATACCTACAAACAATTTTTGGGATCCTGTTAAGCGAAAAATCAACTAGAAAGATAATTTTTGTCAAAATAATAAAAATCTCACGTTTTTTCTTTTTTTTAATTGAATTTTCATTTCTCGCAGCTTCCTTGAATGTAAGTGGAAAAGAATATAAAGGATTTCGATTCTCGACTGATCAAAAGCCAATTATGGAGGAAGGTTCGCTATTGAATCATGTTGAGTGCAATGTACAAGGAGAGCTGCGAGAATTGGAAATTCAATGTGTATTTAATTAGGTATCTAATAACTAGATGAAAAAAGATTCGATGCGATCAAAACCCGATTTTACGCTGTCACGTATTATCAGTGATGGGACCACTCCAATAATTGTTGAAAATTATGTAGAATTCCACCCCTAATTCTTGAAAAGCCCGAGTCCAAAAAACCTAACAATTCTCAATTTTCACAAGCGAAACCACGTTTTTTGCCATTCAAACTTATTTTACTCCCCTTATAAGCGGAGTAAAATCAAAACTGTTTGTTGGAAAGCTGAGATCTTCGCGTAGTTCTTGGTGTTGAGGTACGTGAAAACCCATGAGGAAGTAAAACCCTAACAATAAAAAAACGCTGCAAATTATTACACAATGGTTTATTATTTTTTATTTTTCTATATAGATCACTCGTCTGCAAAGCCACCAACCATTCAACATAAAGAAAAACATCGACCGCAATTCGGTCAGCTTTAATTTGAACGGAGATTCCTCTTTTGCGATTCACACTCGTGTTTCTGATTTATCGTACGTCCAAACTTTAAATTCTCGTAGGGAGCGAACGGTTTGTCCTACAGAGCTCCGGGTGGTCTCAAAAAATTCTAAAAATTCTATAGAATCTTAAATTAAAGGAAAAACAATACCTTTATATCAAGATTTTTTGAGTTAGGGCGTTTTCAAAGTTTCAAAATTGATTTTGGAACCCTTTTGGTGACCTACATCAAACAAAATCTTCGGGGCACAACTAGACCCCAAATGGAGCCTACATACCAAATTTCATCAAAATCAGTCAATGCTAAGTGGCAAAAGTGCCGCGTACGGCGGACGGACGGCCAAATTTGTATTCGTTTTTTGGATTCTACGTACCTTCTACGTACCTAGTGCGCATGTGCACAACCCTCCTACCTAGTCTACATCAGAAACGTAAACCATCAAATTTTGAGGGGGTGTTAACAAATTTTTTTTTCTTGGTCGATTCCAAAGGTTCATTGTTGAAAATAATAAACCAAAATAGATTTAGTCTTTTTTGACAAATTGCTTTACAAGTAGATTTTTCACCCATCAGGACCCCAAAAACATTTTTTTAGGCACTTGAAAAATTGGACGTCCTTTCCAAGAGAGTAATCAGATTTAAATTTGCATGCGAATTAAGGGAGTTATTTTCATTTTTATGGCTTAAGGTCGAAAATATGAAAAACATCTTTTAAGTGAAAAACTTTGATTTTTGTGTAGTGAAAAAATAAATGTTAAAGGACACTTTCTTATCTAAGTTAGTTATAAAAACGAAGTTTTGAAGTCCTGAACAAGGGATCTTGTTTGAATATCTTCGACAGTTCAATGCATATTTATTTTAGATTGAAGGAAATATTCGTGCCCGTTACCTTCTAAAATAAAGGGCCTCTGACGTCAGAAACAGAATTCAGTTCAATGCAAATTTATTGTCATTACAGTAATAGTTAAATACAAGAAGGAAGGAGAACTTACCCATAAGGGGGGCACCTTTCCTCGTCCAGGAAATAACTGGTTTGGGGTCGCCTGTGACTCGACCTTCGAAGAGAGCATCTCCGCCTTGAGCGAACCGTGCGTTGCTGAACACCCTTTCGAATACGGGGGGTGTTCCGCTGGGGCTGAAAAATTCAATAGTTTATTAGTAATCGAATCATACCTATAATATATAATATAGGATTTTCACGTCAAATTGGAGGGTTTCCATTTCAAATTGGAGGTTTTACACATCAATTTGGAGGTTTTACAATTCAAATTGGGGTTTAACGTGAAATATCTGCCCCCCTACTCACCCAACTTGAATCCAGTGGAGCACTGCTTTTCAAAAATCAAGTTGTCAGCAAGACAAATCCTCAATGAGCCCCAAACAAACCTGTGTGACACGATAACCCGAAGCGTTGCAACTGTCACCACATCGAACTGCAAAAATTATGTTTTAAGAATGATGATAGACCTGACAGCCGCTGCTGCAGGGAGAGACTTACGTTGAAAAATTTGTTCGTTCTTTTCCGTTCATTATGTTCATTCTTACTTGTTGAATGTTACGTTTCACTCGCTAATTTGTTGTTATTGCTTTCTCAGAATTAAATCATGTATTTCCGTCAACCTCCAATTTGAAATGTAAAACCTCCAATTTGAAATGTAAAACCTCCAAATTGATGTGTAAAACCTCCAAATTGATGTGTAAAACCTCCAAAGTGATGTGTAAAACCTCCAAATTGATATGTAAAACCTCCAAATTGATGTGTAAAACCTCCAAAGTGATGTGTAAAACCTCCAAAGTGATGTGTAAAGCCTCCAAATTAATGTGTAAAACCTCCAAATTGATGTGTAAAACCTCCAAAGTGATGTGTAAAACCTCCAAATTGATGTGTAAAGCCTCCAAATTAATGTGTAAAACCTCCAAATTGATGTGTAAAACCTCCAATTTGAAATGTAAAACCTCCAAATTGATGTGTAAAACCTCCAAATTGATGTGTAAAACCTCCAAAGTGATGTGTAAAACCTCCAAATTGATATGTAAAACCTCCAAATTGATGTGTAAAACCTAAAATTTGAAATGGAAAACCTCCTATTTGACGTGAAAATGCTACCTATATTAACGATAATATACTATAAATAATCGCATTAATTTGTAAACATTTTGGTGGGTTGTGAAGCTTCCTCATGAAGAATTATGTGGACATAGAATTTGTTGGTTTGACAATGATAGAATGAGGAATTTTGTGCTTCTTTTTGTTTCTTCAAATCGTAATTCTAACGGAGAGCTTTCCAAAAAGGTGCAATATGTTGGGTCGTAAACGACAGGTGAAAGTGGATGAAACAAAAGAAGAAAAAAGGAGCATTTCATTTTTGGCGCTTCTTCTCTTCCTCCTTTCTTATAAACTATCCGGATTTTGGATAAGAAAATAAGATTATGAGGATTTTCGCGGCTGCTGAGAATTTGAAAATGCTTTATTTAAATAGATGCAAATTATTGACACATGAAAAAACGCTGCAAATTATTACACAATGGTTTATTATTTTTCTATATAGATCACTCGTCTACAAAATCACCAACCATCCAATATGAAAAAAAAATATATAAAAAAAATAAAAAAAAAAAATAAAAAAAAAAATCAAAATCACCAACCATTGATCGCATTTAGGTCAGCTCTAATTTGAACGGAGATTAGGCCTCTTTTGCGATTCACACTCGTGTTTTGATTTATATATATATATATATTTCAATTTAAACCCTTAAATTTTCGTAGGGAGCGAACGGTTTGTCCTACAGAGCTCCGCGTGGTCTCAAAAAATTCTAAACATTCTATAGAATCTTAAATTGAAGGGAAAACAATACCTTTATATCGAAATTTTTTGAGTTAGGGCGTTTTCAAAATTTTAAAATTGATTTTGGAACTCTTAGAAGTGACCTACATCAACCAAAAGCTTCGGGGCACAACTAGACCCCAAATGGAGCCTACATACCAAATTTCATCAAAATCGGTCAATGCTAAGTGGCAAAAGTGCCGCGTACGGCGTTATTATTTTTTTTTCTTGGTCGATTCCAAAGGTTCATTATTGAAAATAATAAACCAAAAGCTCTCCCGTTGCCGGTAGTGAGGTAGCTAGAAGTTTTTGGAAAGAAAACAGACAAAATGGCGATCTTCACAAAAATAGTCGAATGTTTCACCTGTCAAGTCAGGTGGGCAGTATTGCTTCCTCACAAAGAGTAACATGTTCAAAAGGATCACTATTACTGATATGAGAATTCTTTCAGTTTAACAAGGATTTTAAAAGAAAACGTCGATAAAGAAGATTTGTAGTGTCAAGATTTGTTCACTACTTGATTGTCAGATCAATGCAACAGATAGATAAGAAAAAACTATGTGCCACACCCAACTTGACCACCTTTTTTTCTACCTGTTCCACTTTATCACCTCTCGACTCGCTCATAGCTATTTCTACAACCTTTCTCTCTAGGAACCTTTGAGAGGCCGCAGACCCTAAAAATAGGAATCAGACGCCAGACTCATTTCCCCCGAAACCGATAAAATAAATAAGTCACTCGAGTTGAACTACCTTGGCGCTCAGCCTACTGCATTTCACGAGTCACTCCACCCTTCTGTCAACACCGTTTCTACATTTTTTATACTTCCCTCCACCCATCTAAAGGGTGAAAACGGTATTACAATCGGGAAAATCTCATTTCTGAAGCATGTCTGTAGGGTAAACGCTGCAAATTATTACACAATGGTTTATAATTTTTCTACTCGTCTGCAAAGAACACGGCTTTGCCATTGTTACCACCAACCAACATGATGAAAAAAATCGATCGCATTTCGGTCAGTTAGAATTTGAACGGAGATTAGGCCTCTTTTGCGATTCTCGCTCGTGTTTCTGATTTATCGTAAGTCCAACCCTTAAGTTCGCGTAGGGGAACGAACGGTTTGTCCTACAGAGCTGCGCGTGGTCTCTAAAAATTCTAAAAATTCAATACTATCTTAAATTGAACGAAAAACAATACCTTTATAGACCTACATCAACCAAAAGCTTCGGGGCACAACTAGACCCCAAATGGAGCCCACATACCAAATTTCATCAAAATCGGTCAGTGCTAAGTGAGGAAAGTGCCGCGTACGGCGGACGGACGGCCAAATTTTTATTCGATTTTTGGATTTTACGTACCTTGAAACGTAAACCAACAAATTTTGAGGGGGGGTTAAAAAAAATTTTTCTTGGTCGATTCCAAAGGTTCATTATTGATAATAATAAACCAAAATGAGAAATCGGGCACATATCGATACCTTAAAGCACAAAGGAGCTATGTCCAAAAACGGAGTTTTGAGAAAAACGCAAAAGAAATGACCACCAATGCACAATTCCTAAAATAATGGCTTATTACATTAAACTCTTTAATTTCCTCAATAAATTTTCAAGCTATTATCGTCAAGAAACTCAATAATAGTTGTGTTGAATTTGAGTTTTTCTGAAATTAAAAAAAAAAAATATAGAAAAATTGGACAAAGCTCCTTTGTGCTTAAAGGCAACGATATTATTTATCTATCTACTAGGCATCTCGGTAGAAGTGCTCTCTGGTGTCACAACTCTGTGATAACTCCTCATCACTCTCACCCTTAAATCTTTCATATCTCCCAAGCACTTTCACGCTCTCATCACCAAGCCCACAACTACCTCCTCTATTTCTTCCTCCGTGGCAACTCTCTGAATCACTCACCTCCAATCTTCCCTCTTTTTCAGATGGAAGAACTGCATTTGAATGGTGAGAAGGACAGGGAATAGTGACACCACTGTGCACTTCTACCGAGATGTCTAGGATATGAGCCCTTCCCATTTTTACTCTATTTATTTCTCTCTAGATCGTCTATCTTTTATACATTGGAAAGGTTTATACGTTGGAAATGTTGGTACAGTGGATGGTTTGATACATTAGATGGTTTAATTCCTTGGGCATTCTGATACACTGGAAATATGGAAAAGTTGGACATTTTGATGTGCAGGATAGTTTGACTGTCGGACATTTTGATACGTTTGAAATTTTGAAACTTTGGACATTTTGACACATTGAAAATTTTAAAAAGTTGGGCATTTTGATACTTTTGAAATTTTGAAACTTTGGACATTTTGACACATTGAAAATTTTAAAAGTTGGGCATTTTGATACGTTTGAAATTTTGAAACTTTGGACATTTTGACACATTTTGATTGTTGGACATTTTGGTACGTTTGAAATGTTGAAACTTTGGACATTTTGACACATTGAAAATTTTAAAAAGTTGGGCATTTTGATACGTATGAAATTTTGAAACTTTGGACATTTTGACACATTTTGATTGTTGGACATTTTGATACGTTTGAAATGTTGAAACTTTGGACATTTTGACACATTGAAAATTTGGAAAAGTTGGGCATTTTGATACTTTTGTAATTTTGAAACTTTGGACATTTTGACACATTGAAAATTTGGAAAAATTAGACATTTTGATGAACAGGATAGTTTGATTGTTGGACATTTTGATACGTTTGCAATTTTGAAACTTTGGACATTTTGACACATTGGAAATTTAGAAAAGTTGGACATTTTGATGTATAGGATAGTTTGATTGTTGGAAATTTAGATACGTAGGACATTTTGAAACATTGGATAGTTTAATTGTTTGACTTTTTAATATTTTTATAGGTTTCATCGGTTATATAGGTCCCCCCCACCACCAATACCTTTTCTGGATACGACCCTGTCCAGATCCACACGCCAGCAGGTTTTCTGCGCAGGCCCAAGGCTAGGTCCTAGTTGACCTAGTAGATCCAGCAGTGAGTGCCTAGTGATGGTAAAAAGCCTTTCATCGCCTATTTCTTTCTTAATGAGCCGCTTCTCCTTACTAACTCCTGGGCGATAACCTTCGAAATTCGCAGTCGCGTCGCTCAGTTTAGCCCAACGCGATCCTCTCCGTTCCGCTTTCTTCGCCACTGCGTGAGGACGTCTGAGGCGCGAGTTCCGAATAATCACCGGCCCAATTCCTTTTTCGAATTTTTTTCCTGTTGCGGGCATCAGTAATCGAATACACATCACACCTCGTACGAATGAGAGAAGCAAACACTCACTAGCCTAGCAGGGGGTGTACCTCACACCAAACAGTAGTCAAGGATCGTCAAAAAGCACTCAAAACTTGATTTTTTGAAGTATTTTCTCCAAACACGCCAGCCTTAAATATTTGTTAAATACAAACATTACATACTTTTGAGCACTTTTTTACAATTCTGGACCACTGTGCACCGGTCCAACACATTTTTTTGAACGAAAAATATACAAGGAGCCATTCTTAATGGTATGCTTATTTACGTATCATCAATGTTTCTACATCTAAAACTTTTTTCTTCAAAAATCAAAGAAAAATTGCGTTTTTGAGATATAGGTAATATTTTCAAGATTGAACCTTTAGAATTGAGCTAGAAAAAAATTCAACCCCCCTCAAAATTTGATGGTTTACGTTTCAAGGTATCACCCAAAAATCGACCAAAAATTTCCGTCCGTCCGCCCTCCTCAGTTACATGGACCGATTTTTTAAAATCAAATTTGGTGAATAAATGCTCCATTTCAGCAAAAGTTGGGTTTGGTTATTGTCATTCACTTCAGGGGTCAAATTTTTTTTTACTTCAGGGGTGTCATTGATTTCAGGTGTTGAAATGAGGAATTTCACCGAATTCTGTTTGCATTTTTCCTGAATAGTTAATGGTGTGGAATAGATGAAAATCGGGCTGATTTCGGAAAATAAGTCTCCTGTTATTTTTGGGAGACAATCAAAATTTTTGATTTCAAAACTAACCGGGAAAACAGACGTACAGCGGGAACGCTCGCTGATTGGGCTGTTCGGATCGCCGTCTCCTCCCAGTGTTGCCCATTGGGACGACGAAATCGTGTTTTCCAAGAGAAAAGTTATCACACAAAAACAGGGGAAACCTAATTTTCCCCATCTTGCTTTTTCTATTTTTTTCTTCAGTTTTTCGATTTCGAACTTTACTGTTTCGTGAAATTTTGCATCTGGGGACTATAGATTCCTCGATCTCAGCGCTTCAAGCCATAAATGAACTATTACAGGATGACGTCATTTTCCCGGTTTTTTTAAACGTTCGTATTTTCTTCACTGTTTTGTTTATTCGTAAAAATAGGAAATTCCGACATGGTGAAATTCCTCATTGTTTCTAGCTATAAAAGTTTAGTATAAAGGTATTCTTTTCTAATCAATTAAAACAATACCTATTAATTTTTAGAACCGAATGATCCGTCCTGACATCTGTAGGACTACCTCTTCCTTTGAGGTCCTTAAGTTGGTACGAATGATAGAGCAGAAACACGAGAGTGAAGCGCAAATGAATGTTCAGTCGGAAACAGGCCTAATCTCTGTTCAAATTTCACCTGATGAATTTTTTTGATACATCTTCGAGTAGAGTTTCTTGTGTCTCAGTTGTGCTTCTTTACCAACCAAGAACCAAATAATTCCGTTATGAAGGCACCCACAACTCTCAGTTAAGCTACCATTCATGTTGGGTACTTTCTATCAAACTGGTTGTTGACCTTCGCGATAATATTGTTGTTAGGTAAGTACCGTGGTCTATGCAGTACAGAAAAAAATCAGAAAAATAATAAACCATTGTGTAATAATTTGCTGCTTTTTAAAATTACATATCTGATATTAGTGCAAAATATCAAAACATTGTCCTCCAAAATCAGAATTTTGGTTTATTATTTTCAATAATAAGCCTTTGGAATCGAGCAAGAAAAAAAAAATTTAACCCCCCCCTCAAAATTTGATGTTTTACGTTTCAAGGTACGTAGAATACGAAAATCGAATAAAAAAATTTCCGTCCGTCCGCCGTACGCCGTACACGGCACTTTTCTTAGCAACACTGGACCGATTTGGTTCAAATTTGGTATATGGGCTCCATTTGGGGTCTACTTGTGCCGCGAAGCTTTTGGTTGATGTAGGTCACTTCTAAGGGGTGAAAATTAAGGGTTGAAATTTTCAAGAGTGCCCTAGCTCGAAAACTCTCGAGATAAGGGTATCGTTTTTTCACCAATTTTAAATAGTATTGAATTTTAAAAAATTTTTGAGACCACCCGGAGCTCTGTAGGACAAACCGTTCGGTCCCTACGAGTACTTGAAGGTTTTCCTTCGATAAAACAGAATCATGAGTGTGAATCGCAAAAGAGGTCTAATCTCCATTCAAATTTTATCGGACTAAAACGCGATCGCTGTTCATTTCTTCGATTTGTATACAGTTTTGCCTTCTGCGTAACCAGTAATCAAATTTCTATATGAAGCTTTCTATTTTTCCAATCGAGTGTGAAGCGTTTAGTTCTTTCTAATAAACTTGATTGTGAAGGTGTGAAGCCAGTATGGTGTGGTAGGTAGTACCTGGCTGGTAGGTAAAAAAAAGTTGGTAGGTAAAAAAAATGTTGGTGGGTAAAAAACGCTGCAAATCATTGCTCAAAGGCTTCTTCACTCTTCAGATCACTGATCAGCTGAGTGAGCTCCGAAGCCATTTTCAATCCTATTGAATGGAAGTGCTCTTCCAGGCGTCTCCAGCATTCGAGGAGATCTTCTTCACTCCTCAGATCACTGTTCAGCTGAGTGAGCTCCAAAGCCATTTTCAATCCTATTGAATGGAAGTGCTCTTCCAGGCGTCTCCAGCATTCGAGGAGATCTTCTTCACTCCTCAGATCACTGATCAGCTGAGTGAGCTCCAAAGCCATTTTCAATCCTATTGAATGGAAGTGCTCTTCCAGGCGTCTCCAGCATTCGAGGAGATCTTCTTCACTCCTCAGATCACTGATCAGCTGAGTGAGCTCCAAAGCCATTTTCAATCCTATTGAATGGAAGTGCTCTTCCAGGCGTCTCCAGCATTCGAGGAGATCTTCTTCACTCTTCAGATCACTGATCAGCTGAGTGAGCTCCGAAGCCATTGCTCAAAGCAAACCAAAAATTTTATGTTTCGCGTTTCAAGGTACATACAATTCGAAAAATAGAGGGAAGGTCAAGGGAGAATACAGATGGTGGTAGGTGCTATTGATGGAGAACCAGTGACCTATACAGAAGGGTGATCTATACAGAAAATAATAAACCTTTGAGCAATGATTTGCAGCGTTTTTACTCAATTTTGGCATTTTAGAGCTTTTTGAACAATTTTGGTTCGGTGTCTGTTAGACCGTAGGAAGCTCCTGCACTCTTAGAAGGACTGAATGTCGTCCTAGAGAGACCTCCAAGCTTGATAACCATTTAACCTTTCTTCCGAATACGGTCTTATGAGCCTTCTTACCCAAGGAAGCTCCCGAACAACCTCTTCGTCTCTTTTACGGCCCATTAGCCATTCAGATAACTGTGTACTTGATTGTGGGGATCATGTACCATAAACTTTGCTACGTAATCATACGATTTAATCAGAAAAGCGTGGAATGATTTTCTTCTAATGTAAATTCCCTTCTACCCTTTTCTGGCCCCCTTCCTGACAACCTGTGAAGATCTGCCAACAGAAAAACGGCGAATAAACGGAGTTGAGTAGAACGTTGTCAATTTCCACGAAAATAATGAGTTACAAGTTAAATCGATTTCGACGGTTAGGTCATCATCAGTAACAAACAATAACTGAAGGTACATCACAAAGAGCATAGCTAATACAGGGTGTAAGCCTAACTGGTCTGCCATACGGTACCAGTCGATTCTACAACTAACTTGCAACAAAAAATGTCCCTTAGCAATTTCTTTTTAAACCCTTCGTTTTCGAGTTATTTTCACTTTAAACTTTTTTTTCGTGATTTTGACCTTATGTCATTAAATCGGTCATAACTCCGTTAATTAGCTGTGTAAATTACAATTTTAGGATAACGTTGGAAAGAGCATTAAATTTCTATCGGATAGATGCCTTAACTTATTTTTGAGTCAATGTTTGAGACATGAAAACGTCCTCTAAAAGAGAATTTTACGTAATTTTCGAAACCTCGCATTTTTTCAATCTCAAATTGAACTACGAGAACCCATACTTTTTCAAGATGCAAGAACAGTGAAAACTGGTATAATCAAAACATATTTTACAACCGAATTTAGGGGAGAAATTCGGGTTTGAACGCGGAAAAACGTGCATTTTTTCAACGAAATCGGCGATCTGGCCTCCTGTTTCCAAAGGCCTCGCGGTCTACCGCGCCGCGGCGCCCGCCCACCCACTGCTATCGTCCGACCCCTCAGATCGACTAGGCGGAGCGCCGATTTCGTTGAACAAAGGCACGTTTTTCCGCGTTCAAACACAAAATTCTCCCCTAAATTCGGTTGTAAAATATGTTTTGATTATACCATTGGAAAGCTGAGATTTTGGCGCAGTTTTCACTGTTCTTGCATCTTGAAAAATGTTGATCCTCGTAGTTCAATTTGCGATTGAAAAAATGCGAGGTTTCCAAAATTACGTAAAATTATCTTTTTAGAGTACGTTTTCATGTCTCAAACCTTGACTCAAAAAAAATTTGAGGCATCTATTCGATAGGAAATGTAATGTTCTTTCAAATGGTATCCTTAAATTGTAATTTACACGGCAAATTAAAGGAGTTATGACCAATTTAATGACATAAAGTCAAAATCACGAAAAAAAAGTTTAAAGTTGAAATAACTCGAAAACCAAGGGTTTGAAAAAAATCGCTGTGAGACATTTTTTGTTGCAAATTAGTTGTAGAATCGACTGGTACCGTATGGCAGACCAGTTAGGCTTACACCCTGTATAGTCACAAGTGAAAGGGAGCTTGAATCCCATTGGTCGAGAAACTAGATTGGTCGAGAAAACTATTATCAAGAGAATAGCAAAGAAGCAATGGATATGGGGGATGTCTCATTGATTCCATATGGAACAAGGTTCTTAGGAAAAAGTGTAGAGACGGGGTTTCTAATTTGTTTCGAGAAGTTGTATTAGAAGAGAAAAAGTGGATAAGTATACCTTATTATGGAAAGATTTCTGACAAAATTGGCAAAATGTTATCATTTAGAGGTTTCAAAGTAGGGTTTAAAAATAAAAATAATCTTAAAGCTTCGTTGGGTTCTGTTAAAGATAAAATTAGCGTTCAAGATAAAAGTGGGGTTTATAAGCTGAAATGTTCTTGTGGGCTTGAGTATTGTGGTCAAACTGGTAGGAAATTTAGGGAAAGAATAAGAGAGCATGAGAAGGATTTCAGGGATAGCAAAGGTGATTCTGCTTTTGCGAATCACCTAAGAGAATCCAATCATAACTTTAGTTTTGATCTAACAAACGGACAGTACATAGAATTTCCTCATTTTTGCCCGAATGGAGGTATGTTGGATGTGCTTGAAAAGTTCGAGATTCTTAAGAGTGATAGGTCTGGTAAATGTCTGAATGAGGTGGTCCCTCAACATGTTTCACCATTGATAGGTTTGATTGGTCTCCCCTTCACAATGTTACCATCACCAATGTTTGAGCTCCCTTCCACTTTGTCTGCCTTGATTGGCATTTGATGATCCTCCCAGGTCCCTTCACTTCTCTGAGCCAATAGGATTCTCCTTTCACTTATCTGATTGGGTATGACTTTCACTTTCTCGACCAATGGGATTCAAGCTCCCTTTCACTTGTGACTATATAAGCTATGCTCTTTGTGATGTACCTTCAGTTATTGTTTGTTACTGATGATGACCTAACCGTCGAAATCGATTTAACTTGTACCTCATTATAATGAGTTACAAAATTATTATTTTCGTGGAAATAGACAACACTCTACTCAACTCCGTTTATTAAAATGGTTTTCCACAATCTCATCGCGAGTGATTTTATTCGTAGAAAAACGGCGTATATTCATCAATAACCCCCACCAAACTTAACAGACCTTTCTTTCGTCTCAATTACGTAAATACCGTCTACTATACATATAAATACACTAATCGTTAGGTGAATTCATTTGATACTTACTATCCTTGTACGATCATTCCTTCTTGAACCACCATTCCTTGCACTGCAACAAAAATTATAAAATTAGTCTCCTTTGCATTATACTATTTACTTAGGTATATTAAAGGAATTTTGATAAATTTTGAGGCATAAGATTCAATATTGGTAATTCTGTCGTAGCCCTGAACGTAATCAGGTATATCAAGATGAGTCAGCTGTGTCACATTCATTTTTCAAGGGTTTAGGTCAGAGAATACATGTTTATCCGTTAATATGCTCGACTCCTGGATTTGGGGCAGAATAAAATAATATTTTTTGCCTTCTATCTAATCATGAATTTCTCGCTATACAGGGTGTCTACACTTAAGATGGGCATAACTTCAGGGTTCGATTCTACAATACATTTCCAACAAAAAATGTCTCTTAGCAATTTTCTTTTAACCCACTCAAAATGCCTTCTACTCAACAAAAGCTTCAATCAGCTAGAAATTCGGTGTTTTTGTTGAGTTCAAAGCTGTTACTTTATGCTCACTACCATATCAACGAATAATGCGTATTTTATGTACGAAAAACGAAGGTTTTCGTCGCAAAATCCACTTTCTAGCAGTCGGAATCATTCGGAAGTATCACCGATACCAAAATCGTCAAAAAGATACCAAAATCGTCAAGCCAACTTATGATCGAGGGGGACTATAAACCGCTTAAAACACTGGATTTTACTGTATAACACACGTTTTTTGGCAGTCAAACTTCATTTACTCTTCCAATTTCAATGTTAAAAAGAAAAATTGATAGACCGTTGGAAAGCTGACTATTTGAGCATGTTTTCTCCGAAGAGCGCCCATCGAAATGGGGAGGGATTTAGAGTGAAAAGTTTGGTCGAAAAAAGTCAAGTTTCAAAAATATTTGTAAAGTTTACTTTTTGACTTAATTTTTTGAAACTATTTTACTGCTGGAAGATTTTGATTTTGCACTAGGTAGCTTAGGAATTTAACGCTCTTTCTAACGGTGTAGTCAGATTTGATTTTTCAGGAGAAATAAGGGAGTTATGACCATATCAGTGCCTTAAGGTCGAAAACGCGAAAAAAAACTTCAAAGTGAAAAAAAAGGAATTTTAAGTGGGTTAAATGAAAATTTCTAAGAGACATTTTTTGTTGTAAATATATTGTAGAATCGAACCCTGAAGTTATGCCCATCTTAAGTGTAGACACCCTGTATAATTGTCAAATACATACTTGTCTGTCTGTTGGTCACTCCTATTTCATTGAGTTTTTCGCAAAACTGTGGCTAAGCTCCTGGAATGGTTTTAGGTAGGTTAGTTTTGTCGATAATTTCAATGATTTCGTTGTGTGTTTGTAGGAAGAACTGTTATGACTTGTGAAGTGCTGATATCAAGTCCGCTACAACGAGCAAGGTCAGTTCATTCTAGAACTATCACCGCTAACTTACCCATTAAATATGTATATAGTTCATTAAGAAGGTATTCATTAGTATTTTCTCGATGGTGCACGCATGCGTCGCACCACTTTTTCCGCTATTCCTATTATTGTAGAACTCTTGCAGGTTGGTGCGCCTGATAGTGGAAATGCAACGCTATAAATAACTCGCATCGTCGAGTTTAATAATAGAATTTCAGGTTGTTAGCGGATGAATCTAATAATGAGCTGTGATGGTTCTGAGCTGGTCTTTACTGTTCGCAGATAGAAAGAATGCTGCTGACCGATTTCCCGAAGGGTATACCTCCTAACATAGACGACTACCTGTTCCAAAATCTTAGGTAGCCTGTTGAGTCAGGCTGGGAAAAGGCCGAGCCTCAGTAATCAAGTCATAATAAGGCAGAGAGCCCCTGAAGTAATACTGTACAAGTGGTTCCGGGGTGAGTCCTAAACAGACGGAGTAGGGTGTTAGTTGGTAGGCCCAATGCTGAAAAAAAATAAATAAATAAATAAAAAAGTAGAGAGCCTCTCCACTCTGTCAGCTGTGAGGAAGAAAGTTTATCTCGAATGTGAGTTCACTTGCCCTTCTGTTTACCCTTCAGTCGCCTTTAACATTTGAAAGAAGCATCATCCCTGGAAGCGTGATTTTATGATTGGAATGAATGAATGTATGTTCTCTTAATTGATAAGACTTTCCTAAGGATAAGGAACCTGTTTTATTTTTTATGGTTTTTTTGCCTGTAATAAATCAATCCTTTCACTTCATCATCGGTCGGTAGTCAACAACCCTCGGTCTCATTTTTCCTGGCTTGAGTGGCAGGTAGAAGAAGGACGATGTTTTTGGGATTGTAATACACATGAACACTTCACCAAGCCATCCGCATTCTTTCAATCTGCAAACAGTACCTATCTGTGAGTAAACACTACAAAACGTGTATATCATTTGTCACTGTACTACGAGGGTAGTTCGGAAAGTAAGAGTACTCGATTTTTCTAGACTTTGCAAAAATTTTATTTAAAAAAAAAAAAAATAAAATAAAATAACAGGGTATTACAGGCATACATCTAAGTTTTTTTTCCACGTAATCGCCTTCTCGATCAATGCACTTTTGCGACCGTGAAATGAGCTTTGTAATCCCCTCGTCATAAAAACTTCCCGCCACCTCCTTGCTCCAGTTTGTGACAGCTTTTTGAACCTCCTGGTCGGTTGAAAAATGTTTCCCACCAAGGTGCATCTTCAGAGAAGTGAACAGATGGTAATCAGAAGGCGCCAAGTCGGGGGAGTAAGGGGGGTGGTCTAAAATTTCCCAACCGACGGAGTCCAAAAGAGCCTTGGTGAGGTTCGCCGTGTGCGGTTGCGCATTGTCATGCAAAAACAGACTCCCTTCGTCAGCATCTTCGTTTGTTCTGAATTGCCCTTCTGAGTTTCTTCAAGGTTTCACAGTATCCTTCCGCATTAATGGCTTCTCCATTAAGCAAATATTCGATCAAAATGATGCCTTTTCGGTCCCAAAAAACCGAAGCCATGATTTTTTTCGCCGAAATTTGGGTTTTGAATTTTTTTGTCGACGGTGAGGAGGTATGGCGCCACTGTTGGGATTGTCTTTTTGTCTCAGGAGTGTAATGAGCTACCCAAGTTTCATCGCCTGTCACGATGGAGTCCAGAAATGCCTCACCTTCCACTTCAAATCTCTCCAAAATGCGGCGCGCACCTCGCACTTGGCGGGATTTTGAATTGACATCGTTCACGCAAACGATCACCAATACCAGAGTTTTCGTACTAGCGAGGTGGTTGACCTCTCAATTTCTTCAGGAGATCCCCCCCCTACAACGCAGTGCAGCTAACTTAGGGAAAAAAAATTGCCCCATCCCGTGAGAGCACCAGTACTCTTACTTTCCGAACTACCCTCGTAGGCTGAAAAGTAGCTTCAGAGAGACCCACGTTCTCGATATTCTCGTGGACCAAACCCTAGACTTCCTGACTCTTAACAATTGGGAAATGAGCCACTTTTGGCGTCATACTGTATGACCTCCACTGCTGGACGTTTTTCCTTTCACCCTTCCAGTCAAAGTAACGAAAGTAGTGGTGTACTCGCGTTGGAACGACCTCTTCCCTAAAAAAAACTTGTTCCCGTGGCTCACTTCTGAAGTAGATGTTAACGATCAGTAGGTGCCACAGATGCTCGACAGATGCGACGGCTGTCGGTCTGTCTGATAAAGATAGTCGAGGCTCCGAGAATGGACGTGGTAACACGATCTGGGGGTCACAAGAATAGAATCAGAACCCGCGGGAGAGTAGGAATTCGTGAATGAGTTGGGGCCAAGAAGGCTCGGCGCCCGATTGAAGGTTTTTGCGGAAAAAAAGCGCCTAATTGATGGAAAATTAATGGGAATCCTAGATGCTCCAGGAGCAAAACATGCATACACCATTTTTCCCAGTACTCTCAAAATTTGATATTTACAAATTCAACGATATCTTGAAGAATTAAATACTAGCCAAAAAAAAAAGGTTCCGATGATATTTTTGTTTATTAAATATTAATAACGTAACAACTAAGCACATGAGGAGCCGATCCAGTTACTTTACTTTCAAAATTTAATTAAACTAGCCAAAAATGATGAAAAAACGTCGGTGAACATGCAATCACTCGCAATTCACATAGTTTTTCTAGTTATTATTGGTTCTGCACACAAATCCATATAGGGAACGAACGGTTGGCCCAACAGAGCTCTGAGTGGTCTCATTCGTTTCTAAAAATTGAATTATATTTCAAATTGGCGAAAAAACAAAATCTTTAAAAAACTTCGCGCCTACGGCGTAAATTATGAAACCATGGAACATGTTTTAGCCAAATTTAGTGCACGACCTTTAGCCGTAGGTAGGTATAGGTCTAGAAATACTTAAGCCTATCAATAAAATGCATTAAAAAAATTCTTCGCTACCAACCTATAATATGTTTTCTCAATAATTGTTGGTTGACGTTTAACGCAACGCATTTTCCAGCCCTTATTAACCCTGGAATGGAATCGTCACCCGATGTGTGCTTAATGGAAACGTCAGGTGTAATTTTTACACCAGTCAGAAAACATCAATATTCAACCTATTTCGTCAGCTCTCTGCATTGATTTACACTTTTTTCATTTAAGAATAGTTCTGTACTATATTTGTGGACAATTATTGCCTCTATACTACTAAAATGAGGGGATTCTGAGCCAATTCTCTTTGCTTTCTCTATTTTCCCTTGATTTCTATTCGTTTTCCTGGGCTCAATATCCAAATTCAATACTTCTGCGGTGATTTCAATAGCAAAAGAGGTACTGCCAGGTGCTACTACCAGTCCAATAAATAGTTTTTCAACAATGAACACATTTTCAAGCTCGTATTACAAAATATAAGTCAACAGTTTTCCTCTCAGTCTTTCAAGGTATTTGACGGACTAGAAAAAGTAACCTCCAACAATGAAAATCACTTCAAAGGAACAGGAAAGCAAATTGCTTCGTATTGGTAGACTCGGAAACAATAGAAGATTTTGTGAAACAAAGATGATGTTATTTTGACACCATGAATGGGGCAGGGAATGGAAACGTGGTGTGAAAATTACACCGTTCTACCTACTACATTGGAGATATTACCTCCAACAATGAAAATCACTTCAAAGGAACAGGAAAGCAAATTGCTTCGTATTGGTAGACTCGGAAGCAATAGAAGATTTGGGAATATTACTGTGTTTTTTATATATGGCTGTTTTGTGAAACAAAAATGATGTTATTTAACACCATGAATGGGGCAGGGAATGGAAACGTGGTGTGAAAATTACACCGTTCTACCTACTTTATTGGAAACGTTGTAAAAATTACACCATGAGTTCAGTTTACAGGCCTGTGAAAGACAACAGGGACAAACTCGGTGGCAGAGGGCATGCGCGACTGAAGGGGGACACCCTAGGGATAGCATAGGTGGAGTGGCGCCTTCCCAATATTTTGCTAGTGGGGTGTGGCCTGTTTCAAGGCCACAGGTGTAAAATTTACGTGACGATTCCATTCCAGGGTTAATAGGGAAAGGGGCGAAAAATTGGCAACGTGAGTTAATAAAATGTTGGATAAATCAATAGCTTGTCAATGAGTGGTAAACGATTTCAGTGGGTTGGATAATACAAAAGTTATATTATTCCAAGCAACATAATCTAAAATGCATTAGATATTTTCGTAACACAATTTTGTGACCTTTTTGGCCAGTTAGCTCACGGCTAAAACATGTTCCATGTTGAAATTTTCAATCTAGGGCGTTTTAAAAATACCAATCCCTACTTTTCACCTCTCAATAACTCAACTGACCCTAACATTTTTGAAAAATTAAAATTAACTTGAAAAACGCAAAAAGCGCGATTTTTGAAATAATTTGTTGAAAATAATTCATTATTGAAACTACAACAACTGGAGAAGTGTAAATCCATGAATAAGGTGATGCTTTTTCATCAATATTACACTTTCATCAACCTTTAACAGGAGTAAATTTCTGTTACTTAGCTCCTACATTCGTTGTTAAGGACAGGTACCTTGTTTTTCCCCTTTTCCAAAATTATGTTGTTTACAAATAATTGCTAAGACTCACTTGACCACCGACAATTCCGAGTTTTGTGTGCCTGAGGATGGTTTCTTCGAAGATGGAAATGTAGCAATGAAAAAGTTCCATTCGAGCAACATGAGGAAATGAGAGAATTTTCAGTCTTTCAACCAATTTTCAGCACCTAATTCTTGAGTTTCTTAATTTCATTATTTTTTTAACTTTATAAGGTAGATTTTCGAATGTTCCAAAACGGATATCAGTGAGAAACATTTCCCATACTGTCAAAAGACGGTCAAAGACTTTGCTAAAGACATCTCAAAATTCGAGACTTTGTCCAGCGGTCCGACTTTGTCAAAAGACTGAAAACTCAACTTAACTTTGTCCTAAGCTAGCGCTTAACCTGAAAAGGCTAGGTTTGCACACGCTTAGTTGAAGAGATCCGAAAGATCGAAACGAAGTACCAAACTTAACTATCCATTGAAAATGGGAATTTGAATTTCCCATACTGGATATTCTGAGGCCACTGCAATACCTTAATTTTCTATCGAAAATTCGCCTAAAGCCCGTTAATCTTCGGCTATTTTCATGAGCCGAAAATTTGATTTACGATATTATTTATGGCTGACCATCTGGAGAACTACCCTGGAATTCCAGAAATTGTTAATACACAACAATTATTGTTGTTTCCATCGGAAGAATGCTGTTTTCATGATGTCCGCTCCGACATGAGCGGCAGATGGACCTGAAATAGTTGTTTACGTTGATAAGCTGTAGTCGATTATGGATCTTGTGCTTTCACATTTCATGAAAAAGTGGGTCACGATGAATTGATTAATGAAGAAATAAATAATACCGGTTAAACAATACGCGGAATTGTTGAGCCAACTGAATAAAATGTAGTCCGAAACCTTCACATGCCCATGTTTAGGCAGAAGGCTTTTATAAAACCTTCCAAGGTGCCGAACTGCAACGTCCTCGGTGCGGGGAATCTCGCTCGCCAAGCTCCTTCATTTAAATAGTCGTCCCTATTTGGTCATCTCACCCTCTCTGGCGGCTGAGTCAGAACCCGGCGTGCTTCGAAGGACGATCACCTGAACTTGATTCGCATCTCAGGTCCGACCCTCCCTCGCCCTCGGGATGTTGTCATTCGCGAGGACCATCCAGTCGCTCTTCGACAGGAGGTTCGAAAAGGTTTTTGGAGAGCTAAACACAGTATCGACACAGCATTGAGTACGAAAACTGTCTCTGGAATGTACACTAACAAGAGAAATACACCAGGTACTCCTCTAGTACTGACAAGTGGTTCGAAAACTGGAGTTTCGAAAAACTCTGGACTTTGCAACACCCAAAGAAAGCCAGGAACCAGAGTGGCCGTCCTAGGATGGGTGGGCTCGAGAGGGCCGATCAGTGTTTTTCCCCAACACTGCTGGCTAGTACGAATGCAAGACTGAAAGAAAGTATTTATTGAATGCCTGATAGTTGTGTAAGGAAACTGATTGTGATAGACCTGTGATATTTATTTGTTTAGCTCCATGTACTTTCACGTATTAGGCAGGGGAGGATATTCCAGTACTCGCCTTGCCTCCACAGCACACCAATAATAAATCCTGCGACAACCGATGATGGGGAAACCCTAAGATATAAGAAGAGGGGGAAGAGGACCTAGGTGCTGTCGTAACAGGTCAAATATTAATGCAAGCAGCTACCTACAATGCGAAAACCCCAAGCTACAAGAAGAGGGGGAAGAGTAACTAGGTCTGCTCACTCCTGTTTCTAGAAACACCATCCTGCTAAAACCTGGCACCTCCACGTGGGCCATCCCGGGCACATTCGTACAGAATGTGGCAAACGCCAGAGTGGACAGGAGGGCCTGCTGTATCAAAAGGGAGCAAGATGAAAAACTCACTGCCAAGAAAGAGAGCTAGAGAACTAGAACTAGAGAAAGAGAACCCATACTCCCATACTGCCATAACAAGAACTGAAAAGATTGTTTTGGGCCTGAATGGCCTCTTGATACAATCGACCACTCTGATACAGCAGGTGGTTCGAAAAGGTTTTTGGAGAGCTAAACACAGTATCGCCACAGCATTGAGAACGAAAATTGTCTCTGGAATCTACACAAACAAGAGAAATACACCAGGTACTCTGCCAGTACTGACAGGAGGTACGAAAAGGTTTTTGGAGAGCTAAACACAGTAACGACACAGAATTGAGTAGGAAAACTGTCTCTGGAATGTACACTAACAAGAGAAATACACCAGGTACTCCTCTAGTACAGACAGTTGGTTTTTCGGCTAAAGGTCGGGGAGCTCAGCACAAATTCTACATAATACTGCGTAGGCACCGAATCGTTGGGAGGACCATCCAGTCGTTCTTCGACAGAAGGTTCAAAAAGGTTTTTGGAGAGCTAAACACAGTATCGACACAGCATTGAGTACGAAAACTGTCTCTGGAATGTACACCGACAAGAGAAATACACCAGGTACTCTTCTAGTACTGAAAGGTGTTTCTTCGGCAGGTCCAAAATGTCCAAGTTTGGGGAACCTAGCACAAATTCAACCCAATACTGAGTACCAAATCATCTATGAAAGGTACATCAATAGGAGAAATACTTCTGGTACTCTACTGCAGCTGACAGGCGGTTCTTCGGTAGAAGGTCCAAAATGTCCACGTTAGCGGAGCTTATCAAGATATAGACACAATCTCTGGAAGATACATAGCAGGAGAAATACTTCTGCTACTCTGTTGGAATTGACAGGGCCCCAGTTTTCTCTTTGTCCTTTAACTTGCGGCAGAAGGTCCAAAAAGGTTTTTGGAGAGCTAAACACAGTATCGACACAGCATTGAGTAGGAAAACTGTCTCTGGAATGTACACTAACAAGAGAAATACACCAGGTACTCTGCTAGTACTGACAGGTGGTTCTTCGGCAGGTCCAAAACGTCAACGTTTTGGGAGCTTGGCACAAATTCAATCCAATACTGAGTACCAAATCATCTATGAAAGGTACGTCAATAGGAGAAATACTTCTGGTACTCTGCTGCAGCTGACAGGCGGTTCTTAGGTAGAAGGTCCAAAATGTCCACGTTAGCGGAGCTTATCAAGATATAGACACAATCTCTGGAAGATACATAGCAGGAGAAATACTTCTGCTACTCTGTTGGAATTGACAGGTTCAACCCAATCATCTATGGAAGGTACATCAATAGGAGAAATACTTCTGGTACTCTACTGCAGCTGACAGGCGGTTCTTCGGTAGAAGGTCCAAAATGTCCAAGTTTGGGGAGCTTGGCACAAATTCAACCCAATACTGAGTACCAAATCATCTATGAAAGGTACATCAATAGGAGAAATACTTCTGGTACTCTGCTGCAGCTGACAGGCGGTTCTTTGGTAGAAGGTCCAAAATATCCACGTTAGCGGAGCTTATCAAGATATAGACACAATCTCTGGAAGATACATAGCAGGAGAAATACTTCTGCTACTCTGTTGGAATTGACAGGGCCCCAGTTTTCTCTTCGACCTTCAACTTGCGGCAGAAGGTTCAAAATGGGGTGTTAAGTTTGGAGAGCTTGGTATAAAATCGACACAATACTGAGAACCACGACCGTCTCGTACATTAACCAGAGAAGTGCTTCAGGTACTCTGTTGAGATCAGGAGGTGGTGCTTCAGCAGAAGGTTCAAAATGGGGTGTTAAGTTTGGAGAGCTTGGTATAAAATCGACACAATACTGAGAACCACGACCATCTCGTACATTAACCAGAGAAGTGCTTAAGGTACTCTGTTGAGATCAGGAGGTGGTGCTTCAGCAGAAGGTTCAAAATGGGGTGTTAAGTTTGGAGAGCTTGGTATAAAATCGACACAATACTGAGAACCACGACCGTCTCGTACATTAACCAGAGAAGTGCTTCAGGTACTCTGTTGAGATCAGGAGGTGGTGCTTCAGCAGAAGGTTCAAAATGGGGTGTTAAGTTTGGAGAGCTTGGTATAAAATCGACACAATACTGAGAACCACGACCGTCTCGTACATTAACCAGAGAAGTGCTTAAGGTACTCTGTTGAGATCAGGAGGTGGTGCTTCAGCAGAAGGTTCAAAATGGGGTGTTAAGTTTGGAGAGCTTGGTATAAAATCGACACAATACTGAGAACCACGACCGTCTCGTACATTAACCAGAGAAGTGCTTAAGGTACTCTGTTGAGATCAGGAGGTGGTGCTTCAGCAGAAGGTTCAAAATGGGGTGTTAAGTTTGGAGAGCTTGGTATAAAATCGACACAATACTAAGAACCACGACCGTCTCGTACATTAACCAGAGAAGTGCTTCAGGTACTCTATCGAGATCAGGAGGTGGTGCTTCAGCAGAAGGTTCAAAATGGGGTGTTAAGTTTGGAGAGCTTGGTATAAAATCGACACAATACTAAGAACCACGACCGTCTCGTACATTAACCAGAGAAGTGCTTCAGGTACTCTATCGAGATCAGGAGGTGGTGCTTCAGCAGAAGGTTCAGAATGAACCAATTGTCATCTGACATCAACAAGTGGAACTCGGCAAGTTTCTAGGTATTCATTAACGCCAGTGTGGATAATTTAGTAATTAGTAAGATGTTCAACAAAATACAATTTCGTTCCTCCCTCTTTGGCTCCCAAAAGCCAAATCATCTTTTCGATCTAGGCGCTTATACTACAAGTATCTGATTCTTTCACAAAGAGATTAGGGACGTAGATTGCGGTGGACTGTGTGATGTGATCTTGCAAATTCTTCATAAACACATATCTTTCTACTTTGATGTTACCCTAGCCCCCATGGAGTTCTGGTCATCAAGAGAATGCAGCTGCAGAACTCACATCCTCGAATTGATGGCAATCTTCATTTCTCTCTCTACCAATCTCAACTTCCGGAGCGGTCAAGGGTGAGAAAAATCCCCGTAGTAAAAACCCTGCACCATCAATTGCTTCTAGCGAGCATACTCCGCTCCTCGACGTGAGAACGCGCCATCTGCTTATCAGCAAAATCATCTCTACTTGAGGCCTCTTCGGCTTATTAGTTTCGACGGTCAGTTTTTCAGATAAAAATCGCATCTCGTTTTTTTAATTGTTATTCCGTAATCGTACACTCGCAATTATGTGGGATTCTGAGTCGAAAAGGAGCTGAGGAAGAGTCTTCAGGACGCATAACGAAAACAACGTCACGGAACGTGGAAAGTGAATTTTTGGGGGCCATTAAGACGTCGTTATATCGTTATCTGCATTCTGATTCACTTTCATTATTCGTTGGGTAATTGGAGGCTTATTTACTTTACAAATAGTTACCTACTGTGTGTTGATATTATTTATGATGAATATTATTAGGTAGGTGTAGGTGCTATTGTAATTATTTTTCTCTCTTCTAATATAAGAGGGGAAACCAAGGTCAACACGAATTAGGAGACCCAGAAATACGGCAAATACCTAAAACATGGCCTGGAAGATCTGACAATTTGGGTAGGTTGTTTCTAATCTACATAAATAGGAGCGAATTCACAATCGTATTTATGTTTGCCAATTCAGAAAATATCAAAACGAACGTGTTGATCTTACTGGTGTTCCTGGTGATAAAATTCATCATAATACTAAAAACTAGGGAAGGCACAATACAACCTCCTGTTATATTGTTATTCAAAATATAAATAGCCTATCTACGGGTATAGGACTCATTGAAGGGTGAGCAGCGTGATAGTCGGAGAAGCTGAGATGAATGGTTGCTCGAAATTCACCCGTCTGCGCGGCGGGTGGGCGGGATTAGCTGCTAGGAAATGTGGGGTTCCCCTGCAAATTTCATCTAGTCTTCCCAGGCCACGTTTGTTTAGTCCAATTTTTCGCTTTCGGCCTCTAATTTTCACACAAATTGTTTTGTGATAATTCCAACATATAGAAGGATAGTTTCCAAACACTCGTATTCGAATTTTTGAATTAAAAACGTATTTCAATTATTAAATGAAACTTTAAAAAAATATTTAAAAAAATTTGTTTTGTTGGTAATATGTTAGATGATGGCTTGTAAGATTTTCTTGTTCTGATAACATACATATGGTTAGATTTGGAAATAACGATTTTTCAAGCTTAGATAAACCGGATGAAAGTATGGGGCGACACTAGTGCCATCTCTCATCTCAGAATCATACTAGACCCCCGTCTCCTTTAGCCTTAAGTAAAATAGCAGGCTTTAGGATCCGAAAACACTATCCTCTTCCTCGTCAACCTTCACAAATTTTCAAATGTGATGATATTTCCTACCTTGCTTATAGTGATTAGGTAGTAAAGTTAAAAGAACACACGGATGTTGCGAATGAAGTAAAACGTCAAGTAGGCATAAATGGTAAAATGATGAACCATTGTGAAGTAATAGTAATGATCTGCGTTATCAGATCACATCTACAAACATACCTTCGTTATGCTGTTGAATCAACGTAAGAAAGTTATCACCAAGTAGGTATTTAAGGTGATCAATCACTAAGTAATAATGTGAACATGAACACCTGCTTATCATATCTGAACTGGTGAGCACTTATCAAGTAGACGACGGTAAAATAATGGACCATTGTGTAGTAATGTGCACATCAACATCTGCGTTATCAATCGTAATCAGTCACATTTCCAAAATGATAATAACTTCTTTGTGCTGTTTAACAGTTATTGTAAGTCTTATCAAAACAAGTTTTACTGAAGCGAAGTGAGCGTTCATTTCATTGGTGTAACCAGTTTTTTATTCAAATTTGTGAAAAAAAGTACGAATACCTATCTCTTTTCATAGTACGTCTGTACCATTTTTGAGTTTGTTTGTCCTCGTTCTTGAGGTTGATTCAATCTGATAATACGTTGGGATGTTGTAGTCCGATTTATACAATTAAGGTAAATTACTAATTTATTATTAATAGTTTTAAGTTGTTATTTACCCCGATCGTCCGATAAAATAGCAACAATGTAGATCGACCCAACAAAACGTACTATGTCAATTGATCGGGATTATGGTCAACTGAAAACAACACCTTCTTCGCCGAGCTTTCGGTAAATATATTACCTTCTTCAGGGCCTATAAAACAAAACAATATTCACCCTTAATAGCAAACTCTAACAATCCTTTGAGTATAAAAACAACAAAATTACGAATCGACAACAAATAAAAACCTAATAATAAATATAATAACAAATTTCACTTACTCGAAGGTTGTTTATTTAGTGACACCACCAAACGTCCATAAATAAAGAGAAGGTGGAGACGCCACTACAAAGAAACAAGTAGGTAGGTATAGTTTAAAGTTATTAAGAATTATTGTTTTTTGATATAATATAAATTAAGTTAGATTAATTGTAAAATACGGCCAATTGAAAAAGGTATCTAATTATTAAATAAGTTAAGTACGGTTGAGGCAGTTGAGTTAATATTTATAACTTAAATAAATAGCTTACCCATAATTATAGAAGATAAATTTACGGTAAATGAAGAAATTAATTTAAAACACCGGCTTTTTTTAAAGTACAGAACAATGGAAAATCAAAAACGCGCAAGGAATCCAGCTCACAGAGAATAATAACTTTGATAACAATGATAACAGATAACAATAGTAACTTCCTCTTCATTTTTATTTTATAGCCAGTAGGAAGTATCAATCAAACAAAGACCGCGTCCTAATAAACAAACTAAATTCAAATGGAACAATTTTATATGGCTACCACTAAATCGTGTGTGAGGATCATCACAGTGTGTGTACCAATGAGGAATTTCACCATGTCGGAATTTCCTATTTTTGACCCCAAAATCGGATTCAGCACCTCGAAAAACCTCCTAAGGCAAACTTTCAGCCCGAACTTCCTAATTTACGAATAAACAAAACAGTGTAGAAAATACGAATGTTTGAAAAAACCGGGAAAATGACGTCATCCTGGAATAGTTCATTTATGGCCGCTTGAAGCGCTGAGATCGAGAAATCTATGGTCCCCAGATGCAAAATTTCACGAAACAGTAAAGTTCGAAATCGAAAAACTGAAGAAAAAAATAGAAAAAGCAAGATGGGAAAAATTAGGTTTCCTCTGTTTTTGTTTGATAACTTTTCTCTTAGAAAACACGATTTTGTCGTCCCAATGGGCAACACTGGGAGGAGACGGCGATCCGAACAGCCCAATCAGCGAGCGTTCCCGCTGCACGTCTGTTTTCCCGGTTAGTTTTGAAATTAAAAATTTTGACTGTCTCCCAAAAATAACAGGAGACTTATTTTCCGAAATCAGTCCGATTTTCATCTATCCCACACCATTAACTATTCAGGAAAAATGCAAACAGAAATCGGTGAAATTCCTCATTCAACAGTCTTAGTCACGAGGCTCTGTAGTCATGTATATCACTTTTAAAAAGCCGGTGTTTTAAATTAATTTCTTCATTTACCGTAAATTTATCTTCTATAATTATGGGTAAGCTATTTATTTAAGTTATAAATATTAACACAACTGCCTCAACCGTACTTAACTTAATTAATAATTAGATACCTTTTTCAATTGGCCGTATTTTACAATTAATCTAACTTAATTTATATTATATCAAAAAACAATAATTCTAAACTCTAAACTATACCTACCTACTTGTTTCTTTGTAGTGGCATCTCCACCTTCTCTTTATTTATGGACGTTTGGTGGTGCCACTAAATAAACAACCTTCGAGTAAGTGAAATTTGTTATTATATTTATTATTTGTTGTTTTTATTTGTTGTCGATTCGTAATTTTGTTGTTTTTATACTCAAAGGATTGTTAGAGTTTGCTATTAAGGGTGAATATTGTTTTGTTTTATAGGCCCTGAAGAAGGTAATATATTTACCGAAAGCTCGGCGAAGAAGGTGTTGTTTTCAGTTGACCCTAATCCCGATCAATTGACATAGTCCGATAAAATTACGGATTTGAAAAAAAACAGATTTCGAGGATCGTTGTTCGGATAGTTCGGCCCTAACTTACCGACCAGATTAGAAAATAGTGGTTAACCTAGATTATCTACAGGATTGGACATATTGTCTGGAAACTTGCCGTCCCCCAAAGTATGTTTTAGTATGCCGACGACGGACGCGTTTTACGAGGTAAGTAAGGTGATGTAAGTGAGGTGATTCTCGAGGATCGGGGTGGCTGATAATGGCAAGAGGGGAGACTCCAGTCTGAGACGAAGAGAAGAAAAATCAGTTCCCTATTATGGTTAGAATGATGGAGGTCAAGGCGGGCGTCTTCTATCAGCTCGCCGAATTCCCTCCTCATATGGAAACGAATCCACCTGACTAGCCTTGCCTTCCCTTCCTCAACTCCAGGCTGCTCGTCTCGGCTGTTTACATGGCAATGCATTAGAAGGAACGAAGTGGGTCAGTAGACTATGATTTACAGTAATGGTTCGTCCATCAACGGAAAGTCGAGAGAATGTGACACCTCGTTGATTACTTACAAATCACTAGTCGACCTAGTTATTACTTCAGTGAGCAATCGCGATTCGTCTAGATCCCATCTTGCTTTCGGCCAGATGACAGACTCAATCCTACATCTTAAGTACCGACGTCCATCCTGCTGATGATCTGAGGGATGATCTATGTACAGAGTCCCTTAACCATTCACCACTACTTCAGGAATCGACTCTGGGTCATTTCAAAATTTGGGGTTATTTTGTCCTCGAACTTTTCCATAAATTATTGTTGAAGTTTTTATGTTTTTTCTCCCGTAAACGTCCTTTGTTTTGACCACTGAGGCAGATCCTGAAGTGGGCGCACACTTTATCAAGTAGTTTGAAATTTACAGAATTTTGAATTTTTTTCCATAATTTCGACTTTGTAGGGAGAGAAAAAACATTGTAGGGAGAGAGAAAACCAAGGGTGAGTTGAACTTATGAAACCTTTTTATTCCTTAAAAATACGAGAATCTTAGCTTAGGAGGGTCTCTTTTATTTATCGCAGTCACAGTCCGAAGTTTAGGTACATCAGAATTATCAGATTCTTCAAGTCTTTCAATCAGTCTAATCGTTCGTAAAATGTGGGTTAAGGAAAACTCAGAATTATATGACCCAGCGGTGTAAATAGTTCAAGTAACTCTTAAAAGTGTAAACGGCTTTGAAAAAACTTTTGAGAACCCATAGTTTATTCAGTTTCTTAATAGTACATAGGTAACTCATTTTCTTAATAATGCATAGGTAACTCACTTTCTTAGTAATACATAGGTAACTCAGTTTCCAAGTAATACATAGGTAACTCGGTTTCTTGATAATACTTAGGAAACTCAGTTTCTTAATAATACAATTCTTACAAAAACGCTCGATTCCAAAGGTTCATTATTAAAAATAATAAACCAATAGTATCCAACATTTGGGAATTAGAGCCTAACTAAAATGAAATGAGGTAAGGATCAAAAATCCAAAAATGTCAAACTAATGGGAACTGGGAACCTGAACAAAATCTCCTGTATTTATGACTCGAATATCATTGTCATTAACCTCAAACTGTGCATGGATCCCCGGAAACGCCGTAATCCATTTTGGTTTATTATTTTCAAGGTAATTCTGAGCAATTATCCGGTCAACTCCGATATTTCTCCAACTTAACCATGATGTATGTAGAGTAGTGAATATCAATATTCAGACCGAAATAAGTGTCGGAAAAGGAAAATATATTGTGAAACTTACCTTAGTAGTCGTCTGACTCGCTATCTGTATCTGCTTCACGAGTGATGTTAGGGTGTTCGTTTTCACCGTTATACAGATGGCCAATTGCTCTGAATAGATGATGCACTCTTGTTTTGTAATCAGAGTACTTTCTTTTAAACATAAACTCTGCTAAATGGCCGATAAAATGTTGTTTTCGGTTTCCGTATCGAGGCATCTGTATAACGGTGAAAACGAACACCCTAACATCACTCGTGAAGCTGATACAGATAGCGAGTCAGATGACTACTAAGGTAAGTTTCACAATATATTTTCCTTTTCCGACACTTATTTCGGTCTGAATATTGATATTTACTACTCTACATATATCATGGTTAAGTTTGAGAAACATCGGAGTTGACCGGATAATTGCTCAGAATTACCATTTTCAATAATGAACCTTTGGAATCGACCAAGAAAAAAAATTTTAACACCCCCCTCAAAATTTGATGGTTTACGTTTCAAGGTACGTAGAATCCAAAAATCGAATAAAAATTTGGCCGTCCGCCGTACGCGGCACTTTCCCCACTTGGCATTGACCGATTTCGATGAAATTTGGTATGTAGGCTCCATTTGGGGTCTAGTTGTGCCCCGAAGATTTTGGTTGATGTAGGTCAGTTCTAAGGGTTCCAAAATGAATTTTAAAATGTTGAAAACGCCCTAACTCAAAAAATTTTGATATAAAGGTATTGTTTTCCCTTCAATTTAAGATTCTATGTAATTTTTAGAATTTTTTGAGACCACGCGGAGCTCTGTAGGACAAACCGTTCGCTCCCTACGAGAATTTAAGGGTTGGACGTACGATAAATCAGAAACACGAGTGTGAATCGCAAAAGAGGCCTAATCTCCGTCCAAATTTTAGCTGACCGAAATGCGTTCGATGTTTTTCTTCATGTTGGATGGTTGGTGGATTTGCAGACGAATGATCAATATAGAAAAATAATAAACCATTGTGTAATAATTTTTTTAAACTCCGCTTACATTGCATTTTTTTTCAATTAGAATTTAGTGGAAAAAAACTCACAATTTTCGCTGAAATAACTTTTTTTGGCATTCTAATGCTCCTTAAATTTCATAATAAAGCTAACATATGGGTTACCTTTAAAAATCTGATGAGATAAAGAACGGTATAAATTTTTGAGACCCTCTGAAGAAAACCGTGTTTTTGCAGGAAAAAATCACCAAAATTTTTAAAAAACCAAACAGAAATTGACAGTTGTTCAAGTTTGAGGTGGAAATCCTGTACAAGTGTAGAGTTTTTTGGTTTATTATTTGCAATAATGAACCTTTGGAATCGACCAAGAAAAAAAAAATTTTAACACCCCCTCAAAATTTGATGGTTTACGTTTCAAGGTACGTAGAATCCAAAAATCGAATAAAAATTTGGCCGTCCGTCCGCCGTACGCCGTACGCGGCACTTTTGCCACTTAGCATTGACCGATTTTGATGAAATTTGGTATGTAGGCTCCATTTGGGGTCTAGTTGTGCCCCGAAGCTTTTGGTAGATGTAGGTCATTCCTAAGGGTTCCAAAATCAATTTTGAAATTTTGAAAACGCCCTAACTCAAAAAATTGTGATATAAAGGTATTGTTTTTCCTTCAATTTAAGATTCTATGGAATTTTTAGAATTTTTTGAGACCACGCGGAGCTCTGTAGGACAAACCGTTCGCTCCCTACGAAAATTTAAGGGTTTAAATTGAAATATATATATAAATCAAAACACGAGTGTGAGTCGCAAAAGAGGCCTAATCTCCGTTCAAATTTTAGCTGACCAAAATGCAATCGATGGTTGGTGATTTTGATTTTTTTTAATTTAAAAAAAAAATTGTTTTGATTTTTTTTTCTTTTTTTTTCTTCATATTGGATGGTTGGTGATTTTGTAGACGAGTGATCTATATAAAAATAATAAACCTTTGTGTAATAATTTGCAGCGTTTCTGAACTGGTCAAGAGCACATGGGATATACACTCTTTCCAATATAATATCCAATTTATAATCAGATTTGAGTTTGCATGGAAAATGACCATTTTAGTCCAGCAAGGCGAAAAAAACAAAATAACAAATTCTTCTATAGATGAAAATATTTTATCGATGGTGTTTCAAGTTGGGGTTTTCGACTCTCAGTCTATATGTTGTATCACAGCCTTTCGAAAGCCACAATCGTAACCCATTTCAAGAGTATGTAATAATTTTCTCACAGTGGCTTCCCAAGGAAAAAAAACTGCAGTTTTTTTCGAGGCGGTCAATCGCACCTAGCGTTTGATCCTTTAATCAATGCATAACTCGCAACTAATCAAAATGATTTGTGGTACCGATTCTCGTGTAACTTTCTCCTTACGAATCATGAATTGAAAGTATACCTAATATTCTTTTGTATAGTATTTTACCGTTTAGCAGAAAAGATTTAAATGAAAGTCAAAAAGGTTTAAATGAAAATCAAAAAGGTTTAATTCAAAGTGAAAAAAGTTAAAAAAGGTAAAATATTATAGAACTAATGAAATTATTATGTTATTGCTCCCGTCGACCGTGGAGCTGTGGTTCAGAACCCACAGAACGTTTGTCAATGATGCATGAGTTTGTATTGAGGATAAATGTAGTTATTTCAGACCGTTGGAAAATGATCTCTGTTCCGTAAAAATCAGCCTAAACCCTTTAATCTAGTCTTGGCCAAACTGTATATTTGTAGTTGATCCAGCTGCAAAAAAAAATTCTATAGAATCTTAAATTGAAGGAAAAACAATACCTTTATATCAAAATTTTTTGAGTTAGGGAGTTTTCAAAATTTCAAAATTGATTTTGGACCCCTTAGAAGTGACCTACATCAACCAAAAGCTTCGGGGCACGACTAGACCCCGAATGGAGCCTACATACCAAATTTGATCAAAATCGGTCAATGCTAAGTGGCAAAAGTGCCGCGTACGGCGGACGGACGGCCAAATTTTTATTCGATTTTTGGATTCTACGTACCTTGAAACGTAAACCATCAAATTTTGAGGGGGAGTTAAAATTTTTTTTCTTGGTCGATTCCAAAGGTTCATTATTGAAAATAATAAACCAAAACGTGATTTTTGAGCGGAAATTGGTCCATTTACGAGTATAAAAAGTAAAGTAAAGTAAACAACCATTTCAGGTTTATGATGATTTCGCTCATGGCTTCCCATTGGCCCCATTTCCCTGGGTTGGGACGAGGGGGAACTGCGACCGGCTTACCCGAAAATATGCTCCCGAGGCGAGCCCCGAACTCACGGCCCCGCAGCCGGTCCGAGACTCGTCTCCAGGGACACAGGCCGGAACTCGCTCGGCCACAGCTGAACCCTACGAGTATAAATTAAAGCAGACAACTTCGAATTCTTGATAAGCGACCCAAAAAACTCCCAGGAGACAAATTCGACAACCAATTCAGATTTTCGATAGTTTTGGAACGTGTATTTCCGTTTCTTTTCATAGCAATTAACACTTCGAGTAGTACAACATCAAAATCGGAAATGATTCATTTAAAAATTCGGTTTTCTTCCAGATTACACCATCAACGTTCTGATGATAGACAAATATTTCCATGATAAACCAAAATCGATATCGCGTTCATATAAGCTCAATTATTGAGTTTAATAACGTCAACAAAGCTCAAACTGCATTGTCCCCCAAATTATACATTTATGTGCATTAAGTGTAGCAGGAAACAGGAAAAAGAGAGCAGAAAGCTTTACTACCCACTAAGCTTGGCAGAGGTCTGTTGGATCTAATTGAATACAATTCAATTGAGATTGTATTACGTTCAAACTCTAAATTTTAGAACTCATCCTTGGTGGATTGTCTCGTATTTTCCACAAGGAATTCGACCATCGAATAGAAATACGTCCCTCTACCTCTTTAATCCCGTCAACCGAGTCAAGTTTATGAAGTCACGAGTCTCCTCTCGTTTTATCGCAGCACAGGAGAAAAGGAAATTCCAACGGATTTCTCAAAGGACGTTCAGTCGGCCGCCAAATCCCAGAAATAGACTTTTTGGCAGAGGAGACGCCAGGCAGCTGGTGACACCCAATTAATACTTCAGAGTACATTTCATTCGTTCAATTAAGCGAGTCTGATAGAAGAACAAATCATAGTTGGTGAAGAACATTAAACATTTAACCTTCAAAGCTAATAGCAGAGCTAGAGATTCTTGTGGGCTCTTGATTCAAATCCAAAGTAGTTTTGTCATCGTTATCGGTTTGAAGATGATTGGACGTTCATGAGGCACGAGTTTGCGGTCGAACATTGAAACTCGTAAATATTAATGATAGGGCATCAGTGAATACCGGAGGAATGGGATACAAGGGAAGACTTGGCTCGTTTCACTATGGCAGGTAATTGGAAGTGCAGCTGGAGAGGATGTGGTTGTAGAGGTGTTTTTACGATCACCATTCAGATTTAAATCAATATCTATAAACACACTCAATGGCTCCAAAACATCTCAACTTATTCACGGTGTTTCAAGCTGTTTTGCGATAACTCGGTGTCAACTAAAATTTAGGACTCACCACAAGAGCGTTTTTCAGTCCCAGGGATTTTACCAGCTGCCCCCAAGACCGAGAGAGCCTAACATGCCAATTGCTCCCCGAATGGTCTGGGTACCAGGTACCAGTTGCGCCAGTGTTCAATATACCTTTGGCGTCCCAAGTGGTACAGAAAGATCCAAACCAACTGAGTACAAAGATAAGGCATGTAAAACCAGCAAGTGGTTGGCAGAATGATTTGGGCTACCATTTCTGACTCCTGTCGACTTGTCTAACGTATTCTTACTGAACATACTATCTGTGATGCCTCTTGATAAGCCAGTCTTCAAGTTTTGCGAGCACCTCCTTGAAAATTAAATGTAATTAACAATTCCTTTCCGCCTTCACTTCGGGCCTCAGACATGTTTGGATCGTAGAGAACTACTAAATCATGTGAGACATTTCATCAAAAATTTGAACAGCAATTTACATCCAGACAACTGATGGATACTAGGGAGCAACTGGCATAACTGAACTGTTACAATCCTGGGCGCAACTAGTTTCACCTTCGGATAGCAACTGTACGAGTAGGGATTAGGGCGCAACTGGTATACAGTCAATACTTTGTATTTTGGTTTATTATTTTCAATAATAAGCCTTTGGAATCGAGCAAGAAAAAAAATTTAACCCCCCCCCTCAAAATTTGATGTTTTACGTTTCAAGGTACGTGGAATACGAAAATCGAATAAAAAAATTTCCGTCCGTCCGCCGTACGCGGCACTTTTCTTAGCAACACTGGACCGATTTGGTTCAAATTTGGTATGTGGGCTCCATTTGGGGTCTAGTTGTGCCGCGAAGCTTTTGGTTGATGTAGGTCACTTATAAGGGGTGAAAATTAAGGGTTGACATTTTCAAGAGTGCCCTAGCTCGAAAACTCTCGAAATAAAGGTATCGTTTTTCACCAATTTTAAATAGTATTGAACTTTTAAAAATTTTTGAGACCAACCGGAGCTCTGTAGGACAAACCGTTCGGTCCCTACGAGTACTTGAAGGTTTTCCTTCGGTAAAACAGAATCATGAGTGTGAATCGCAAAAGAGGTCTAATCGCCGTTCAAATTTTATCAGACTAAAATGCGATCGATGTTCATTTCTTCGATTTGTTTACAGTTTTGCCTTCTGCGTAACCAGTAATCAAATTTCCATATGAAGCTTTCTATTTTTCGAATCGAGTGTGAAGCGTTTAGTTCTTTCTAATAAACTTGATTGCGAAGGTGTGAAGCCAGTATGGTGTGGTAGGTAGTACCTACCAATAGATGGTGGGTAAAAAAAATGTTGGTTGGTAAAAAACGCTGCAAATCATTGCCCAAAGGTTTATTATTTTCTGTATAGATCACCCTTCTGTATAGATCACTGGTTCTCCATCAATAGCACCTACCACCATCTGTATTCTCCCTTGACCTTCCCTCTCAAATTTCAGCTCCTGCGTTCAATAGAATTGAAAATGTCTTCGGAGCTCACTCAGCTGATCAGTGCTCTTCCAGGCGTCTCCAGCATTCGAGACGATCTTCTTCACTCTTCAGATCACTGATCAGCTGAGTGAGCTCCAAAGCCAATTTCAATCCTATTGAATGGAAGTGCTCTTCCAGGCGTCTCCAGCATTCGAGAAGATCTTCTTCACTCTTCAGATCACAGATCAGCTGAGTGAGCTCCGAAGCCATTTTCAATCCTATTGAACGCAGGAAGCTGAAATTTGAGAGGGAAGGTCAAGGGAGAATACAGATGGTGGTAGGTGCTATTGATGGAGAGCCAGTGATCTACACAGAAGGGTGATCTATAAAGAAAATAATAAACCTTTGAGCAATGATTTGCAGCGTTTTTATCAATGGGCACACGAAGACACCACGACTTTGAAAATCTCAGCAGAACGAGAGATATTTCAAAACGCATTTTGCATTTCAATCGTCAGTAGCAGATTCAGATCAGTCTCAACCTTACATAAAACTTGAGCGACAATTACAGGATTTGAACAATCTGTACTTTTTGCATTGGAGACTTGCACTGTACTTGACAATATGCAGGGGAAAATGAATAATAGGGAAGGAAGGAAAAGTATGTACCAGGAAACCAAGGGGCAAGGATATGCAACTTTAGGTGCATTTGGATGGGATTCCATTGATACCCAAATCAACAGCAACATAGAGTGGTGCATCACAAATGATGCAGGTAGTACGAGTAGTCTGCTGAATTCATTGTTATATTAAGGTACGATGTTATGAGACCTTATCTAAAATTGTACAGCACTTGCAGAAGATTGGAGAACCACAGACTTAATGAGGTTTCCGGGTATTGCTTGGGATCGCAATGTAAAGTGGATCTGGCTTTCCAAAGGAGCTATAAGAGGGGGTATCCGATGAGTGTAATTGATCTTACAATTATAACCCCACTCTGCTTCTATCAGCTGGAGATCTTAGATGACGTCAGACGCTCATCAAACCCTTTTTGGTCTAACCAGGAGTACTTTCAAGCTGAAAACTGGGACCAGGAGGTTTTCAAGGACATTGTCAATACCTGCTCGTGCAAGTTCCTCCTGCGAGCCGAGCCATTGCTGACGTAATAATTTGTCTTTCAGAAATTTGGCTGCCAGTCAATAGTTTAGTGAAAAATCGTTTGTCACAATTTGTCTAGTGTTTGTGAGATATAAAAGAACGAGATTAATTGATTCGTAAGCGTGCGAGAGTTTTCAAGGGAAGCTGGTGTGAACAGAGAAGAATGACGGTCGGAAGCAGACCCTGAGACCCCAGACGAGAGGCCGAAATGACCGAAGGTCCCTAATGAAAAATCGACCGGACAATAGAGCCCGATTAATAAAAACATCTCTCGCCGTTGGAGGTGGTAAGTCCTTTATAAAATCATCGGTCTATTGTGAAGTTTAAGGAGCCTTCCTCGACAATAGTGACAGTCCATGAGGAGGTCACAGGTGAATGCAGGAACTTCTTGGGGAGTTGGGAGTGGAAGGTGACTATTTATGGACTATTTGAATTTCATTGTTCTCAATCGTTCGTTGACTTCGAATACATAAATCTCTAGGATCCTCCTGGCTCGCTCATACATAATACATCGATTCCATAAGTAGTACATTAATACCTTAATTAGTAAAATTTTTAATCGCAAGTTATTCATTGATTCTCCCAGGTTGTCAACCACTTCAATATTGATCGAATAAGCTCTCAAGTATTTACCTACAAAAGACAGCAAGTTTAAAGTAAACTAAATCATTTTAAGACATTCATGACTAGAAGAAGTTATACGCAAAACCACTAAAACACCATTTGTGTAGAAAATACACCCCAAATGGTTCATAATTTATATGTTAAAATCCGCAAGGATCTGTTCACCCATAATTCAAAATTTTCCACTGATGGTTCATAATTTATATGTTAAAATCCGCAAGGATCTGTTCACCCATAATTCAAAATTTCCCACTGACGGTTCATAATTTATATGTTAAAATCCGCAAGGATCTGTTCACCCATAATTCAAAATTTCCCACTGATGGTTCATAATTTATATGTTAAAATCCGCAAGGATCTGTTCACCCATAATTCAAAATTTCCCACTGATGGTTCATAATTTATATGTTAAAATCCGCAAGGATCTGTTCACCCATAATTCAAAATTTTCCACAGATGGTTCATAATTTATATGTTAGAATCCACAAGGATCTGTTCACCCATAATTCAAAATTTCCCACTGATGGTTCATAATTTATATGTTAAAATCCGCAAGGATCTGTTCACCCATAATTCAAAATTTCCCACTGATGGTTCATAATTTATATGTTAAAATCCGCAAGGATCTGTTCACCCATAATTCAAAATTTTCCACTGATGGTTCATAATTTTTATGTTAGAATCCACAAGGATCTGTTCACCCATAATTCAAAATTTCCCACTGATGGTTCATAATTTATATGTTAAAATCCGCAAGGATCTGTTCACCCATAATTCAAAATTTCCCACTGATGGTTCATAATTTATATGTTAAAATCCGCAAGGATCTGTTCACCCATAATTAAAAAATTTTCCAGTAATCAAAAGTGTTACGGCGAATGAATTGTAATTAAATTTATTGGAGAAAAACAAAGACAGTTTCCTTTTCAAAAAATATATAAAATGCCAGGGGGGTCTGAGTCGATTCTGGAAATTTAAAACTGTTCCAAAATTGGTGAAGAATCGTACCGAGAAATGAAGTTTTGAAATTGTATTTCAGATCATCCCCTTACAAATTATCAACTCCTTGGAGATGGCTGATAATAATGCAAGTAAATAAACAATTTCAATACTCCAGTAAGCAGCAACAGCCATGGAAATATAGTAAAGGTTTTACTATTTTTTGTTATTTTTAAATCGATCTCCCCTCAGAGACTGAAGGGATGTGACGGAGGGGGTATGCCATAAATTTTTAAAAAAATTTATAGAGGGAAGATGAGGATGGTGGGGGTGGGAGAGAGGGATGAAGGGAAGTGCCTCTATAAAAAGACCACCAGCTGAGGTATAATCCTATAAGAACACGGGTGGTGATACCACGGAGTACACCTACCGAGATGCCCAACTGACGCAACTCCGTGGTAATTTTCCCGCACCAAGACAATGTTGCAGCCAGTTGATTTGTACATCGATAGCTACACTTTTGAACGTAAAGCAACCAATGTTTACCCCTCCTCAAAACCAACTAAAACGAGAAGGAAAGGAAAGTATTGGTATAAGCAACAAACCAATTTTCTAGAAGATCTAATTAAAATGGGAATAATTGGCATCAATCAGTTTAATTTTATCCTATTTTTTAAAGTTTTGGACAGTTTTCTAGTTTACTTATTTTGGACAAATAATAATACAGTTTTGTTCTCCATAATAAGTTTGTACTTATGTTTCTACATCAAATAAGGAACTCAATCATCAAATATTTCAATTTTTTGAAAAGTAACGTTTCATTCTTTTTGTAGATATTTATACAAAAGTATTATGTGATATAAATAATTTCCATTACTAATCTCGTCTCTGGGAAAATAACCCTAAGGTTTAATTCATTAAAATCATTGTAACAAACACAACTCCCACAATTTCCAACAGATTCCATTGAAATTCTCAGGGGTTGAGCGAATTGGGGTGCAGATGGACCCCTATGAATTTCATAGGGCCCCAGATAGGCCTCTAAGCAGCTGTCACAGGTTATATCCAGTTCAATTGAAAATTTCAGGGACTGCGAAGGCCGGATGGCGTACGAGTTTGGTCGTGATAACTTCATCAGGCAATTGGTATGCCAAAAGTGAAGTCCTTGAAACAAGTATATTTTCAATGAAATCTCCAACTAACTTTTGACGGAATTGTATGAAGGTAAATTTCAAATTGAAGATCACATCAAGGTCTTCCCTGTCCAATAAAGGAATAATTTTGTATGGTAAACCAACAAAATTAGCATGTGTGTTGTGTTGTGATCACGGATTGTTGATTCTAAATGGTACCTAGTCGTTGAGTTTTGAAAGTCGGTTCTTTAGAAAAAATTTTACGTGATTTTGTGGTTTTGGTTTATTATTTTCAATAATGAACCTTTGGAATCGACCAAGAAAAAAAAATTTTAACACCCCCTCAAAATTTGATGGTTTACGTACGCCGTACGAGGCACTTTTGCCACTTAGCATTGACCGATTTTGATGAAATTTGGTATGTAGGCTCCATTTGGGGTCTAGTTGTGCCCCGAAGCTTTTGGTTGATGTAGGTCACTTCTAAGGGTTCCAAAATCAATTTTGAAATTTTGAAAACGCCCTAATTCAAAAAATTTCGATATAAAGGTATTGTTTTTCCTTCAATTTAAGATTGTATAGAATTTTTAGAATTTTTTGAGACGCGGAGCTCTGTAGGGCAAACCGTTCGCTCCCTACGAAAATTTAAGGGTTTATATTGAAATATATATATATAAATCAAACCACGAGTGTGAATCGCAAAAGAGGCTTAATCTCCGTTCAAATTAGAGCTGCCCGAAATGCGATCGATGTTTGGTAATTTTGATTTTTTTTTTTCATTTTTTTTGAATTTTTTATTTTTTCCTTCATATTGGATGGTTGGTGATTTTGTAGACGAGTGATCTATATAGAAAAATAATAAACCATTGTGTAATAATTTGCAGCGTTTTTACAGTATGTTTCTACATGGAGATGTCTTTAAAACATCGTGGAACTGTTTTCAAAACAGCACAGCGATGCACTCGATCTGCGTTTATTCCTTGTTTATTTGTTGAATTGTTGTATTATATTTATTGAAATACAAATTCAACTCTGGAAGGTATTGAATATTGACTTGTACCTGCAGAATCCTTGGGGTAATCCCCGTAATCCTCCGGCATGTAAATCATTTCCTCCGCTTCCAGAAAAAAAAAACCAACCGATCAAAACTGACGAACTCGAAAAAAAAATCAAAATTACAAATGAAAACGGTAGGGTTTCGCGGACAGCGGTCTGGCGCGCGGGACGGATTCGACTGTACTGAAGACGGACGAGACGCGTAGTGGGACCTACGGCGAGTTCCTTAGCGGGAGAGGGGAACCTGGTCGGGGAACCCTTCGTACAATCGCGACCAACAACCCCCTGGTTTTCCAAGGAAAGATAAAACCGAAAAAGGACTTTATTGTTCCGAAGAAGCGGAAATACCTGATAAGCGAGGGCTTATCGGGCGGATTCTTGCGGTGCGGCCGTGGGTTATCTTGATTTTCTAAACATGTTGACGAGTTATTGTTAATCAAGCATGTGTCACCCATGTAGAAGAGTGGTATCTAAACCATTCCCAAACTGCAGTTTTTGCGCCCAAACAACATTTCAGCCATTGGGTAGTGTAGCTTCCTCACATAGACATGTAATATGATGGTTCAAGAATAACTGGATGAGCCAGCAGCAAACATCAAACAGTAGTTTTGATGTAAAAACGATGAAATTCAAAAGAACAAATACTCATAAGCCTGAAAATTCCATCACAATTGAACAATTTTTTGGTGTAGTTTCTTCCCTTATACAAGAGAGGTATCAAACCAGTCCCAAATTGCGGTTTTAGGTCGGCAATACCCTGCACCTCGTCACAAAGAATAACAAAGACATGAATAGAATCTGTTGGTTCAAGAATAACTGAACTGAGGAGCCATCAAACAGTACTTTTGGTGTAAAAAGGAAGAAATTGAAAGACACAAATACTGATAAGCCTGAAAATTCCATTCAAATTGAACAATTTGGTGTAGTTTCTTCCCTTATACAAGAGAGGTATCAAACCAATCCCAAATTGCGGTTTTAGGTCAGCAATACCCTGCACCTCGTCAAAAAGAATAACAAAGACATGAATAGAATCTGTTGGTTCAAGAATAACTGAATTGGAGAGCCACCAAACAGTACTTTTGGTATAAAAACGAAGAAATTTAAAGAAACAGGTACTCATAAGCCTGAAAATTCCATTCAAATTGAACAATTCGGTGTAGTTTCTTCCCTTATACAAGAGAGGTATCAAACCAATCCCAAATTGCGGTTTTTGGTCGGCAATACCCTGCACCTCGTCAAAAGAATAAAAAAGACGAATAGAATCTGTTGGTTCAAGAATAACTGAATTGGAGAGCCATCAAACAGTACTTTTGGTATAAAAACGAAGAAATTTAAAGAAACAGGTACTCATAAGCCTGAAAATTCCATTCAAATTGAACAATTCGGTGTAGTTTCTTCCCTTATACAAGAGAGGTATCAAACCAATCCCTAATTGCGGTTTTTGGTCGGCAATACCCTGCACCTCGTCACAAATAATAACAAGGACATGGATAGAATCTGTTGGTTCAAGAATAACTGAATTGGGAAGCCACCAAACAGTACTTTTGGTGTAAAAAACGAAGAAATTGAAAGAAACAGGTACCCCAAAGCCTGAAAATTCCATTCAAATTGAACAATTCGGTGTAGTTTCTTCCCTTATACAAGAGAGGTATCAAACCAATCCCAAATTGCGGTTTTTGGTCGGCAATACCCTACACCTCGTCACAAAGAATAACAAAGACATGAATAGAATCTGTTGGTTCAAGAATAACTGAATTGGGGAGCCATCAAACAGTACTTTTGCGGTAAAAACGAAGAAATTGAAAGAAACAGGTACTCATAAGCCTGAAAATTCCATTCGAATCGAACAATTTAGTGTAGTTTCTTCCCTTATACAAGAGAGGTATCAAACCAATCCCAAATTGCGGTTTTAGGTCGGCAATACCCTGCACCTCGTCACAAAGACATGAATAGAATCTGTTGGTTCAAAAATAACTGAATTGGGGAGCCATCAAACAGTACTTTTGCGGTAAAAACGAAGAAATTGAAAGAAACAGGTACTCATAAGCCTGAAAATTCCATTCGAATCGAACAATTTAGTGTAGTTTCTTCCCTTATACAAGAGAGGTATCAAACCAATCCCAAATTGCGGTTTTAGGTCGGCAATACCCTGCACCTCGTCACAAAGACATGAATAGAATCTGTTGGTTCAAAAATAACTGAATTGGGGAGCCATCAAACAGTACTTTTGCGGTAAAAACGAAGAAATTGAAAGAAACAGGTACTCATAAGCCTGAAAATTCCATTCGAATCGAACAATTTAGTGTAGTTTCTTCCCTTAAACAAGAGAGGTATCAAACCAATCCCAAATTGCGGTTTTAGGTCGGCAATACCCTACACCTCGTCACAAAGAATAACAAAGACATGAATAGAATCTGTTGGTTCAAGAATAACTGAATTGGGGAGCCATCAAACAGTACTTTTGGTGTAAAAAGGAAGAAATTGAAAGAAACAGGTACTCATAAGCCTGAAAATTCCATTCAAATTGAACAATTTTTTGGTGTAGTTTCCTAAACAATAAAGTCACATCAGCCAAGTTGGATGGGCTCTTGCCACAAAGAATATAACAGACATGAATATCATTTTTTTGATTCATGAGTAACTGAATTGAACAGACATAGAAAACTGACTTCAAGATTAAGTTGCAGGCATTCCAACTTTAGAAACACCATTATCAAACAGTACTTTTGGTGTGAAAACGATTAAATTCTCAGGGGACCATGACTGATACACATAGCGCATGAAAATCCCTTTTTGTGGAATTTTTGGACGGCAATATCCAAACAACATTGAAGTCACCTGAGCCATGTTATGTAGGCAGTTTAGCTTCCTTACAAACAACTACAAAGACGTGATAGAGTCTGTTGGTTCAAGGACAATTGAATTGGTCATCAGGTATGAAATTCCGACTTCACGGTCAAGCGTGATTTTGGCGTGAAATCCAAAAATTCACTGGGAAGCATGATTGATACCCATAACGTCTGAAAATTTCATCAAAAACAAGATATCAAAGCGTTCCGAAATTGCAGTTTTTGGAGGGCTAAACCCAAACAACACTGAAGTCACCTTAGCCAAGTTAAGTCGCAGCGTAGCTCCCTCACAACCAATAACATTGGCATAAATCAAATCTGTGACCCCAGATTATTCGATGTGAAGCATGAAATCACAATCAAGTTGCTGGTTTCCTTCATTTAGAATCAACAACATGATCGACAATCTTGCTCTATTACTACCTCCCACAGCTTGTCTCCTGCGCATCTCTGGTGTAAAAGTTATGAATTAGATAGATCATTTCTAGTGCTCTGGTAATATCTAATACTATTTTTCCCTTTAAAGTCGTGTTGATTCTGGAAAATAATTAGTTAGATTAGGAGTTATACTGCGCATGTGCCCCTAAATTGTTGGAATTCGCAGCTAAAAGGTCTTCGTGGACTAATATCACCCTATCCATGCACCCCCTGGAGTACATCAATCCCTCCTTCCAAAACCAAGGCTAGTTCTTCTCCAACCATGTTTAAATGAACAGCTCCAAAAAACAACATCAAACAGTTTTGGTGAGAAGTCGATGAAATTGATAGGGAAATATTCAGGGACCGAAAATCTCATCAAAATCGAAATTTTAATGTTGCTTTGTTCGGTTATTACAGATCAAAATGCAATATAAATGTATAGGCAACTGTCTTATAGCCTGAACTCAAAAATCCACCCGAATTTGAATGATTTTTGATTTTTTTTTTGTTCAAAGGAATTCACTTTAATACAAGCGCACACGCTGCCTCAAGTTAAAATCAGCACTGAAACTTACAGAGAGTTTATCAAGGGAGTAACCCACACATTTCTTGAAAAATTTAATCAAAATCGTATTTACCAGTACGGCGATTTTGTCAAAAAAAATCGTCTCGGACAGTCAGACAGACACGGTTCCTTAATTCGAATGTTAAATTGTACAATATTATTAAATCAATATATTATTATGTATTGACCTCTGGAAAATACTTCATTTCGTAGGTTGTTGCGCTCGCTCTAATTTCGAACCGACATAAAACGAGTTGTTATCTTCCATCAAGTACGAGTGTGGGACGAAGTAGGGACAAGGACTGCCTTCTTGAAGATCGACTGAATGTTCACACATCGATATTCCGTTAAGAACTAGACTAACCTTCGATTTCGAACGCAATCGGACCACTAGATCGAGAGAATTGATTCGAAAACCTCACATTTACGCGCTCATTGCAGCACAGTTCGGCATTTTTCCATAAAGGTGCAGATCTCTTCTTTATAAATTTATAGTATTTGCAAATAGAGTTAATCTTTTTGTAAATCAAATTAATATTTTGGCAAATTAAATTAAACTTTTTACAATTTTTTTTAACAAATGAAGCTTTTTACAAATAAAGTTAATTTTTTTACAAATAAAGTTGAACATTTTACAAATAAATTAATCATTTCAGCGGCAGTAGGTAAGTTTGATTATTTTGATATATTCATGTTTTTTTAACCCATTTGGAACCAGCGGTGCCGTACGGCAAACCTCCTTTGAACATAATTTAGAAGTAAACTTTTGACGTAATTGTTTACTTCTGCTTATTTTCTTGATCTAGAATAGTCACCTCAAACCCTACCAGCGTTAGTTTAGTTCAGAACGTGATTCAGTACAATTGTTTCTCATTTGAAAATGGACCAATCTGTTGGTGTTGAATCGCTGCTGAATAACTTGGTGTAAATAATCAAAATATATTTTTGTCAGTATTTTTTTCATTTTCTTTTTACCAGAATGTTTATTTATGGGATAAAATTGTTTTGTTGGAATTTGTTCAAGTTATAACTTCACAAGAAGTGGTTTTACATCAGCGATGCCATATGGCACTGCTGGTCTCTCAGGGGCTCTTTGTTGCTGTCTCATAGCCTCTACATTTCTTATCCGATTTCGAAGAAATATTCAGAGATTGTATGGGTAGTTGATGTTTCGAGATCAACTACTGTGCATCGGATCATCTATTCAATCGGGTTATGGATACGAGGAACCTATGTGCCTCACCCACTTGGCAGACTTTTTTCTTTGCAGGCCTGAATTTTCTGTTCATTGGTGATATCCCTGATGGAATTAACCAATACACCCGATGGAATGTTGAACCACCTGAGCCAAATGTACTGACTGATGAAGAGTCAGGCGATTAAACAAGGTGTAGTTGCTGGCCACAGCAAAATTATTCAGATTCTGACAATCGCTGCTACTGGGATCTGAAATCTGACAAGAATTGCGAAATTTTTAGCAATGCTAGGCGACGAAAGTTTTTTTTTTCAATTATACAACGTCAAGGAGACATTCAGAATCGTTTGTGAGGTACCTACAAATACCGTCTTCTTGAGTGTTGGACGACATCCTGTTTGATCGCAGGGAACATTATGTCGTGAACACCTATCATAGGTGTCTTTTCGTCTTTTCATAATGAAAAGGAGAAAAGAAGTGGGCTGGCTTCAACTGGAAGTCCCAGACTAGAACAATGTGCCACAAGTCCTATGTGGGCTTATAAGTGGTTTGTTCTATGTTATTTTATCGAAAATTTGAATGTTCCATAACAATATTTCTCTCATAGGATTTTCAAATGTATCGTTTTGTGGGGAAAAATACAGAATTGACTAAATTATGTTATTATGTTCATGTGAATATTGTTATTCCTTCTATTTACTACCAGGTAACAGTTTATTTTTGTTGAAAAAACTTATATCCTTGGTCTTCACATGCACTCCATCGGACGTGTCATATCTTACCAGCGGTGCCGTATGGCACTCACCAATTTCAGTAAATTGGCTATTGGCAGAATTTTTTCGATATTTTTCCCGTGTTCCTGAGGTCAAAATTAGTGAACCTACAAAGTTTTGTGTAAAAATTCGATCAAAAAAGTCTTCAAAAAACAATGATCTTTTTAAGCTGGATGAACTGGAATCTGAGTCGCACAGAACAACGATTTCTTACTGAACTCCGTACGATTGATGAGCCCGATTCTGACTTATTCGTTTTACTCTGTACACAATGACAAATCCGATTGTGCAAATTAATCAGGACACAGAACATCTCGATGGGATAAAATATCACTAGGAATGATGAGAGATTCAATACAGTTCATCGAGAACATTGTGGAACTAACTGCAGTGGGAAAGTTTAAATTAATTTGTACAAAAATTCAATTAAATTGCGAAAAGATTAATTTCATTTGAAAAAGGTTTAAATTGATGTGTAAAATTGTATATCTAAATAGTTGATTTCATTTTTAAAATGGTTAATTTTATTTGTAAAAGGATTAACTCTATCTGGAAATACTATATTATGTATAACACCAAATTATCATTATGTATCACCAAATTATCATTATGCATCAACAAACTGTCATTGTGTATCACCAAATTCGTCCAAATAAGTAGGTTTTATAACTTTCAAAGTTTTGAGAATTATTGATTATTAGACGATAACCAAACGTTTTGGGGCACAACAAGACCTTAAATGGAAACCATATAATAAAAAAAGGTACAAAATGCCTGACCAAACTTTTCAATTTGATTTTTGGATTCGAAGTTCCTTGAAACGTAAAATAATCAAATGTGAGGGGTTTCCAAAATATGCCTTTGTTAGACAATTGGTTACGCTTATGTTTAGGTATATGTGCAGATGTATTTAAATTATCGTGCAACAGATTTCAAAACTGCATAGCATTGCATTCTGCGATTACCTATTCCTGGTTCAATCATTATACTATATTTATTAATTAATTCGTACGATTAAGGGCAAAGAGCAACTCAGTTTGAACTTTTGACAAATTAATTTATACTTTTCGCAAATCCCTTACGCTTTGACAACTACTACATTCTTGTCCGACTTTTGCACTACTAAAATGCTCAAAAAATGTTTCTCTTTCACTCTCTCTTCTTAAAAAAAATGTGACAGGGTTAAAAAATTGTTTTTTTGTTCAATTTCAAAGTTTTATTGGAAAATAATAAATTTTTTGTGTGTTTTTTCGCTGAAATAACAGTTACAGCTCATCTGTACACATAGTACCAACTTATTTGAGATATTTCCTTAGTAATGTTCTTTTGGTTTGGCGCATATAGGAGGCGCGGGTAAAGTTTGTCTGGTGGAAGTCACATTGATGGCGTCACGATTGGTTTTGTGTATTGGAAGTCTGCCTCGTACGTGACTCTGGAAGTTTGCGACTCGGCTCTGATGTAACGGTTCTGACTCGGCTATTCTCATTTTATTGGCTCCGTTCCTTCTCGAAATACGAATAAAATGCTGTTGAAAAGGAGAAACAGGCTCCTTTGAAGAGAGTTAAGAATGGAAGGCGGTTATTATTCGAAATATTACGTAATAGAATGAGTAACTACCAAGCTGATTTACGGTATCTCACACTACACCTCTGAGTCGGGTGTGTCTGTTCATGACTTGTATGCTACCGGAAGTACTGGAAGTGTTCGGGAGCAAGTCTGATAAGGCGAGTGAGCTACAAAGCTGAACAAATCCTCTGTTCGACCAACAACGGGTACACAACCTCCAAGGCTTTATCAACACCTCAGAGATGCAGTTATTCAGAATATTACGTCATAGACTGAATAATAACATGCTATTTTACGGTATCTCACACTGCACGTCTGGCTACAACGAGCCTATTTTGAGTGGAGGTGATCGGGAGTAAGTCAGATCACCATTGTGCTCTATAAAACTTCACTCATCCATGGTACATTCTACTGCGCCAAAATTGGGTACACGACCTCTAAGTGACTTAGAGTGTATTGACATCTTTATTAATCAGGGATGTAGTTATTATTCTGTCATTGTATGCTACACTGGACATACTGGAAGTGATCTGGAGCATGTCAGATCATCATTGTGAGCAATGAAACTTATCAAACCCATCGTTCATTCTACTGGTCAGATGCAGTTATTATCCAGAATATTGCGTCATATAATGGGTAACCAGCTTGCTATTTTACGGTCTCACACTACCTACACTTCTTTTTTTTAGAGTAGGAGGTCTTAAATGAGTTGATATACAAACTCCTTCCACTGCGACCAACAAGATCTATTGTGGAGTGCCTCCAGGCTGTATTAGCCTACTAAGAAGGGTTTACTGAAAACCCCTTCTCCCCACTTTTTGGCAAAGCAGAGAAGATCGGTGTATGCCACCTTAGAGATGGTGTCAGGAGCTAAGACATCACTTCCGAGGATTGTGTATCTAGCTCGACCCAGTGCTTCACAGTGGCACAAGATGTGTTCGACATCTTCCGTTTCCATGTCGCAGAAGCGGCAAATGTCCGTTGTTAGTTTGCCTATCTTCTTTAGGTGATAGCGAAGTGGGCAGTGACCTGTTAGCAGACCCACAAGAATTCTGACGTCCTTCTTAGGCATAGCTACGAGTTCTTTAGCCCGTTTCTTAGAGAACGTCACAAATAGTTTTGCCTGTCTCAGGCCTGGGAGGTTCTGCCAGTATTCTACTCGCTCATTTCTTTCCCAGTTGTTAACCACATTCTGTAAGCAGCTTTTGGTGGTTCCCAGGAATGGTTCCGGCCCAATTGGCAGGGATTCTGAGCCTCTTTTCGCAAGACGATCAGCAGTTCATTACCCTCATGACCCTCATGTCCAGGAATCCAGAGTAGGGTGAACTGGTTGTCCTGGGCCACAGTTTTGAGGGTATTCAGGCATTCCCAGACCAGCTTCGAGGTTATAGTGTATGAAGCAATGGCCTTCAGGGCAGCCTGACTGTCTGACAAGATGTACACTTTGGCTCTGTTGATATGCTTATTCGGCATTTCCTCAGCGCACAGTTGAATTGCATGGACCTCTGCCTGAAAGATTGTGGCATTCGTCCCGAGAGACTTTACAAGGCTGGCCGTAGGGCCTTTAATGCCTATGCCAGATCTTCCACACATGACAGATCCATCTGTATACCACACAAGAGAGCCCGGTGCAAGGTTGGGCATCCCCTTTTTCCAGTGGTCTCTATCATTAATGACCACCTTGAAAGGTATTTCAAAGTTTTGTTTTCTATCATAAGATCAGAGACTGTCAGAGCCATTCTACCTTCACATTTCTCAAGAATTTTGTGGTGGTTGACCCTTGATCCCAGTCTTATGTATCCCAGCCGTAGCAGCCTTGCAGCCCCTAGAAAGGCCACTCTCTGTACATGGATATGTAGCGGCGAGAGGTCCAAAAGTACCCTCCATTGCTGCGGTAGGGCAAGTGGGCATAGTGCCGGTGATTCCCAAACATGCTTGCCTTTGGACTTTATTTTTGTTAAAATCCTCTGGACAGCTACTTGGTTGGTTTTGGGCCACCATACAAGGGCAGCATAGGAGACTATAGGCCTGATGATGGCTGTATATAACCATAGTATCATCTTTGGCTTTAGTCCCCAGGTTTTGCTAAACATTCTTTGTCCAGCCCATTGTATTTTGTATCTATTTTGTATTTTTGGCCCATTGCCTTTGTATCTTGCCTTGTTGGCAATCTTTCCTATGTGTGAGTTCCATGTTAATTTATGGTCCATGGTAACCCCCAGGTACCTAACTTCCGTTTTAGTGGATAGTTTTGTTCCACCAAAATTAAGCACCTTGAGGTTCAGCTTACGCCTGTTGGAAAAAGGTACCAACACTGTTTTATCTGGGTTCACACGTAAACCCTCTGATGTACACCACTTATGGATGATGTGTAGGGCTCTTTGCATTCTGTTGGATATGACACAGTCGAATTTGCCCCTTACAATAATGGCCAAATCGTCTGCATACCCTATTGCATCAAAGCCCTCCTCCTTCACTACACTTCTTAGTCGAGTGTGTCTGTTCATACTTGTATGCTACACCGAGCCCCTTTCGAGCAACTGGAAGTGATCACCATTATGAGCGATAAAAGTTAACTAATCTATCGATAATTCTACTGCGCCAAAATTGGGCACTCAACCTATAAGTGGCCTCTAGAAGTGACTAGGAGTAAGTCCAATCAGCAGTGAGCCTGATACAGGAGGGGGGTTCGTAGAGGTGCAATTTGGACACACAATGCTGAAGTTGCGTACTTTCGAAATACAATCAGATCAGCTGAGAATTCGTTATAGAATTATTTTATCCTGTTCATTGTGCAACGCACGGGTAACAAGCTAGTTCAAAATACTATGGCTCCCACAAGGAACAAAAACGTCAAATAAATTTGGTTCCTTGAAAACTTTCCAGCCGTATTTTGCGTTTCAAAGCTTTTCGAACCTTTGGACCCAAGATGAATACAATGTATTCATGTCATATTGATCAATATGTCATATTATGTCGTCTTGATTTCTTCAAGGTACGATCGATCGTGAACGTCTCAATCGAAGTGCTGTTCGTCAATTTGTGCAAAAATATCAACACGATTGCGAAAACTATGTTTCATATTAGGGAATTCAGTACCTCCGTGTTATTCTACACCGCCCAAGCTACACTGACCACCTAAATTGACACGTTTTTTGTGTGTTGTTTTCACTCATTACAATTATAGACAGGAAAGCAGTCTAAACTCGATCCCATTCGAGGGTTTCCATTGTCTGTTCGTAACCCAAGGTTACCGATATGTTTATGTTTGTGTTGTTTCGCTGTTTCGCGAGATTGACGTTTCGCCTTGTGATGCCAATTTCTCCTCCTGTCACTCAAAAGTCTCCCATGCATCAGCTCCCTCAGTTTTACTGCCAAGAAACCGAGTATTTTTATACAATTTAGTTCATCAATACAAACATGCATGCAATGGGTGTTTCAAAAAGTAATTTAAACCAGGAAAAAATCGAGCAAATTTTCAATTTCAAATCAAATTTCAGTGTTTCAGAGAAACTAAACGATGGACGATGGAATTTTTAAGAGCCATCTTTTTTTGACTACCATTCTTAAAATCTCCATATTTCCTAAAAAGATGACTATTTATTTTTATTTTAGTTTTGGTTTCACCCTAATTGGACCATGGTGTCACTAGTGTCACCGAAAACATCTTAGTAATTCCACAGCTGTCCCAAAGTGTCACAGGAGTAACCAAAATTAAATTGCAATTTAAAACTTATTGGATATAACTGAATTTTTTGAACCATTTTTGTGAGTTATATAAAGTCAAAAAATGATGTTATGAAAAAAATTTCGAAATTTTTTGTCCTTGATTTTTGTTAAAACTCTATTTGAGACTTCCGGTGGCCAACAAACAACTCTGCAGTCCATTAAATTTGATATTTAAATTTAATTTTGGTTACTCGGGTGACAGTTTGGAACAGCCTGTGGAGATCTTGAGATATTTTCGGCGACACTAGTGATACCATGGTCCAATTACGAGATAAGGTAGATACACGGTTGTACCTAAAAGATCAAGATATCAAGATATTAAGAGTTAGAGAATAATTTTATAAATTTGTTAGAAAATTGGAATTTTTGAAGTTTGTAAAACTTTCGTTGACGTGAACCCGTATTTCCGTGGAAGGAGTCACCTTTTGAATGACATCACATCATGACGCACGATTTTGTCATCCTCAGGCTGTTTTGAGAATAATGAGGTAGACCTGGTTCATATCCCACCCTTGGTATCTAAGATAATCCCTGTGCTGGAATTCATCGTGGAAAAGCACTGTAAAAAATTTCGTAAGCAAACTATAAATTACTCTTGCTGCAATTTGTACGCCAGAAAAGAAGTTTTTAAATTTGTTTTTTATTCAATGTACGACGTTTCTGGTAAAATTCAAGTTTCGTACGGGTGAATTCTGGTGAGGGCGAAGATGGTCCCCTACAAATCATTCAAGGATTGATTTCTTTTCGGAAATTGATCGACTTCTGCCCGCTATTCCGCATGTGGTGCAGCAGGCAAAGTGCATTTAATGGGTTCCCATGTTCGCGTTTACCACGGCGAAAGGAAAGTCGACTGCTTCCTGTTGTCCCCGCAATTATACGAACCGCTACCCGATCCTAATATCGGCCGTAGGAAATCACTAGGATTCGAACGGTAGGCCTCGAGTTACACGTTTCAGCGGACTCCCAAAGTAGCTGGTGGAAGTTAACGAAGGAGAAAAAACAAACAAACACGAAAATTCCTCATTGGGGGAGTAATAGCGGCAATTTTCTTTGTCTCGAGATGGTTCCTAATGAATTTGACAACCATAGGACAGCAGAGCACGAGGAAACGATTTTATCAGATATCTGATCACTAAAATTTGGAGGGTTTTGAGGCTGGGCCCAAGAAGAATGCACATTGACACCATTTTAATCAGTAGGGAAGACGGTACTACACATGAAAACTATAAAAACCCATCAAAATGAACGTGAAAATCAAATTTTTTATCGGAGAAATCGATAATGGTAGGTAAAAAGCGCTTAAAAAAAGTACTTTTTCTCTCACAATTACAAAAATTGTTTCCATGTTTTGTTACACAAGAAGCCACCTCCTTCATCCCTCCTCCTGATATAGCTGATGGTTTGGAACCATTCAGGACTTTTCTGTAGACACTTTATCATTATCTCAATTATCTTAAAAATTTTTGACTATTCAATAGATTCAATTTTGGAACATTCGAAAGCTTTCTGTCGGGTACTTGATTTTCCATAGACACTAAATTTTGGAACATTAAAGACTTTTCTATAGTATAACATGTGGCTACCCCTTGAATCAGCTAAATTTGCAACATCTCTTCAAGAAAAGTGGGACACCCTCCTATATTGATTTTAGAAATCAGAAAGTAACAGCTACTAAATTGAAAAATACAAGCATATAAGCCCCAGCACTTACGAGGTATTAAATTTAAAGGATTTATTTTTTAAACTGTGGACCATTATTGAAAAAATCAAATCTAACTAGGCCACAGGATCTGGAAGTCAGAACCTTGCCTATCAAACAACATCCCATCAAACTTATAAAACTAATTATAAGTGCGAATGCTACCTGGAGAAAGGACTTTACTGGTATCAACTAGAAATCAACTATAGTGGTCACCCAAACTACTACCTATACAGCTTAACTTAAATGGGTATAATACACTCCTACCTAACCCAACACCGTACTGCTTGGGCCAATAGATGTAACAGATGTAACTACAGTAGAAATGAAAGCCAACCATACATCTACTACCAAAGCAATTGCAAATCATAAAGAAAGTGTCCTGAAGATGCGAAAGCTAGCTCGACATGCGAAATAAACAACATACATACTGAGGATCCGCCGAAATTTATCCTCCCCTCACCAAAAACCTTGTCAACAAGAAGGCAACAAACCATGAATCTCAATTATCTTCAAAATTTTTGACTATTCTATAGATACTAAATTTTGGAAGATTTGGAAGTTTTCTGTAGGGTACTTGATTTTCCATATACACTAAATTTTGGAACATTAGACTTTTCTATAGTTACTAGATTTTAGAAATTTAACAGTTTTTAAAGATACCAAATATTGGATTATTTAGGACTTTTTGAGTCACTTAATACTTCTTATACACACACAATTTTGGATGATTGAGACATGTTCCAAGAACATTAAATAATTATTTACTAATTTCCATCTTAAAGTTTTGAATCATTCAGGACTTTCCTATAGATACTAAATTTTGGACCATTCAGGTCTTTTCTGTTCTAAAACTATGTTTTGGATCATTCAGGCCTTTCTTATTGATACTGAATTTTGGATCATTCAGGACCTTTTCAATAGTTACTAAATATTGTGTACTAAATGTTGGATTATTCAGAACTTTTAGGATCATTCAAGACTTTTTTATACACACTAAATTTGGGTCTTTTCTATTCTCACACTATGTTTTGGATCATTCAGGACTTTCTTATTGATACTGAATTTTGGATCATTCAGAATCTTTTCAATGGCTACTAAGTATTGGATAATTCAGGACTGTTTGAGTCATTCAATATTTCTTATACACACTCAATTTTGGATGATTGAGATATGTTCTAAGGACAATAAATTATTATTTACTAATTTCCACCTTGAAGTTTTGAATCATTCAGGACTTTCCTATAAATTCTACATTTTGGACCATTTAGGTCTTTCCTATTCTATAACTACGTTTTGGATCATTCAGGACTTTCTGATTGATACTGAATTTTGGATCATTCAGCATCTTTTCAATAGTTACTAAATGTTGGATTATTCAGGACATTTCTATTCTCACGCTATGTTTTGGATCATTCAGGACTATCTTATTGATACTAAATTTTGGATCATTCAGGATCTTTTCAATAGTTACCAAATGTTGGATTATACAGGAATTTTAGGATCGTTCAAGACTTTTTATACACACTAAATTTGGGTCTTTCCTATTCTCACAAATAAAACAATAAATTCTTCATTTCTATTCTCACTATATGTTTTGGATCATTCAGGACTTTCTTAGTTACTAAATTATGGATCATTTGGGACTTTTCTAGATTCTGAATTTTTGATCATTCGGGACTTTTCTCTAAGAACAAAATTATCACATTACACTCTAACCATCTTCAAAATTTTGGTTCATTCGGTATCTTTTCTATAGTTACTAAATGTTGGATTATTCAGGACTTTTTGAGTCATTCAATACCCTTTATACACACTCAATTTTTGATGATTGAGACATGTTCTAAGGACATTCAATTATTATTTACTAATTTTCATCTTAAAGTTTTGAATCATTCAGGACTTTCCTATAGTTACTAAATTTTGGACCATTCAGGTCTTTTCTATTCTAAAACTATGTTCTGGATCATTCAGGACTTTCTTATTGATACTGAATTTTGGATCATTCAGGACTTTCCTATAGATACTAAATTTTGGACCATTCAGGTCTTTTCTGTTCTAAAACTATGTTTTGGATCATTCAGGCCTTTCTTATTGATACTGAATTTTGGATCATTCAGGATCTTTTCAATAGTTACCAAATGTTGGATTATTCAGGACTTTCAGGATCATTCAAGACTTATTATACACACTAAATTTGGATCTTTCCTATTCTGACAAATAAAACATTAAATTCTTCATTTCTATTCTCACTCTATGTTTTGGATCAATCAGGACTTTCATATAGTTACTAAATTTTCGATCATTCGGGACTTTTCTAGATTCTGAATTTTTGATCATTCGGGACTTTTCTCTAAGAACAAAATTATCACATTACACTCAAACCATCTTCAAAATTTTGGTTCTTTCAGGATCTTCTTTATATTCTCACACTATGTTTTGGATCATTCAGGACTTTCTTATTGATACTGAATTTTGGATCATTCAGAATCTTTTCAATGGCTACTAAATATTGGATAATTCAGGACTGTTTGAGTCATTCAATACTTCTTATACACACTCAATTTTTGATGATTGAGATATGTTCTAAGGACATTAAATTATTATTTACTAATTTCCACCTTAAAGTTTTGAATCATTCAGGACTTTCCTATAGATACTAAATTTTGGACCATTCGGGTCTTTTCTACTCTAAAACTATTTTTTGGATCATTCAGGACTTTCTTATTGATACTGAATTTTGGATCATTCAGCTTCTTTTCAATAGTTACTAAAAGTTGGATTATCCAAGACTTTTCTATTCTCACGCTATGTTTTGGACTATTCAGGACTTTCTTATTGATACTGAATTTTGGATCATTCAGGATCTCTTCAATAGTTACCAAATGTTGGATTATTCAGGACTTTCAGGATTATTCAAGACTTTTTATACACACAACATTTGGATCTTTGCTTTATTATTTCCTTTTTATTATTTACTAATTTTCATCTTAAAGTTTTGAATCATTCAGGATTTTCCTAAAGATACTAAATTTTGGACCATTCAGGTCTTTTCTGTTCTAAAACTATGTTTTGGATCATTCAGGCCTTTCTTATTGATACTGAATTTTGGATCATTCAGGATCTTTTCAATAGTTACCAAATGTTGGATTATACAGGAATTTTAGGATCGTTCAAGACTTTTTATACACACTAAATTTGGGTCTTTCCTATTCCCACAAATAAAAAACTAAATTATTCTTTTCCATTCTCACTCTATGTTTTGGATCAATCAGGACTTTCATATAGTTACTAAATGTTGGATTATTCAGGACATTGTCAGTAGACACTCAATTTTGGAACATGTGAGTCTTTTCAATAGTTACTAAATTTTGGAACATTTGAGTCATTTCAATAGTTACTAAATTTTGGAACATTTGAGTCTTTTCAATAGTTACTAAATTTTGGATCATTCGGGAGTTTTCTTCAAGAACAAAATTACCATATTACACTCAGCCGCCATCTTCAAAATTTAGGTCATTCAGGAATTCTAAATAGTCACTACATCATCATAAATACCTTCTTAATCATCATTTCAGGATTTCGGAGCTTTAGTCTTAGTGAAATACCTTTATTTATGATCGAGAGTTCGCTATAACAATTCTCCACTCTTCAGGTGAATTGCCATTTTTGCAGGAATGAAATTTGAAGGAAGGAATTCGAGGGACCCCCCTTCACGATTTTGAGCGACGACGTCCCCCCCGGCAGTCGAGTTGAAGAAAGACGGATTTAAACTTTGGAGGAGAACCAATTTCTACGTACCCTCCCTTCCTCCTAGCTGGTGAGCCTTCACGAATCTTAGACTCTGAGAAAAGAACTTGGACGTAACTTGAGACGACCGACTCGACGAGAAATTCCTAAGTTTTTCGGGACAAAAAAAAACCGTGATTTGTGTCGTACTTACTAGCTTGAGGTTATTAATAATCCCCAAAAAATGATGCCAAGCAAAAAAGAAAAAAAAAAAGACAGAAAAGCGCGGTATTCAAGCAAACTCTTCCTGATATCCCGGTTGGTTTCAACCATAGCTTTTTCCAGCAAAAATCAAAATTTTTTCAACCAATTTCTAAATTTTTTAAACCCATATTCAACCTTTTTTCAACCAATTTTATAATTATTTTAAAACCAATTTAATATACACTATTTAATGAGATATCGTCATTTAAGTAATAATAAAAGAAAAATATAATAAAAAGTGGGAATATAAAAAAAAATTAATTTTTGTAAAAGTTTGTTCAATGCAATTAGTACACATATTTTGGTATAAATGTTAAAATTTTGAAATGTATATATAAAAAAAATAACAGGGGGGATGATTGATTTTTTTTTAAATTTTTTTAATCGAAAGGACCTCATCCAGAGACTTTTGACATCAGCCGTTCTCTTTTTGGATGAGTAGATCTTTTTCTATGATTTTTCAAAGTTTTGAATGTTTATTGTGACGTCACGCGCCCCTCCCGCCTGGGCGGGATCCCCCAGCCCACTGTGACGTCACAAACATTCGAAACTGAAAAATCATAGAAAAAAGGTCTTCTTACGCTAGAAGATCGCGGTTGGTGTCAAAATTCTCAGAATGAGGTCAAGTTTAGATTAAAAATAGCAATAAACCGTTTTTCCGAAAATTTTTGAACTACAATATTTTATTATGATTATTATTATTATTATTATTTTGAAGTTTGATCGTTGTATGAGACAATCAAAACGAGTTGGGAGAAAATTAACGATACAACGCAGCGTAGTCGAAAAATATTCGGAATTACCTGACAAACAGGGGAGATAAGATTAGTCGAGCGCTCCATTTCTGGTGAAAAGGTTTGAATGGAGATACGAGGAGATGATAGACGAAAAGCTATGACCGTAGATGGAAGATCCGAGGCAACTCTTTTGTTGCAAAGATTGTCGTCGAGCACCTGAGAAAAATATTCTAAAAACGCCATCAAACTCGGACTGAGATGTCGAAAAGTTCGAGTTCGTGGGTTCGACTGCACTCCCGACGCTAAAAGAATTTGGTTTTTATGAGATAAATGCAACTTTTTCAACAAACATTTGTTGACCAAATTGAAACTAAACAAAATATTGACATTTTATACTAGTTATTTGAAGTGGAAAAGTTGGAAGGTTATGAAAATGAAAACATACTTCCAAAATTGAACTCAAACTTTCTTCCGTAAACTCGAATTTTGGAGAATTCGAGGATTCACCATACGTTGTCAACTGGGGCGATTCAATGGTAAAACAATTTTCACGAGACTACAGGGCAGAATTCTCAAAGGAAAATCCGTTTTGCAAATTGAAAATTTCTTAATTTAATTTAATTTGTTTAATTTAATTAAACAAACAAAATATCGAAATTTTCAACAATTAAAGTTATTTGAGGTGGATACGTTGAAAGGTTATGAAAATATAAACGCACTTTCAATATTGAACTCAAATTCGAACTATAATTTCCGGAAAATGCGAAATGTTCGAGTTTGCGGTTTTACTGCACTCAATCTAGCGCAGGGGCCCAATTACAATTCACTAAACGCACCAGTCGCTAACTTAACCACCGAGTTGCTAATTGAAGCAACATGGATAGATATTATAAACTTAATGTTGTTTGCGATTCATTTTCCGAGAGATTAGTACCGTTAAAATTTACCAATTAAGGCAAATGAACACTTTTTGGAAACAGGAAAAGGGGGAATAGATGTACGTATTAGTATTTCGCAGAAATTGAAAGGGCAAAAACTTTAAAAGTTGTTTTTCGCTCAGCTATAATTTGAACGGAGATTAGGCCTCTTTTGCGATTCTGATTTATCGTACGTCCAACCCTTAAATTCTCGTAGGGAGCGAACGGTTTGTCCTACAGAGCTCCGCGTGGTCTCAGAAATTCTAAAAATTCTATAGAATCTTAAATTGATGGAAAAACGTTTGGAAATAGAGTTAGGGCGTTTTCAAAGTTTCAACCCTCAGAAGTGACCTACATCAACCAAAATCTTCGGGGCACAACTAGACCCCAAATAGAGCCTACATACCAAATTTCATCAAAATCGGTCAATGCTAAGTGGCAAAAGTGCCGCGTACGGCGGACGGACGGCCAAATTTTTATTCGATTTTTGGATTCTACGAACCTTGAAACGTAAATCATCGAATTTTGAGAGGGTGTTAAAAATAAATTTTTTTCTTGGTCGATTCCAAAGGTTTATTATTGAAAATAATAAACCAAAATGGGAAAAAAACTACTGAATAAACGATTTTTTCCATGTTTCACTGGCAATGGGGGTATTTCACAATTTTTTAAAATTTTTTTTTCAAAAGAGTATGGCTCAGGAATAACGGTAATCGGGTCTGTTCGTCGAGAAAATGTTTTTAAAAAATCAGAGAAGCTAAGGAAAGTTGAAGATTTGAATGGTGTGACGTAGCTAGCCAACTGTCTTTGAAAAAAGTATCCATGCACAGAGAAGCGATGAAACCCTTGGAGGACCTCTTGGATACTACAAAATACTACTCACACACGCGCGCGGCGTAGTGTGTCTGCATTTATGGCGGCCCGCCTTTTTTTTCAAACGTGAGATCTCTTTAATTAATTTTTTCTACCATATGTTATCATTGGGCTTAAAGTTGGAGTTTATTGGTTTTTAAGGGTGCTGAATCCAATTTTGAGGTCAAAAACCTGAATTTCCGACCCACCGAAATACCCCATTATTGTTTGATTTTGACGATTCCAGCGGCAATCTTTCAGTTTTTCAATTCCCAAGGCTCGTGCACTAATGAATTTTTAAAATCCTTGAAAATTTCAAGTTTAGCTACATTTTATGACAAAAACATAACTGAATTAACGCTTTTTTTCTCTGGCAATTACTGTTCGATTTTGAAGATTCTGGCGGCAAAATTTCAGTTTTTCAATTCCCTAGGGCCGTGCACTAATACATTTCTAAAAATCGTTTAAAATTTCAAATTTAGGTACAACTTTTCAAGTTTTTGCCCCTTCAATTTCGGTAAATACTGACCCGAAACGAGGAACGAACGACGGGGACCCCCTTAATGGTAAATTTAATGGATTTTAGTCGAGTTACCTGGTTACGAGCAGTCTAATTTCCATACTTACTTGGTTACGAGCAACCAACTTTTCAGAATTACCTGCTCACCCACTATGAGAAACCCCACTTGCCTGGTTAAGCACTAGCACACTGGGGAAAGTAGGTAAACTCAGTTACCGGTCTGTGCTCGAAACAGAAATTTCGGGAATGAGAGTTAACCCCAATAAGTTTTAAGCCTCAATCGTTAAGCCTCGAGTTAAGCCTCAATAAAGTGACAAGAGACCTACCTTTTAAAAATTTCAAGAGGGTGCTGAAATGTGAGCTTATAAAACATGAACTTTACCACATAAGTGACTTTTTTTCTATGAACTCTCATATTATGTATTGACAGAGGAAAATATTATCCTGTTATGTTTTAACTGTTATTTATTCAAAATATTATTATTATTCTTATCTTTTTTTTCGAGCAGCAGAGGTAGCAGCTAGTACTCTCGCTTGCTAAAATTTTTATTATTTTATGTTCAGTTATCTAGTTATAATCAACCTGATATTGGGAATGACTGTTATTGTGTTTATGTATATATGTGTGTGTGTGTAGCCGCTGTGATAAATGCTTTTGGGAGTTGGTCCGGGGTTCCTGGCCGGCCTGGGGGCGGCCCCCTTGGTGCTTCTTGGGGATGGGTGGTCTGCCTCTATGGTAGACCGCGCTGTTCGTCAGGGCTGCCTCTCCAGAAATGGATTGGCAGCCCCGGGAGCCGCCATGGTGGGTGGGTCCGGGCCGGTCGGGACGCCCCAGCCGGCGCGGTGGCGTTCCACACATGCCTTAGTTCCTGGACTGACCGATCACATAAGTTCCTAATCCACATATGTTCCTGCTTCACGTCTTTTTATTTATTTTTATCACAGTGTTAAATGCGTTTTATTTTCTTCAAGATATATACCTTAGATTTTAGATTGTAACCTACTAAATTTTGACGATTGTTCTGTACTTAGGTATCGTATGATAACAATAAAAAAAGAATTGATTGATTGATTGAACCGAACAATCACTAACGCCCCAGCCAATAGAAAGCATGGTAGACTTACGCTGATACTCGCAAACGAAAGCTGACATAAAATAACGTCTACAGTGAAAACATCGCGATTTTCACAAAAAACCGGCTTAACTGCTCCCCCCCCCCCGCCAGCCATATTTTATAATATAATTAGCGAATTTTCAAGGAAAATGAAGCTATTGCAATGGCCTCAAAATTTTTAGAATCGACTTTTTCGAAAAAAATTTACACTGAAATCCGTTTTGGAACATTCTGAAGCAATCCCTGAAGTTTTTCCAAAAATTTAAACAAAATTTAAAAAAACAAGAATTGTAGAAATTGCAACACCATTCTTCCTTTTCTCAACCACACCTTCAACTGAATGATTTCTTTGAAAATTCGCTCATTAATTCATGCTGCATGAATGGACTTTTTTAATTATACCTAGTTTTACTTACTCAAATATTAATCCCCTTGTTTAGGGCTGAAGAAGACTCCACAGAAAGGTCGAAACCTCTTTAAAAATTCAAGAAACTACAAAAAACAAGACTCCAAAATAAAATTCCCCGAATATTCCAGGTTTTCCCGGCCTCTGGACACCCTGTTTTCAATTTTAGACTGAAATTCAAGCGAAAGTCGACAGATTCTATCGACGTTTCGCCCTTGTTGACATCTTCAGCGCAGATGAATCCTTCTCTATTCTGACAATATGGTGCAGACGTGACCGAGCAAAATGCACTTCGAGATGAGGTATTTGAAATCGAGTCGTAAACATCGGTTCGCTTTCTAAACCAACATCTCGAGTTCGTACTTTTACTGAGGTTCCTGACCCTGAGAGCCTGCAGGGAAGGACCGTTCGAGGCGACAATGTTTGTTATGAGATCGCCTTTTCTACAGCTCCTCAACTAAACGGCAGGAATGTAGTAAACAAATGTTTCCAACAATAAAACAGCGTTTCGTGACTCTCAGACGAGACAAGAAAGAATGTACAACTGAATAGTTTGACAATTTTATAATTTGTTCGTTCAATTTCAATTTGCTCAACAAATTTCGATTTAAGTTTATTTTAATGGTTTATTTAAGTTGAAAAATGTTCATGCATCTTATGTAAAAAAAAATAATTCTCACAGCAAAGGAGTGCAGTGAAACCCAAAATCTTGAACTTTTCGGAATTCATAGAGTTTTAGGAAGGACGTTTGAGTTCTACTATGTAGGAAAAGAAACTTCATGTTTTTAAATTTTTATAACCTTTCAACTTCTTCACTTCGGATGATATGAAATGTTTAAATTTCGATATTTTGTTACTTTAATTTCAGTTTTTTCCAAAAAACTGTTGAAAAATTTCAATTTTTTATGAAGAACCAAATTCTTACAGCGAAGGAGGGCAGTCAAGTCACCCACTTAAACGAGAACTTTTCGGAATTCATTGTAGAGTTTTAGAAGGAAGTTCGAGTTCTACTATGTTGGAAAATAAACTTCCAATTTTTGCAATTTTTATTACCTTCCAACTTCTTTACTTCGGATGATATAAAATGTTTAAATTTCGATATTTTGTTACTTTAATTTCAGTTTTTTTTCCAAAAAATTGTTGAAAAATTTCAATTTTTATGAAGAACCAAATTCTTACAGCGAAAGAGGGCAGTCAAACCCACTTAAACGAGAACTTTTCGGAATTCATTGTGGAGTTTTAGAAGGAAGTTCGAGTTCTACTATGTTGGAAAATAAACTTCCAATTTTTGCAATTTTTATTACCTTCCAACTTCTTTACTTCGGATGATATAAAATGTTTAAATTTCGATATTTTGTTACTTTAATTTCAGTTTTTTTTTCCAAAAAATTGTTGAAAAATTTCATTTTTTATGAAGAACCAAATTCTTACAGCGAAAGAGGGCAGTCAAACCCACTTAAACGAGAACTTTTCGGAATTCATTGTGGAGTTTTAGAAGGAAGTTCGAGTTCTACTATGTTGGAAAATAAACTTCCAATTTTTGCAATTTTTATTACCTTCCAACTTCTTTACTTCGGATGATATAAATCGTTTAAATTTCTATATTTTGTTAGTTTAATTTCAATTTTTTCCAAAAAATTGTTATGGAAAAATTTCCATTTTTTATTAAAACAGAGGTTTTTACAGCGAGGGAGTGCAGTCAAACCCACAAACTTGAACATTCCGAATTTTTCGGAATTTATTGATCGAGTTTGTGGAAGAAAGTACTAGTAGAACTCAAACTAGTACTTTTTGGTTTTCTCTACTTTTTTTTAGTTTTCTCAAAACTAAAATTTTGTTTTTCATAAAAAATGGAAATTTTTCAACAAGAATTGTTTGGAAAAAAATTGACATTAAACTAACAAAATATTGAATTTTAAACTATTTATGTCATCCGAATTGAAGAAGTTGAAATGTTTTAAATTTTATAACATTTCAACTTCTTCAATTCGGATGATATAAATAGTTTAAAATTCAATATTTTGTTAGTTTAATGTCAATTTTTTTCCAAACAATTCATGTTGAAAAATTTCCATTTTTATGAGAAACAAAATTTTTACAGCGAGGGAATGCAGTCGAACCCACAAACTCGAATAATTCCGAATTTTTCGGAATTTATAGTTCAAGTTTGAAGTGGAAAGTTTGAGGTACAACTTGATTATGCTGGAGAATAAAATACGAAATTATTTCAATTTTCAAAACCTTTCCTTTTCCACTTCAAACAACTTGATTACATGGAAATTTCCAAAGTATGTTCGTTTAATTTCAATTCGCTCAACGAATTTTTCTTGGAGAATTCGGACTTGTAGTCTCAAGGAAATTGATTTACCTTTTATATTTATTGCTTTTATCTGTTATCTTTATATAAAGATAACAGATAATACGATAACAGATAAAATAATGTATAGTTTAAAAAACTCAGTGAATTAGGTGGTGTTATATTAAGGTGCACAATCAAGTTAGAAAAGAAGGGTCCCATCTCGATCCAATATTTCTATAGTTTTTCCTCGAGAAAATAGAGTTTGAAAGCGTCGAAGGTGAACATCAGCTGACTTTCATGTACTTAAGTGACCAGCATGTTCATTCTGAAGTCCACGGTGAGGCAAGTAGCACCACTCATGTTATCTCAGAATCCATCTGAATTGCTTACTATTTACTCCCTGTTCGAAGTGTTTCATTGAATCTTTAAACAGAGCTAGAATTAGATGAATCGTTTTTGACACATAATTAATGACTATGAGTCACAACTAATTTGCAACATTATTTATCCTGTAATTTTTTCATCCCTCTTGAAACCGTACATCTACTTTCTAGAGTTTTTCTTTCTTTCTTTTTTTCTACTTACTGGATATGTTTCTTGTTTTCAAAACTGCCTTAGCTTAATTTACAAAATAAACTCAAATAAGAGGATACCATTGACAACATGTTTTACTTGTTTTCTTTAATTCTTAATTCTTGAACCGCCCCAGTTGACAACGAAAGAGAGCAGGTGAACCCTCGAGTTCTCCAAAGTTAGAGTTTGAGTTCGATTTTGGAAGCGCATTTCAACTTTTTCACTTCAAATAACTTGAGTTGTTGAAAATTTCGTTTATGTTTGTTACATTTCAATTCGCTCAACTAATTTTCTTTAGAGAATTCAGTCTTGTAGTTTCATGAGATGTTGAAATCGCCCCAATTGACAACATTGACAGGTGAGTCCTCGAATTCTCCCAAGTTCGAGTTTGGAGAAAAACTCCAAAATAAACTCTTTGAATTTTGAGTTTGAGCTCCAATTTTTTTATTCCCCAATTTGAGTTTGAGGAGGAAAGTTCAAGTTCGAGAATGTTTGGAAATTGAGTACCGTAGATGTACCCAACTTCGGCCACTTTTGGAGGTTTTTTGAGTTTATTCAAAGTCAAATATATGAGTAAAAATCTGAGAAAAATAATTTAGATGGCAGCAGATCTGCTCTATAGGATGTCACTATAAATTTTTTTTTATCATCACGACATTGGCCTTTTTTAAAAGCTTGAAGTGTGGCCGAAGTTAGGTACCGTTGTGCTCCAACTTCGGCCACCTATGAAAAATGCATTAAAAACGAAGAAATAGTAAGTATATTGTAACTTCGGCCGCCGAATAATTTTTTAAAAAAGCTTTTTTGAATTTAAAAATCATAAAAACCATACAAAGACTTTTTTGGAACACCTATAATACAATAACACCTTAGGAATATCATGGAAAACATCCAAACAAAGGCGAAATGCAGTAAAAAATATCTATAAAGCTTTTCAAACGTGAACTGATTATTTGAATTTTAAAACTTCAAATCATGGTAATTTTTAGGTCGACATTTCAAAAATATCATCATTATCAGTGCAAATAATGTCAAAAATACGAGATCGTCACACTAGTCATAAAACAGCCAAAATTATTTGAACAACATTTAAAACATTCATTGGTTATATTAACTTATCTGACTTCTCTTGAAAAATTTGTGTAATATTCTCAAAAGACTATAAACTCATGACTAATCATTATAATAATATCATTAGAGTGAAAATTGAAATGCATTGGGTGACCCACCTTGAGAGGATTCTTCTTATTTATCTTATCCTGCAAAGTCGATCTGGGTACTGCATATTTTTAAGATGCCTTCCGAATTGACAATTTCCTAGCCCTAACCTCCTTCAGTTCGTTTTCCATATATATCGGATTATAGTTTTGGTACTCACGTCCACTAATTTTCTATCTTCGAGACGGACCCCCCATGGCCGAAGTTAGGTACACTGACTCAGTTATCGGAAAAAACTCCCCAGAACTCCCTCAAAACACGAAGTAAAAAAATTACTTATCACTCACCTTCAAGAACACTAAACTACGAACATGAAACGGTAAGAGCAAGTTCTAAGATCACATCATATCAAAAACTACAATAGTTATAAAGCACACAAGCTGAAAAATGTCTAAACTGCTTGTTTACATTTTGATTTTTTTCATGGGAAAGTGATAAGAGTAACAAGCACGGGAGATATCAACATTAGGCCCCAAAGACACCTGTTGAAATTGAGAAAAAACTGTAAGTTTTTAATGACCCCTGAAGAGCACAGCTTCATCAGTACCGCCAATATTTGAAATGGCCGAAGTTAGGGGACATGGCCGAAGTTGGGTACATCTACGGTACGATTCGAGGTGAGATGAAGGTCCTAATTTTTCCCCATAAAATAAGGGGAATTCCTTGAAAATTTCGATATTTCGTAAATTTGTTTTCATTTTCGTCAATGATTTTTGTTTGTTGGAAATTTGGGTTTAAAGTCTCTTAAAAAAAAAGGAATCGTCGCTGGGCAGACAAAGGACTGCACGAACTGTCCGAAGTCCGAGTTCGAGGAGGAAAGTTCGAGTTCGAGTGTGTTGGGAAATAGAGTAAGATTCGAGTTCTGTTCGAGGTGAGATGAAAGTTCTGATTTTTGAAACCTTCCAACTTTTCTCTTCGAAATAATAGGGGACCATCCTACCATTCATTCGTAGGGGACCAGCCATATGAACCCCACCAATTCATAGGGGACCACCTCCCCATTCGTCGGGTACCATCCTCCCATTCATAGGGAAACATCCTAACATTCGTAGGGGACCAGCCATATGAATCCTACCAATTAATAGGGGACCATCTAAAGTGAACGTACCTTAACAATCTTTATTTTGAAATGAAAAACCTTTAATTTGACGCGGAAAAGCTACATCAACTTTTTAATTTTCCTACCAGAAACAATAGGTAGGTACTAGAATCTGTACTAATTTCGAAATTTTTTTATTTTGATTGACTTTACCGATGATTTTTTTTTTTTGGAAAGTAAGGAATGCATTCCCCGAATTTCGAGTTTTTTGTTCCAATTTGTTTAAATCCCCATTTCGAGGTTGAGGTGGAAAGTTCAAGTTCGAGTATGTTGGAAAATAGAGTAAGATTCGAGTTTCTGTACGAGGTCAGATGAAAGTTCTAATTTTTCCCCTAGAAATAATTGCAATCAATGAAAACTTCGATATTTCGTAAATTTATTTTCATTTTGGTCAATGATTTTTTATGAAAATTCGGTTTTATAGTCTCATACACAAGGAATCGTCGCTGGACAGACAAAGGACTGCACGAACTCTCCGAAGTCTGAGTTCGAGGTGGAAAGTTCGAGTTCGAGTTCTGTTGGGAAATAGAGTAAGATTCGAGTTCTGTTCGAGGTGAGATGAAAGTTCTGATTTCTGAAACCTTCCAACTTTTCTCTTCGAAATAATAGGGGAGCCTCCTACCATTCATTCGTAGGGGACCAGCCATATGAATCCTACCAAATCATAGGGGACCACCTCCCCATTCGTAGGGTACCATCCTAACATTCATAGGGGACCATCCTAACATTCATAGGGGACCAGCCATATGAATCCTACCAATTCATAGGGGACCATCTACAGTGAACGTATCTTAACAATCTTTACTTTGAAATGGAAAACCTTTAATTCGATACGGAAAAGCTACATCAACCTTTTAATTTTCCCACCTGAAACGATAGGTATTATAATCGTTACTAATTTCAAAATTTAGTTTGCCGATGATTTTTTTTTTTTTTTAATTTAGGAATGCACTCCCCGAATTTTGAGTTTTTGTTCCAATTTTATAAAAAACCCCAATTCGAGTTCGCGTCTGTTGGGAAATAGAGTAAGATTCGAGTTCGGTTCGAGGTGAGATGAAGGTTCTAATTTTCCCCAAGAAACAATAATTGGAATCGAAGAAAACTTCGATATTTCGTAAATATGTTTTCATTTTGGTCAATGATTTTTTTTGTTGAAAATTCGGTTTTATAGTTTCTTGAAAAAAAAAAAGGAATCGTCGCTGGGCGGACAAAGGACTACTCGAAATTTGACTCTCCGAAGTTCGAGTTCGAGTATGTTGGGAAATAGAGTGCGATTCGAGTTCAGTTCGAGATGGAAGTTCTTACTTTTCCCTTTATAATAACTGGAACTGTTGAAAAATCCGAAATTTTGTTTGTTTTATTAAATAATTAAAAACTTTACTTACTTACTAAATTTATTACAAATTACTAAAAAAAAATTTATTATTACAAAATTACTAAATTACAAAAAAAAATTGTCGGAACAATTGAAATTTTCAATTGTTCCGACAATTTTTTTTTTTGTAATTTAGGGATGAACTACCCAAATTTTGAGTTTTTATTCGAATTTTTTTGAAATAATTGGAATTGTTGCAAAATTTGAAATTTCTTTTGTTTAATTTAAATTTTATTGACGGTTTTTTGTGAATGCATTTTCCAAAATTCAAGTTCGAATATTTTGGACTCTCTAATTCGAGTTCGAGGAGGAAAGTTCGAGTTCGCGTCTGTTGGGAAATTGAGCACAATTCGAGTTCGGTTCGAGGTGAGATGAAGGTTCTAATTTTCCCCTTAGAAATAATTGGAATCAATGAAAACTTCGATATTTCGTAAATTTGTTTTCATTTTGGTCAATGATTTTTTTTATTTTGAAAATTCGGTTTTATTGTCTCTTGAAAAAAAAGGAATCGTCGCTGGGCGGACAAAGGACTACTCGAAATTTGACTCTCCGAAGTTCGAGTTCGAGTATGTTGGGAAATAGAGTGCGATTCGAGTTCAGTTCGAGGTGGAAGTTCTTACTTTTCCCTTTAAAATAATTGGAACTGTTGAAAAAATTCGAAATTTTGTTTGTTTTTTTTTTCAATTTTTTCGACATTTTTTTTTATATTTAAGGATGAACTGCCCAAATTTTGAGTTTTCATTCGAATTTTTTGGAAATAATAGGAATTTTTGCAAAATTTGAAATTTCTTTTGTTTAATTTAAATTTCATTGACGGTTTTTTTGTGAATGCATTTTCCAAAATTCAAGTTCGAATATTTTGGACTCCCCAACTCGAGTTCGAGGAGGAAAGTTCGAGTTCGCGTCTGTTGGGAAATTGAGCACAATTCGAGTTCGGTTCGAGGTGAGATGAAGGTTCTAATTTTCCCCTTAGAAATAATTGGAATCAATGAAAACTTTGATATTTCGTAAATATGTTTTCGTTTGGTCAATGATTTTTTATTTTTTTTTTTGAAAATTCGGTTTTATAGTTTCATGAAAAAAAAGGAATCGTCGCTGGGCGGACAAAGGACTACTCGAAATTTGACTCTCCGAAGTTCGAGTTCGAGTATGTTGGGAAATAGAGTGCGATTCGAGTTCAGTTCGAGGTGGAAGTTCTTACTTTTCCCTTTACAATAATTAGAACTGTAAAAAATTCGAAATTTTGTTTGTTTCATTTCAATTTTTCCGACAATTTTTTTTTGTAATTTAAGGATGAACTACCCAAATTTTGAGTTTTTATTCGAATTTTTTGGAAATAATTGGAATTGTTGCAAAATTTGAAATTTCTTGTTTAATTTTAATTTTATTGATGGTTTTTTTGTGAATGCATTTTCCAAAATTCAAGTTCGAATATTTTGGACTCTTTAATTCGAGTTCGAGGAGGAAAGTTCGAGTTCGCTTCTGTTGGGAAATTGAGTACGATTCGAGGTCAGATGAAGGTTCTAATTTTCCCCAAGAAACAATAATTGGAATCAAAGAAAACTTCCATATTTCGTAAATATGTTTTCATTTTGGTCAATGATTTTTTTTTTTTTTTAATTCGGTTTTATTGTCTCTTGAAAAAAAGGAATCGTCGCTGGGCGGACAAAGGACTACTCGAAATTTGACTCTCCGAAGTCCGAGTTCGAGGAGGAAAGTTCGAGTTCGCTTCTGTTGGGAAATTGAGTACGATTCGAGATGGAAGTTCTTACTTTTCCCTTTAAAATAACTGGAACTGTTGAAAAAATCCTAAATTTTGTGTTTTATTTCAGTTTTTTCGGCAATTTTTTTTTTGTAATTTAGGGATGAACTCCCCAAATTTTGAGTTTTTATTCGAATTTTTTTGAAATAATTGGAATTGTTGCAAAATTTGAAATTTCTTTTGTTTAATTTAAATTTTATTGACGGTTTTTTGTGAATGCATTTTCCAAAATTCAAGTTCGAATATTTTGGACTCTCTAATTCGAGTTCGAGGAGGAAAGTTCGAGTTCGCGTCTGTTGGGAAATTGAGTACGATTCGAGTTCGGTTCGAGGTCAGATGAAGGTTCTAATTTTCCCCTAGAAATAATTGGAATCAATGAAAACTTCGATATTTCGTAAATTTGTTTTCATTTTGGTCAATGATTTTTTTTTGAAAATTCGGTTTTATTGTCTCTTGAAAAAAAAGGAATCGTCGCTGGGCGGACAAAGGACTACTCGAAATTTGACTCTCCGAAGTCCGAGTTCGAGTATGTTGGGAAATAGAGTGCGATTCGAGTTCAGTTCGAGATGGAAGTTCTTACTTTTCCCTTTAAAATAACTGGAACTGTTGAAAAATCCGAAATTTTGTTTGTTTTATTTCAATTGTTCCGACAATTTTTTTGTGTAATTTAGGGATGAACTCCCCAAATTTTCAGTTTTCATTCGAATTTTTTGGAAATAATTGGAATTGTTGCAAAATTTGAAATTTCTTGTTTAATGTTAATTTTATTGATGGTTTTTTTTTGTGAATGCATTTTCCAAAATTCAAGTTCGAATATTTTGGACTCTTTAATTCGAGTTCGAGGAGGAAAGTTCGAGTTCGCGTCTGTTGGGAAATTGAGTACGATTCGAGTTCGGTTCGAGGTCAGATGAAGGTTCTAATTTTCCCCTAGAAATAATTGGAATCATCAAAAACTTCGATATTTTGTAAATATGTTTTCATTTTGGTCAATGATTTTTTTTTGAAAATTCGGTTTTATAGTTTCTTGAAAAAAAAAAAAAAAAGGAATCGTCGCTGGGCGGACAAAGGACTACTCGAAATTTGACTCTCCGAAGTTCGAGTTCGAGTATGTTGGGAAATAGAGTGCGATTCGAGTTCAGTTCGAGGTGGAAGTTCTTACTTTTCCCTTTACAATAATTAGAACTGTAAAAAATTCGAAATTTTGTTTGTTTCATTTCAATTTTTCCGACAATTTTTTTTGTGTAATTTAGGGATGAACTACCCAAATTTGAGTTTTCATTCGAATTTTTTGGAATCGTAGCAAAATTTGAAATTTCTATTGTTTAATTTTAATTTTATTGACGGTGTTTTTGTGAATGCATTTTCCAAAATTTAAGTTCGAATATTTTGGACTCCCTCATTCGAGTTCGAGGAGGAAAGTTCTAGTTGGAGTATTTGGAAAATTGAGTAGGTGCTCGAATCGAATTCGGATCGAAAATTCAAAAGCCCCCCACAATTTTAGTTCCCAGAAAACTTGAAAATTCAATTTTTTATTAGAATTTTCATATTCAATGGAATTGTGTTTATTATTATTTATGAATATTTGTGTTGATAAATTCATTCGTGGGGCACTTTGTCGAGGGCTTACCTTGCTGACGGACGACCCTCTGCTGAGTGGTCCGCTGCTCTTGGCGGATCTCCTGCGTCGAGGAGACCTGCTGCTGCTGCTGCTGCTGCTGCTGAGACATCTCCGTGGAGCGCCTCATCCCTTTCGCACTTCGAAAGCCGGACTCGGGGAAATTACGTTCCCCCGTCCAACGAGAAGAAGGTTGTCGTCCAACAAACACACACTGAACTCAAAAAAACACTGACAGCTCGGGCTGCCCCCGGACAATGTTTTTCGAATCGGGTTATTTGCTGTAGGAGGGGGGTTTTTCTCGGGGTTTCTTCTTGAATCCGGGGGGGTTTGTGGGTTTTGAGGGGGTTGTTTTTCTCCTTGGTCTTCTTGAATCTTCTTTCCGCCTTCCACCGTCGCCTCCGTCCGCACTTCTGGAGCGGTCCCCGGTTCCCTTCCCCCTCTTCGGAGGGTCCCAGTTCGGCCGCCACCCTCCGCCCGCTCCGCCTCCTTTCATTCTATTTCTGGATGCACTTCTCACGTCGTTATTGCTTGGGCACCCGCTTGTTTCGTCTGTTTTTGTTCCCGAAAAACCTGCTGATTGAAGATCACACACGGTGATCATCAGATCACACACTCGTTGATAATCAGAACGGTGAATCACACGCAGTGATCATCAGATCACAAGCGGAGCTTATCACACCACATAGTACGGTGATCATCAGAACACAGGCGGTGATTATCAGACCATACACAGTGATTACCAGATCACCCTCTCACGTATTATCAGATTAAACTATCGGTAATTACCAGTTCATCCACTCGGTGATTATCATCTCAAAATCGGTACTTATCAGATCACACACTCGGTGATTATCGGATTCTACAATCGGTAATTATCAGAAAACACAATCTGATTATCAGATCACACACTCGGTGATTATCAGATCACCCACTCGGTGATTATCAGATAACACACTCTGTGATTATCAAAATCACACAAGGTGATAATCACATCATATACGGTGAATCATACGCAGTGATTATCAGATTACACACCCAGTGATTATCAGATCACAAAGGGTGACAATCAGATCATATACAGTGAATAACACGCAGTGATTATCAGATCAAATGCGGTAAATCACATGCGGGGATTATCAGATCCCACAATCGGTAATTATCAGATCACACACTAAGTGATTATCAAAATCACACAAGGTGATAATCACTTCATATACGATGAATCACACGCAGTGATTATCAGATCACCCACGCAGTGATTATTAGATTACACACCCGGTAATTATTAGATCACCCACGCAGTGATTATCAGATTACACACTCGGTAATTATCAGATCACCCACACGGTGATTATCAGATCCCACAGTCGGTAATTATCAGATCACCCACTCGGTGATTATCAGATTACACACCCGGTAATTATCAGATCACCCACACGGTGATTATCAGATCACACACTCGGTGATTATCACATCCCACAATCGGTAATTATCAGATCACCCACTCAGTGATTATCAGATCACACAGTCGGTAATTATCAGATCACCCACACGGTGATTATCAGATCACCCACACGGTGATTATCAGATCACACACTCGGTGATTATCACATCCCACACTCGGTGATTATCAGATTACACATCCGGTAAATATCATATCACCCACACGGTGATTATCAGATCACACACTCGGTGATTATCAGATCACACAGTCGGTAATTATCAGATCACACACTCGGTGATTATCAGATCCCACAGCCAGTAATTATCAGATCACCCACTCGGTGATTATCAGATCACCCACACGGTGATTATCAGATCACCCACACGGTGATTATCAGATCACACACTCGGTGATTATCAGATCCCACAGTCGGTAATTATCAGATCACACACTCGGTGATTATCAGATTACACACTCGGTAATTATCAGATCACCCACACGGTGATTATCAGATCACACACTCGGTGATTATCACATCCCACAATCGGTAATTATCAGATCACCCACTCGGTGATTATCAGATCACACAGTCGGTAATTATCAGGTCACCCACACGGTGATTATCAGATCCCACAGTCGGTAATTATCAGATCACCCACACGGTGATTATCAGATCCCACGGTCGGTGATTATCAGATCCCACAATCGGTAGTTAACAGATCCCACAGTCGGTAATTATCAGATCACCCACTCGGTGATTATCAGATCACCCACACGGTGATTATCAGATCCCACAGCCGGTAATTATCAGATCACCCACTCGGTGATTATCAGATTACACACCCGGTAATTATCAGATCACCCACACGGTGATTATCAGATCACACACTCGGTGATTATCAGATCCCACAGTCGGTAATTATCAGATCACCCACACGGTGATTATCAGATCCCACACTCGGTTATTAGATCACCCACAAGATTGATTATCGGATCCCACACTCGGTTATTACAGGTAATCGCACACCTGATATAAGCGGCCCTTGAATACGGAAGATGTCACAACAGCAGCAGCAGGTCAACTCGTCGCAGCAGCAGCAGCAGCAGGTCAACTCGTCGCAGCATCAGGTTTCTTTGCCGCCACAGATCCGACAAGTAAAAAGTCCTATACGAGCAAGACGACCGAATTCACGGTTTTCCGCGTTCCAACGCGAATTTCTCCCTTAAATTCGATCTGAAAATGTTTTTTGAATATACCATTGGATTGCTGAGATTTTTGCGGTTTTTGGTGTCGCGGTACGTGGACAACCATCTAATAAAATAAAAATAAAACGCCAACCGCATGTACTTACGTATGCATGGAGGGGTTGGAGGGGTCGTGGGAGTGGGGAGAGTCGGCGGAATCGGAGTCGGGAGGAGTTGGTGGCGGGAGGAGTCGGAGTTGGAGCGGGAGGAGTCGGAGTTGGGGGCGGGAGGAGTCGGAGTTGGAGCGGGAGGAGTTGAGGGCGGGAGGAGTCGGAGTTGGGGGCGGGAGGAGTCGGAGTTGGAGCGGGAGGAGTCGAGGGCGGGAGGAGTCGGATGGAGTGGGAGGAGTCGGAGTTGGAGCGAGAGGAGTTGAGGGCGGGAGGAGTCGGAGTTGGAGCGGGAGGAGTGGAGGGCGGGAGGAGTCGGAGGGAGCGGGTGGAGGAGTGAGTCGGAGGAATCGTTTTTGCCTGCTTTAGTAGGCTTTTCAGCTAGTAAGGAATAAAACCTCAACTAGAAGAAAAAATATTAAATTTGGCCAATTTGACACAACTTACATCACGAGTTGATTTTTCACCCATCAGAAATTCAGATTTTTTTCGGCACTAGAAATATGGGAAATTTGACGCCATTTCCAACGCTACCCTTATTTTTACACATTTACTGTAAATTAAGGTAGGTAATTATGGTAATTTTAGTGACATGAGGTCGACCACACGAAAAAAAAATTTAAGTGAAAACGCTGCAAATCATTACCCAAAGGTTTATTATTTCTGTGTAGATCACCCTTCTGTATAGATCCCTCTTTACCATCCGTAGGTACCAATTAAAACCTCAACCTCAACCATTAAACTGCATTTCAGTGGTGAATTAGATGAGAACACATCAAGATGAAAGATAATTTTAACGAATGTCAAACTATTAAGTAGAAAAACGTGTTTCGGCTGCCGTTTTTCTCGGTTGGACTAATTCTGTCGGCCGTCCCTTCAGTCAGCTTGACAAAGGACGTTGAGAAATCTGGCTGAGAGATTCTGAGGTCTTCTTGCACTACTCAGTTGGCTCTCAGCCACTATGCAGGTCCGATGAGAACTATTCTAATGAAGAAACTTGTACGATGTGCAGCCCCCCTTATTGCTACTCAGAACTTATAAATTTAAAGAAAGAAAATTTTTGAAAATTTTTTACTTTTAATAGTCATTTTTTTTGATTTTGATCCTGAAACTATGTGGTATTTTTTCTATTTTCAAATTCTCTTGGGACGTTAAAACTTGGTACTGAAATTTAAAGCTTTATAATTTCAAGATTTCATTCGGAATTTATTCATCAATTTGCCACAAGTCTCGAGTGGATATCGATGCAAATTATTACACAATGGTCCATTATTTTACAGTACAGATCACTCGACGGCGTTTTGGTTTATTATTTTCAATAATGGACCTTTGGAATCGACCAAGAAAAGATTTTTTTCAACACCCCCTCAAAATTTGTTGGTTTACGTTTCAAGGTACATAGAATCCAAAAATCGAATAAAAATTTGGCCGTCCGTCCGCCGTACGCGGCACTTAATCAATAATTTGTTGTAACCATTAATTTGGCGCCCATGACCACTTGAAGGTTGCATGTGCCTTAATAAAGAAAAAAACGCTGCAAATTATTACACAATGTTTTATTATTTTTCTACATAGATCACTCGTCTACAAAGCCACCAACCACCCAACATGAAGAAAAAATGTTGAATCTGTTAGGTGTAAATCTGTTTCATGATGGCTCAGATGAATCGATGGTTGGTACAATGTATGGTTATTCCTCCACCTCAGAGGTTCCACCAAGATATGAAAACCATGGAAGAACGGTACAAAGGGTATTGGGAAGTTCACATGATGGCGGACTATTGTTGGACCTTAAAAAGAGATTTACCTCAGGCGGCGAAGTTTTCTCTACATAGATGCCGGCGATGAATCCTCTTAGGTGGAGGAATAACCAAACATTTTACCAACTATTGATTCATCTGAGCCTTCATGAAACAGATTTACACCGTTAACTTTTCTGCAGTTTATTGTGTTTCGTTTGTAGAACTGAATTAAAATCACTTAACAAAACAAGAGTTTCCCAGTTATGATTTACTCCCCCTATGAGTACCTATTTTCGATCTTACTCTTAATAGGTGACAAGTATAAAAAATGTAGAAGAAAAGAAAATCCATTTGAGGAAAACAGATTTAGGAACGCACATACTTACACGTATCTCGAAAAATTAATTATCGGTTTTTGTGAATTTTCATCTCAGTGCCATGAAAAAGCTCATTCCTTCGATATTAATGGGTTTAGGAGGCTGCGATTGGTCTCATTCTCCTCTGGGGTGTCCCCCCTACAAAGTAAAAACCCGAGAACATTTTTTTTAGCCTTAATTTTTTTTTTCAAGTGGCAAAATGTAAGGGAAAACCCGAAGAAAAAACGTTGAGAACCGGTGTTTTTTGATACGTTTTGTGGAAAATAGGGGGTTTAACACATTTTAACTCAGAAACTAAGTACATATTTGGATTCTACATGAAATTTCCTATAAGTCTGAGTACTTTTTGAGGAGATTTGAGCAAGATGAGTTTTCACTAAAAAATGACGAAAAGTGAGAACTAGAAAAATCATAAAACTAGCTATATCTTGAAAATCCGACATAAACAAAAAAAAACTAACGTCAGATTCGGATTCAGCGCACCAAATACCTTAAGAAAAGTGGCGAAAGAACGAGGCAGCCAGACCACCCCTAAATTTTGTAATCTAGTGTTATTTACCATAGAAGAAACCAAGACTATTTTGATACCTACAACCATTACACTCGAAACCACTGTGATCTGGAATATGGGTCAAGATCAATTCAAAACAGATTATTTTGAACGATACGTGCCTTTTCCATCTCCTTCTTTTTATATTTTTATTCTATTTTGTAAACTTAAAAATTGGTCTTAACTCTCCTCTATGAGATTTAGACTTGAAAAGAGGCCAAAACGTGAGTAGTCTCAATACAGTCCCACTAATGAGGAGAGTTGAGACCGACTTTAGAAAAAAATATGTTTTGTCATATTTTTTTAATCAATATCAGTGATTACCATAAATTATCGAAAGAAGAATATCGATTTCACTGATATCGAATGTTTTTGCATAAATTTATCGATTAGGAGAGATTGACATATTACAGTGGGAAGGAACTGTTCCTTATGGTTATGTTACATAACCATCACAACCGAAAATTCTTTTCTTTCGATATCAATATTTTCCTTTCGTTATTCGATAATATCGCAAGAAAAACATCGATACAAATATCGGAAATATCGAAACAAAATATCGATATCAATAAATATCGGAAGTATCGAATCGTCACTAATCGTGAAATCTCACTTTGTACAGCCCTCGGAGGCAACAGTTCACAAAACCAGTAAAGAATCGAAAGCGAAAAACTGAAGAGAAAAGTATCTACACTGCATTCAGATACATCTGTACATGGATATGTCTTATGATGGCAATTTAAATGATGAGCTCACTCAGCTGATCAGTGACCACTCAGGCGCCTTCAGCATTCTCCATTGACCCGCCCTCTCAAATTTCAGGTTCCTGCGTTCAACAGGAGAGGAAATGGCCTTGGAGCTCACTCAGCTGATCAGTGATCATCAACTTTGATGATGTATAGATGTATCGATTGACCCTGCCTCTCAAATTTCGGCTTCCTGCGTTCAACAGCATCAGAAAAAAAAATCGTTGCATTGTTTTGTATGTCGAAAATTTTGGAATGACCCCCAGAACTAAGACATATCCATGTTCTTAGTTCCATCTTTCCAAATCGCCCTTCATTACGTACTTTACAACACTCAGTAAAGGCAGGGCAGAGCAAAATATAGTGAAAATGGTCCCAACTCTCCCTATCTGACGGTAATGTTTTTTCACTAATTTAAAATAAAATTGAATTTTTAGAATCGAATGAGACCAACAAGAGCTCTGTGGGAACAACCGTTCGCTCCCTACGAGAATTCAAGGGTCGGACTTACTATAAATCAGAAACACGAGTGTGAATCGCAAAAGAGGCCTAATCTACGTTCAAAGTTTAGCTGGCCAAAATGCTATCTTGTTCGTTCTTAGCAACCAGTAATCAAACTACTCAATTGGACTCAGTTATGCAAATACCTGGTAAGCGACAAAAATCGAAAATCGAGTTTTTGGTATCGTTGGATTCAGCTTGTCAAGATCTACGATTCTGGAGTGGTTTCATTCAGTTACGTTTATTAAAAGTAATTAAATTATTACGTCAGGTAAGCGACAAGCCTTGTATCCGCGGTTTTTAATTTTGCAAAAACCTGGTAAGCCCCAAATGTTGGATTTTACTTCGCAAATACCTAGTAAGCGCCACTAGGTTTCATTGCAAATACCAGGTAAGCACCAATTGGTCACTAAAGTAGTTACGCAAACACCTGGTAACTTGACTCCGTTACTCTGTGCTGGTAACCGCCAGAGATCGTCGTTTACCAGGGATTTGCGTAAATTCAGCTGGGCCAAACATCTGGGTCAACAAGGTGGTAAGCGACAGATTAATCTAAGAATTTTGTCACGGTCATTTATAGTACCTATAGGTATTACATAGTTCACGAGGAACACGATTTAGCTATGCCCTGGCTATCACAAAACTTAATTTTTCATCCGAAAAAACTTAATTTTCATCCGAAAAAACTCAATTTTTCATCCGAATTTGATGAAATTTTCCAGGATCATCCAGATTAGCGTGTAGATGGTCCCCTATGAGGGTAGTGAAAGGTACTTAGAGATAGGTGTTTTGAGATTAACTACTATGCATCGGATCATCTATACAATCGGGTTATGGATACCAGGAAGCTATGTGCCACACCCACTTGGCAGACGTTTTTTCCGTTGAATCGAGAACAAAAAGTAGAGCAGGTACCGAGTCGTAGGCAGCGGGTAACAGATGGCCGTGTAATTAGTTGCCCTGATAAGGACTCGTTGGCAAATCTCGGATCGGATATGGCTGTGGTGAGTACAACGGAGCTATGCAATTAAAATATCCCTTCACAGCTCGGACAACTCATACGCCCACGAACAATCTGATTATTATAGGAATTGTTGTAAATTGCCAGTTTTCTCTGGACCAGTTTCGTCCGCATTGCAGAAATATATTGACAAACGACTAAGTTCAAAGTCTTTTTTGTCGAAAGACAAAAACAGGACAGTCAAACTGTTTTCTGGGTCGATTCCAATGGTTCATAATAAACCAAAATCCTCTTCCAAATTAAATTCGAGTTATGGCAGTTGTAAGATGATTACGTTAAACAAACCCTGAAAATGTCATCAAATTCATGACCCAATTCAAGCAGTTGGTAGGTTCCCCGTCCTCCAGAGAAAGATGAGTTACCCTGTAGGATTTTTATAATATTACGATATTGCTCAAGCTCCATCGCATACATAACTGATCCAGAAATAAATTTTTAAAAGTTCTGAAATAAATTTGGAAAATACTGAAAATTTTGAAATTATTAGTGGAAATCTGAATTCGGTTTGGAAAAGTCTGAATTCGATTTGGAAATGTCTGAATTTGGGTTAGAATAGTCTAAATTCAGTTTTGAAAAGTCTTAATTTGGGTTGGAATTTTTATAGGAAATAGTTCGAATTCGAGCTGGAAGTCTTAATTCTGGTTGGAATAGTCTGAATTCGGTTCGGAAAAGTTTTAATTTGGGTTGGAATAGTCTGAATCCGGTTGGAAATAATCTGACTTTGGTTTGAAAAAATCTGAATTTGGTTTAAAAAGACTGTTTTTGGATGGAAATAGTCTGACTTTGGTTGAAAAAAGTCTGAATTCGTGTTGGAATAGTCTGAATTCGGATGAAAATTGTCTGACTTTGGTTGGAAAAAGTCTGAATTTGGTACGGAAAAATCTGAATTCGTGTTGGAATAGTCTGAATTTGGATGGAAATTGTCTGACTTTGGTTGGATAAAGTCTGAATTCGGGTTGGAATAGTATGAATTCGTGTTGGAATAGTCTGAAGTTGGATGAAAATAGTCTGACTTTGGCTGGAAAAAGTCTGAATTCGTGTTGGAATAGTCTGAATTTGGATGGAAATAGTCTGACTTTGGTTGGAAAAAGTTTGAATTCGGGTTGGAATAGTATGAATTCGTGTTGGAATAGTGTGTATTTGGATGGAAATAGTCTGACTTTGGTTGGAAAAAGTCTGAATTCGTGTTGGAATAGTCTGAATTCGTGTTGGAATAGTCTGAATTTGGATGGAAATAGTCTGAATTCGTGTTGGAATAGTCTGAATAGGGTGTGCGCCTGGGTAGTAAAAACTGTTTATTGTTTTTTTTTAATCTAAGGTAGACCTCATTCAGAGAATTTTGGTACCAACCGCGACCTTCTAGCGTGTGTAAATCGTTTCCTATGAATTTTTAAAGTTCCGACCGTTTATGACGTCACAGTGGGCTGGGGGGGTCCCGCCCAGGCGAGAGGGGCGCGTGACGTCATAAACGGTCGAAACTTTGAAAAATCATCTAAACAGATCTACTCACGCTAGAAGTTCGCGGTTGGTGCCAAAATTTTCAGAATGTAGTCTACTTTTGATTAAAAATCTTTAAAAAAATCATGGCGCATCCCTCATTTGTGTTGGAATAGTCTGAATTTGGATGTAAATAGTATGACTTTGGTTGGAAAAAGTCTGAATTCGTGTTGGAATAGTCTGAATTCGTGTTGGAATAGTCTGAATTTAGATGGAAATAGTCTGACTTTGGTTGGGAAAAGTCTGATTTTGGGTTGGAATAGTATGAATTTGATAGGAAATAGTCTGACTTTGGTTGGGAAAAATCTTAATTCGTGTTGGAGTAGTCTGAATTTGGATGGAAATATTCTGACTTTGGTTTGGAAAAAGTCTGACTTTGGTAGGGAAAAATCTGAATTCGTGTTGGAATAGTCTGAATTTGGATGGAAATATTCTGACTTTGGTTTGGAAAAAGGCAATCGTTCAGGGGTTCAAAGACCTTAAAAATCTCAAGACCGTCGGCAAAAAGAGGCCTTCATGAGCAGCATTAACAATTTATAACTGGAAAATAATACTTCACCACTACAATCGTTAGTGGTTTCATTGTCCGAGATCCGACCTCGGACGTTGTGAAGGACAAGATTGAATCACTTTGTCCCAGGAATGGTGAAGGGAGGATTGTGCCTCTTCTGGTTATGCCATCTAGACGCTTCTCCTCCCCAATTGGTTTGAGTTCAGCTCCAAGTCCCACGGGGCCATTTGCTCGAGCCGTGGCACGCCGTTGAGTGGCCTTATCCCTGAATGCAGACCAGATGAACGTTCCTCCTGTCTGGTTCCAGGGGTCATCCACTCCAGGATGAACACTGGGTAACCAGCCCGAATCAGATCTGATTTGCCTTGGCATATCTCACGCCAGGTAATAGTTGCTGTAATCACCTTTATTTAGTTATTATACATATATTTTATAAGGCAAACAGGGGCCTTCATGAGCAGCAAGAAGAGCAAGGAGTGTGCCATAGGGTCCCTATAAGGGACCCCTGAGGCACACCGGTTGACGCCACAATTGAAAAAGAGCTAAAACCCTTCGCCTGACATATTTCGATTGGATAAATAACTCCTTATACTAGTTGTAGTGGGGAAGCTAGAATCCAGCAATCGCAGGCCGATATAACAAGCAGTTCCAATCAAAACATCAATCAGGGTTCACCTGGTAGGTGTACAAGTTGATTAGTGAGTTTTCCCCCCTCAAACGAGTGTCAATTAGTGGACTTTTAGGAAGATTGGGGGAAGACGAAGGGGGTGAAAGAAGAAACCCTCATCGGCCCTGAGTCGACCGAGTAAATATAGCGGACGTGGGAGGTTGAGCGAGAAGATTCCTCTGAGTCACCGCTGGTGGGCCACCGCTGGTATTTTCTGACTGTCTGATAATAATATTCTTGATCCGTCACTCTGCTGATTTGGACTCTGATCAGTGTGGTGCAACCTGATGGAGTCATTTGTGCAATCTTAGTGCCGTTCGAATCACGAACAAGGGACGTCCCATTGGATGAGGAGTTCTTTCAATATCAACCGATAAACAATAAAACACGTTAATTTCCTTTCTACCGCACAGTGTTAAGTATGGGGAAAAGTAACATGAATATCATTCCAAGCATTATGAGGGTCCAAAACAGGATATTATGAAGTCGAAAAAAGGTAACCAACATGTAACCTCCCCCTCTCATCCTCAGCACACTTCTAATGGGATTAGAGCACCGAATTTGAACTGCAATTCAAAATCCATGATCTACGATACCCAACGTGCTAATTTGATCCCCACCCCCTCCTCATAACCAGGTGCCAGCCTGGCTGCCAGTAATTGGTCATAACAACTGGTCTTTCATATGTTAGTTTTGGTAGGTAGTACGTGGAAACCCACATAAAACGAGGTTTGTTTCTGGAGTCCTGGCACGATGATGGCACCACTGATTTGGTCCACAGTGGCACGAAGAATACCTCGTTAAAACCCAACGGTAAACTGATTATGTTCACTGAATTTCGAAGCTTGGGTTCCTCCAGAAGGCCATAATACCAAAATAAATATTGAAAAAACGTGTAGTTTCTGAATATATTCTCCCCACTCCTCCTCCCCAGGCAAATTTGATACTCTGTGAAGTAATGTGCGAATGGAAAGTAATCTGTGTTGAAGTAGGCTGAGAATTGATGACTAGGCAGCTCTTTAGAACAATCAAGTTGGGATGAAAAATGTAGAATTTATGGCTTTTACAGGAAATTCACTTTTGCGTATGGGCAGATGCTACTATGAAATGAAATGTATGTATTCCTTCATAAAGTTACATGGTTACATTAAAATCCTTAGTACCAGGAACTACTCCACACCAAAGAACGCAGTTCTGTGCTGGGTGGGGGAGCAGACTCTCGAGTCCCGAATATGTAAACTGTGCGGACCGATTTCAATCGATGTAAATGATGAAATTAAATTCTATTAAATTAAATTAGGGTAGATGCACCAGTAGTAGACACTCTTAATACAAATTTTTCGTTTTTCTGGCTGCAATGCGTTAACTTTTATTGTACTGGTTTTCTGTCAATTAATTTTACTAAAATAACTCTTCCTTTATGTAAATACCTTTTTAAATGTTACTGTAAGTTTATATTAAAACGTTTTTTCGTTAATCTTCGGAGACAGGTTTTTGCACCAGTAGATGACACCAGTTCGCCTGAAGTAGACAGGGTTTTACACCACTAGTAGACAGTTCACATTAATAAAACTTTGTGTTTCATAAATCATTGAAAACGAACCCAGCTTTAATCACAGCTTTGTAATTATTGTTTAGGAATCTCATTTCAGTCTTTAATTACTCAGCTACCTTCTTTTCATACTAATATAAAACAAACTACTTACCTAGATATATTTTGGACAAAAAATACATCATGGTGGTACCTATTTTAGACAAAACAAACTACTTAGGCAGGTACTATTTATTTAAAACTAAAACAACGCGTCATGGTGCTAACTACTATGGTTGTTAGGTAACTGTAATCACAGCTTCTCAAGTATGGTAAATGTAAAAATGAATTGTAGAAGCTAAAAGGAGAAAAAAATGAAAATTTATTGTACTACTGCTATGAGCGCTTTTGGTTTATTATTTTCAATAATAAACCTTTGGAATCGACCAAAAAAAAAAAAGTTTTAGCACCCCCTCAAAATTTGTTGGTTTACGTTTCAAGGTACGTAGAATCCAAATATCGAATACAAATTTGGCCGTCCGTCCGCCGTACGCGGTACTTTCCCCACTTAGCATTGACCGATTTTGATGAAATTTGGTATGTAGGCTCCATTTGAGGTCTAGTTGTGCCTCGAAGATTTTGGTTGATGTAAGTCACTTCTAAGGATCAAACAATTAATTTTGAAAATTTAAAAACGCCCTAACTCAAAAAAGTTTGATGTAAAGGTATTGTTTTTCCATCAATTTAAGATAGTATAGAATTTTTAAAATTTTTTGAGACCACGCGGAGCTCTGTAGGACAAAACGTTCGCTCCCTAAGATAATTTAAGGGTTGGACGTACGATAAATCAGAAACACGAGTGTGAATCGCAAATGAGGCCTGATCTCCGTTCAAATTTTAGCGTTCATAATTTGCAGCGTTTTCCGAATAATTCCACATTTTCCCCTTCAAAGGTCGCATGGCTGTGCTTCTGTAAACAACGTTAAACATGAGTCAAAGCACCAGAACCTTCACAATACATTTCTCCCTTAGGTAGGTAACATCACAATTTTCTGGTTCCAGTAGTAGACACCCCTATCTACTAGTAGTAGACAGGGGTGTCTACTACTGGAACCAGTCATTTCCCGGCAAAAACTCAAGCATCCTCGTGTTCACAATTGAAATACGAATAAGTTTTAATAAAGTTCTAAAGAGCAGAGAAAAAACCAGTAGTAGACACGAATGTCTACTACTGGAAAGGACGCGTTATCAATGGCCCAATAGTAGACAGTCTCTGTTTGAACGAAATTATACAATATTAACCAAAATAAACATCGCAACTGTGGAGGAAATACATGAAATAGCACGTAGAAATCAAATTGGTGCAGATTATATGTAAAAACTGATTAAGAACTTCATAAAACCAAACTCACCTCCTTAGCAGATGTGGCAATAACAGCACCTCAAACTAAGCCGCGTTAACAAATGCTCTATTATTCTTCTATGGCTAACTTGATGATCAATGTCTTTCTGGTAGGAACGCAGCAGATGATATTTTTTAAATTGGTGCCAATTACAAACCTTTTTGATGAGCTGGGTTCTTATTTTTTTCAAGTTAAAGTCCAAGTGTCTACTTTTGGTGCAGTGTCTACTACTGGTACATTTACCCTAAATATCTACAGGATATACTGGAACCTTCACTATATATATATATGCTACTGAACAAATTTTCACATGCTTGATATCCTTGTGATATTAGCCAGCTGAAAACAGTTTTTTTTATACACTGCTCTAGAATGAATAGATGGGTTTTTTATGCTATCAGGTACTACTCTCATCAAAAAAGGTAAACTGTAAAAAATGTGGCATGAAGTACCTTTTAACCTTGATAGCGGAACATGAACAAGAGAACGGGTTTTAGGGCGGAACGAATATGCATTGCTGAAGGTGTTATTGTATTTACATTCGCTAGGGTGTTTATGTAAATACAAAAGGGCTGATTTAGCATTTAACCTATTGAAAAAACTTTAGCAGTAGAAAATAGATCAGTAGTAGGGAATCTTTTAGGTTTTTTTATTATGATTTTTACGAGCAGTATTGTCCTCTGCGCTACTCCCAATGAGTTCAGTATCGATGGAAAAGTGCCTCCCCATGAAGCCTTGTACAAGATTACTAATGATCTAAGTTTTAAGTTATTTCTGACAGCATAAAAGATATAGCTCATCCCCATTACTTTTTTGGACAGTAATGAAATTTGAGGTCCCCATCTGAGGTCTTCATCAATAGTCACGCCCAAATATCTCGCCGATGTAACCCTTTCTATAATAGGACAAGAGCACGAGTTAGAATCTATACTATTGCAATTATGGATTTTTATGACATGCTCTACATCTTCTCTACTACGAGATTTTGAGAAAACACGGTATTTTTTCTCATTGACATTCAGACTCAATGTGTTCGCCGACAGCCAACCATTCATCAATCCTATATCGTGATTAGCTTTAGCAAACAGCTCGTTCCAATCACTGGCTGTACATAAGATAGCGGTATCGTCAGCGAAGAGATATACTTTCCCTCTCAAGGGTATGTCATCAATCCTATTTATAAAGATAAGAAAGAGAAGCGGACCAAGGGTGCTACCCTGCATCACTCCAAAGTCGACAGAGCTGCAGGAACTATCAACTCCATCAACCGATACCATCTGCCGCCTACCATGCAAGTAGCTACAAAACCATTCATGCTCATCACCATTGATTCCATTATATTTCAATACCTCTAGCAACTGGGCTCGGTTGAGTCAAAGGCCTAGGCCATATCCAACAGAATCAGCGCCGCCTGCAATACCTCGTCCGCAACACCATAGAGATCCTTTGTCAAAGAAAATAGAGCCTCATCCACCCCGAATCCACAGCGAAAACCAAACTGCCTTTCTGACAATAAATTGTTAATTTCAAGGTGCTCATAAAGTTGCTGCTTGATCCACTTCTCAATAAGTTTAGAAATTACACTTAAAAGTGATACAGGACGATAGTTCACCATGTCAGACGCATTTCCACCCTTGTACAATGGAACTACTTTAGCAATCTTGAGGGCTATCAATCCGCATATCTTGAGGCTATCAACCCGGAGGCCATGATTTTCATTGGGGACCATCTACACGCCTAAAAAATTAATCGAAATCGGACAATAACTTCGTATAATTCTGCTCGTTACAAGGATTTCATGACAGACACACAGACAGACAGACACGGAACAAAAATTGTTCATGAAGGCCTAAAGCGACTTTTCAAGGTTGAAAAAAAAAGTTCTCCAAAATCGAAATTTCCACTCGCGTTTTACGTTTCAGACCTTCCTGGACGATTTTGGTTCCGTGTCTGTCTGTTTGTGTGTTTCTATGTCTGTCATGAAATCCTTGCCACAGCCATAACTTCTACAATCCTCATCTGATTTCGATGAAATTTTCAGGGATTGTGCGGGTTGGCGTGTAGATGGTCCCCTATGAAAATCACCATCCCAGGACTGATAGTACGGACGGGCCCCTGCGCATGCGCAAACGTGAATTCCTTGTAACAGCCATAGCTTCCACATTTTCAATCCGATTTCGATGAAATTTTCTGGAATGATGCGGATTAGGTTGTAGATGGTCCCCTATAAAATCTAACTAACCAATTGGCACTACAGCTCAGGGTGAGCCTTGGCCTCCACTAAGACACCTCTCCAGCTTGTCCGATCCTGTGCCGTTGTCATCCATTCATAGCACCCAAGTCGTGCTGTGTCCTCCTCTAAGTTGTCACTCCATCTCTGCCTCGGCCTTCCTCTCCTTCTTGTACCATTCGGTCTGGAGAGCAGCAGCTGTTTGGATGGGTCGACATCATCCATTCGGAGAACATGTCCAGCCCATCTCAACCGTCCCAGCTTCACGAACTTAACTACATCGTACAGCTGGTACAGTTCTTCATTTTTTCGGCGTCTCCATTGTCCATGGTCAAACAGTGGGCCCAGGATTCTCCGAAGGATCTTCCTCTCAAAAACCCTGAGCACACTCTCAGGCTGCTTTTTCATCACCCATGTTTCTGACCCATAGGTTAGTACAGGGCGAAGCAGTACTTTGTACAGCGTTATTTTAGTTTTTCTGGAGAGGGCTCGAGACTCGAGGAGTGGCAACAGTCCAAAGTAGCACCGGTTGGCAGAAAGAATTCTAGCATTGATTTCGGTTGGACAATCATTGCATTCATGTAAAATGGAGCCAAGGTAAGTGAAAGTTTCCACCCTTTCAAATTGGTATGGTCCAATGATAATACTATTCAGGCTTGTGGCGGCTGGTATCAGAGGATGTGCCCTGCAATGGTTCAGGTCCTACCTGGAGCATCGCCCATGGAACGTCGTCATGGAAAATCCACATGGGGTGCATAGATCCGCGACATATTTCAGCGATAGAGGAGTACCTCAGGGCAGCCTGCTGGGGCCGCTGCTTTTCTTGGTTCTGGTGAACACCCTGCCTCTTGTACTCCAGCATGCCAACTGTATGGTCATCAATTATGCTGATGACACTAACTTTCTTATTAAAGGCTCCGCACTGAGCGAATGCATCTCCATCATGCTGGAAAAGTTTTTAGTCCTGAAGAGCTGGCTGGATCAAAATGGTCTCATACTCAATGAAAGCAAGACAAAGTGTATCGCCTTCCATACTGGTCGAGGCAAAGAGACCATTGCCACTTTTCATCTGGGCCAACAGCAAATAGTTTCATGCAGTCAGACTAAATTCTTGGGGGTTGACCTTGACGCAACCTTATCTTTCCGCCCACACGTGGCAGAGCTGTTGCATAGGTTCAGTAGCACACTCTTCTGCATCCGAAAGCTTCGGCCATTATCATCTAGGCGGACCCTACGATCAGTCTACTTTGGACTGTTCCTGTCCAAAGCATCGTACGGGATTTTGTTTTGGAACAACCCATCCAACATGACTAAGGTCTTCGGAATGCAGAAGCGCGCCTTGCGAATAATTCTGGGTGTGGCACCACGCTCATCCTGCAGAGGAAAATTTCGCCAGGAAGGCTTGCTTACGTTGCCATCGCTGTTTGTTTTGGAAGCATTGCTGTTCATTCACCAAGACCGAGCTTTGGCGGATGCATGCATTTACGCATGGTTATAGCACCCAAACACCGCACTTACTGCAAGTCCCTGACCATCGTCTGGAGTTCTATACGAGAAGCGTGGAGTTTAGTGCAGTTTGGCTTTGGAACTTCTACGTGTTGCGACTGGAATCTTCAGTTTGCACTGTGGACGCCCCAGGACCTACCTTCAAGAGATGTATTAAGAGGTATCTGGTGGAGAGGGAACTGTACGCTGTTGACGAGTTTTTCTCTATATGATATTTAAATTATCTGACTTTGACAATTGCCCTACATGCCTGTAATGCTTGTGTTTTTGGCAAATAAAGAAATTATTATTAAATTATTATTATGAGAATGTTTGGTGTACGAATTTCATTCAAGTTTCTATTGGAAACCATATACTTTGTTTTTCCTTGGCTGAGGGTGAGCCCCATATTTGCTGCTGCCAACATAAGTGAGCTGAAAGCACTTTCCAAATCCCTAACAGTTCTGGTCATTAAATTTTTATCATCTGCACATGCCAAAAGCTGTACGGGTCAATGGAAAATGGTCTCACTGGTATCTATCTGGGCATCGCGCACTATGTGCCTTTTCCAGGGCTATGTTAAACAGCAAGCAAGCTAGAGCATCACCTTGCCTTAATCCAACTTTAGTTTCAAACTTTCAGACAAACTCCCTCCGACCCGCACCTGACAGACTGTGTGACTCATTGTCAGCTTTACCATCTTGCATTGTTGTTCAGGAATCCCGAACTCTCTCATGGCAGCATACAGTCGTTCTCTGATGATGGTATCATATGCTGACTTAAAGTCAATGAATAGGTGGTGGATAGTAATTTGAATTTCGATACTCTTTTCAAGCATCTGTCTTAAGGAGAACTGGCAAAAATGACGATGGAAAATGCCAGGTCAAAAGTTGTTGTTTGTGGCAGAGCAGGCGAACCTTTCCCTGTGGAAACTGGAGTAAGACAGGGGGATTCACTGTCAGCCGTGTTGTTCAACCTCGCCCTCCATGCAGCCGTTGGAGCTGCAGATAACAAAGGGACCATTTTTGTGAAGTCAAGCCAAATTTGTGCGTATGCAGATGACATAATGATAGTGGCCAGAAGTCAAGGTGCGCTGAGAGAAGTCTTCTGGACAATAGAGACGAATTGTCGCCAAATGGGCTTGAGACTGAATGAAGGGAAGACCAAATATATGCAATTAGACTCAGGCTCGAGAAGAAGACCGATCCAAAACATCACATTAGGGGAATACAACTTTGAAGGAGTTAGAAGTTTTAACTATCTAGGATCACTAATCACTGATGACAATGGTATGAAAATTGAAGTGAATAAACGAATCCTCTCAGGTAATTGCGTATTCTTTGCAAGCATCAAATTGTTCAAATCAAGGTTGTTGTCCCGCACTTCAAAGCTGCTCCTATACAAATCGTTAATACGTCCAGTCGTCTGCTACGGATCTGAAGCCTGGACTTTAACAAATAAGGATGAGAAATCTCTCCAAATTTTCGAACGAAGAATAGTCCGAAGGATAATGGGACCAGTGAACGACCGAGGCCAATGGAGGATTCGTACGAATCAAGAAATTGACGCGTTTCTTCAAAAAGAAGGCATTGTCCGATTTATTAAAAGTAATCGTATACGTTGGCTTGGGCATGTTGCACGTCAAGACGCAGATGCTCCCACTGTGAAGGCACTTCAGGCTAGGATGATTGGTACTAGACGACGCGGACGACCAAAAGTTAGATGGCTGGATGATGTAGTGGCCGACCTTCGAAAGCTGGGAATAAGAGATTGGAAGAATGAGGCACTGGATAGAGTGGCCTGGAGGAGAAAAGTCTTGGAGGCCAAAGTTCACTCCGAACTGTAGAGTCATTTAAAGAAAGAAGAAGTCTTAAGGAGAAAATCTGATCTACAGTGGATTTTCCCGGCATAAAACCTCTCTGGTAACTCTCAACTATACGCCAACTATCCCTATAAAATCAAGGCCTCAAAATTGACAGTAGCATCTGCGCATGCGCAAACGTAAAATCCTTGTAACAGCCGTAACACTTGAATTTTCACCTGAATTTGATGAAATTTTCAGGGAATATGCGAATTCGGTTGTAGATGGTCCCCTATGAAAATCAATGTCCCCAGACTGATGATAGCTACTGCGTACGTGCAAACATCAATTCCTTGAAACATCCATAAATTCTACATTTTCTATCAGATTTCGACGAAATTTCTCAGGACTGTTCAGATGGTCCCCTATGAGGATAGTGGAAGGTACTTAAAGATTGATGTTTTGAGATCAACTAATATGCGTCGGATCATCTATACAATCGGGTTATGAATTCGAGGAAGCTATGAGCCACACCCATTTGCAGACTTTTTTTGTCAAACTTTAAAAGTGAAAACAACGCTTCCACTACCTTGGTGGACTTGGAAGCTAACTATCGCACTCAGGAGGAAGTCAGGTTAGGTGTAGGAAGAAATCTTGCCACATTATCCAAATACCAATCATCTATTTCTTCGGTTTTTTGGTTTTTAAACATTCCTGCTGGCTCGGTTTCTTTCACTTTCCTTGTACCGACTTGCTCCACCGCTCGTATATTTCTGGTAGGATGACAGCCTCTGCCTCGAATATTTTTGGCACAAAATATGATTCCCTCGTGAAAACTGCAAGTGGGATTCGGAGCGATTAAAATGAAACTAGACGCCCTCAAAATTGGCTCTAAGCGTTGGGTTTCACACTTCTCAGTTGAACTCTTCTTATCCTAGAAAAGTAGGGCTTTCTTAATATATGGTTCTGGCTATAAGTTGAAACGTTGAGTCAAAAGAAGTTTTTTTAAATCTCCATCATCGAAGATGGGAAAGTATTGAATTCGAGCACAAGGCAAATTTTCTCTCGCTTTTTGCGTTTCATAGCTTCCTTAACAACTTCGGTTCCCTTTCTGCAAGTCCAAAAAGAAGAAAACCAAGTAAAATCACATTTACTGTTTGTCCGATTGATGTATGTAGTTTGAGACACCTACGTGACCGCTATGTGCCCCACCTACTTGGCCTGTTTTTTTTTTTTTTTTTCTGAATCTAGTCGATTTCGGGTACCTAGTAGAAGTTCCAGTGGTTCCAGGTTTGAGAAGACGTTGATGGGACTAAGACATCCTGACGCCACAATGCATAAGAAATTGAAGTAAGGTTTTGGTGAGATTCTGATATCAGAGATGGCAGCACTTTCGTTTACACCAAAATACACGTTTTGAACCAAATAACCCATAAATCTACGTCAATTTCGAAGATGAACTAGAATTAGAATATAGAAACCAGAACCAGAATTAAAAATTTTAATTTTTTTTAATTTTTATTTTAATTTTAATTTTATTTTTTTTTTAATTTTTTAAAATTTTAATTTTAATAATTTTCTGGTCGGCGAACCCTAGACCCACTTGAAATTCAAAAATAAAATGTACACCAATTGGGTGTGGCACATAGCACACACGTAGATATCTTAAACTACGGCACGTCATACAAGTTGTGGATTCTGCCCTCAGGTGGGTGCGCAAAATGGAGAAACTTTCGTTCATATCTCATTTGAGAACTTAACAAAATATGTAATATTAATAATATACTATTAATAATAATAATAATAATAATAATAATAAATAATAACATAATAATATATTAAATATTTAATATTTTGTTAAGTTCTCAAATGAGATATGAACGAAAGTTTCTCCATTTTGCGCACCCACCTGAGGGCAGAATCCACAACTTGTATGATGTGCCGTAGTTTAAGATACCTACGTGTGTGCTATGTGCCACACCCAATTGGTATACATTTTATTTTTGAATTTCAAGAGGGTCTAGGGTTCGCCGACCACCGCGGAACGTTGAGAATGTCAGAATATTCTGTTGAAATGAAAAGAAGCAGCGACGAGAGGGGCCTAGCGCCGCCAGTGCCAAAATCCGCCAATATTTATAATGGGGTGAACGTCCTATGCGATGAACAACGTTTGAGAGTTGTGGGTGTTTCCAGTGCGAAATTTGAACCTTGGTTGCTAAGGATACCCAACTTATTGACATGAAACTCTATTCAGAGTAATACCTTATCTCTTAGGAGGCCATTTACATGTCAACCCGCTCAATTCCTGAAAATGTTAACGAATTCGGAGCGAAGAAGTAGAAATTATGGCTGTTACATGGATTCTACGTTAGCGCATGCGCGCAACTGATTGAGATGAAACTCTATTCAGGGTTGCCTCGCACCTAATCTCTTAGGGGACCATTTACACATCAATCCGCATAATTCCTAAAAATTTCTTCGAAATCGGGTGGAAAATGATGGTGATGGCTATTGTAAAGGACTTCACGTTTGCACATGAGCAGTCCCTATTATCAGTCTTGGGGTGATGATTTTTGTAGGATCTAACTTGAGTACATTATTATTAAGTCGTGTTTGGTTGCCATAGCGACGTTCAATAAAATTCATTCTGGGTTTGGAATCCGAGTTCTCTCAAGTTTTTTCTATCCGAGTTTCTATCAAGGATTTCTTACTTGTAATTGGAAATCCTTTAATTTTCATATGGGACCACCAGAACAATCCCTGAAAATTTCATCGAAATCGGACAATAACTTCGGACAAAATCGACCAGGAAGGTCTAAAACGTAAAACGCGAGTTTACGAGCGTTTATTTTGGAGACCTTTTTTTTCACCTTGAAAAGTGAAAGCTACACAGTTTCGAAATCAAAATTGTACCTCCCTCCCCCTCTAAATTTGATGGTTTACGTTTCAAGGTTCGTACAATAAAAACGTTAAGCTCATTGGCCAGGAATTTCGGACGACTCTAAACGCTCAAAATAGGATCCAAAAACGTATTTTAACGTTTTTTGTGTGGAAATTACCGTCACAATCATAGTAATATTATGGTACCTATATTCGGTAACAGCACATAGTTTATGATAGAATTACAATTCCAGAAATAAAAATATTTCATAGGTATAGAATTTCTACGTCAAATTCAAGGTTTTTCATACCAAATTCAAGATTTTCTATGCCAAATTCAAGACTTTCCAGCCAAGGATACGGAATGTAAGTTGTTTTCACAAACTAGACCTTGATCTCGTTAGAAGTGAAAAGCAGAACAATACTTCGATAGTTTTCAACTTTCAGGCATTTGTAGGGACGGCACGATATCACCGATATATCGGAGTATCGATACTTTTTTGGTATCGATACCGATATTTGTATCGATACTTTTGATAGAAAACTCATACCGATATATTGGTATCGATACTTAAGCCTATAATATCGAAAGTATCGATACTTTCTTGACGATATTATCGATATTTTTGCCAAAGTAAAATGGTAAAAAAAAACAAATATTAAGTACTCAGAAAAAATACCATACTATAATATAGTATCGTTTCGATTGATACTATTCTGTGTCGGTATCAATCGAAACGATATACCGCTTCTGTAATCCTTCATCGATATTCTAAAACTTTCTACAGGTTATCTACCTGTAACCGCCCATTTTTTGCGGTTTTCATTTCTCTGGGTTTCTTGAACAGTTCGAGTTCCTTTTGATCATCGTTTTACTTTCAGTTCACAACAATTTTTTTGATTTACTTTTTTCAAATTCAAGTAAAAATGTACTTCACGCCAAATTTTTGTTTTTATGACTCGATAATAAATATTATTAATTTGTAATGTAACTGATTTATTACTTGATCCTTTCTATTTGTAGTAGTTAAAATTCATTTCATGGAACTATGAATTCTTGGGAATAAGAATAGGAATGAATATAAAATGAAATGATCATTCATTTTTATTAAATTTTTAATTATTGACTTTTATGACATTTTAAATTACCACTGACATTAACTAAACTTTAAATTATTTACTTTTATTAATATAGTAATAATGTTAATATTTATAATTTATAAGTTTCATTTTTTATAAGTTTTTATTTGGTTTGCGAAATCATTCGTTGGTTAATTTGAAGTATCGATAGTATCGATACTTTGAGCCGATATTATCGAAGTATCGATATCTAATAATATCGGTATCGAAAAGATATCGGGTATCGATACTTCCTGAGAAATACTGTATCGAAAGAAGTATCGATACTTTGGAGTATCGTGCCGTCCCTAGGCATTTGGAAGAGATGCGCATAAAGAAGGGATGCGCGTAAAGGAGGAATCCTTGGATTCTTTCATTACGGAACTTTAAATTAGGACAGGTAGGTAGGGATGTCCGATACTTTAAAAGTATCGATATAATATCGTGTCGATACATGTAGAAATTATCAAAAAGTATCTATACGATACTTTCAAAAAGTATCTATACGATACTTTCAAAAGTATCGATATTGTGAAGTATCGATACTTTCACAAAAATGGGTGAAATTGTCAATTATGTTTCTCTCCATCAGTGTGACATCTCTCCATCACGAGGATAATAATTAATATAGAATGAACAAAACAATAAATCACTCATTTTGTTATTTAAAACTTGTTTTTGTTTAGGCACTTGTTTGGGTTAACATTTTGGTGGTCCTTCCTCGATTATGGAGGAAAGCAGGTTATCATAGAGAGCTGGAGGTGGTGGTACATCATCTTTGTTTAACTCGTTGGTCTCCCAACAATCTATGTAGAGATAGAGGTACTGTCAAGTAGGTACCTTCATGTCGTAGGTGTTGAAACAGATAAAATGTGAGATGTAAACATATTGTTTAGTAATGCATGCATTCCAGGGGACGTCCCATTGGATAAGCATTAGATCAGTTAACCCAGTTGTTAAGTGATAAAACTGTTTCACTCGATGTAATTTATTCATTAGGTACTTTAGGCAAGAAATACTGACACCCCCCCCCCACCATTATCCACCTTAACATTTCTAGCGGCATGGGAGCCTCGAATCTGAAGAGCATTTTAAATGCCAATCTGGCACCAAAGCGGAAATACGTCGTAACATTGAACTTTCATCTGTTAGTTTTGGTAGGCAGTCCGTCGAAGTTCACATCCGTATTCAAGGTGAAACAAAAAAACACGAAATAAGCGGTTTATGGCATCATGGCACCATGTCCTGGCACCATGGTGGCACCACTATTAGTTCCATGGTGGTACAGAGAATAATTCATGAAAATCCTAAGGTATAATGAGAATTTTTCCTCAATTTCAAAGCTTGGGTACAATTAGTAAGCAGTAAAGGAACCGAAATATTGAAAAATCGGATATTTTGTGAATATTATCCCCCCACTCACCCCCTCTCCTTGCGAATTTTGGTACTCTGGTAAAATCATGTACAACTCGGAAGTTATTTGAGTCAAACAAAAAAAGAAACACACAAATCGGTTGGAAATTGAGGCCTGGGCAGAGTTTACAAGATTATGCACGCAAACGCACGTTTTTTAAGCATTAACCCCCCCTTTCCCCCTCTTAAAAAGCAAAATTCGAAATTCCGGCGCCGTACTGCACAACTAGATAGTATTACGCGTCAAACGAAAAAAGAACCACGAAAATCGTTTGAGAACTAAGGCCTGTGCAGAGTACACAAGATTATGCCCAAAAACGCACGTTTTTCGAGCATTAACCCCCCCTTTCCTCCCCTTAAAAGGGAAATTCGAAATTCCGGCGACGTAGTGCACAACTAGATAGTTTTCCGCGACGAACAAAAAAAGAACCAGGAAAATCGGTTGAGTACTAAGGCCTGTGCAGAGTACACAAGATTTTGTTACACACACACACACACATACACATACATACACACACACACAGACAGACATACACCTATGGTTTTTTTTTCGCGGATTTGGATTCAGAATGGTATAAAACGGATTACTGTGTGGTTATTTTTTTTTCTGTTGAGTGTTGTCCAACTTTACCCCAGATCGATCGCATAAGGACGCCCAAGTCTTACTGTGGGACGTCCTAAAAAAGTATCGCCTCCGATACTGGAAAAAAACTATCGATACTACGATATAATATATACCTACCTGTAGGGATGTCCCAAAAGTATCGATACTTTTTTCAAGAAGTATCGATACTTTAGGGACATCCCTACAGGTAGGTACCGATATTAGCGGGCGGTTACTAAGTTTCGATTTTTGAGACCTATTTCTCAACCATGAAAAATGAAAATAATAGGTACTTCCGCTACCTTGGTCAACTCGGAAGCAAAAAGGTTCAACTACAAAAGGTAAAATAGGTACTATAATATCAAAGATGAAATTCAAAAAACTAGATTTATACATTGGACATGATAAGAGATGGACTCAATGGCCTTTGCTCGCTCATCAGAGCTTATATTGCCATATTATATATTACTAGCTGAAAAGCCTACAAAAAGTAGGCAAAAACAATTCCTCCGACTCTCTCCTCCACCCACTCACTCCGACTCCTCTCGCCTCCGACTCCTCCCGCCCCCACTCCTCCGACTCCTCTCGCCTCCGACTCCTCCCGCCCCCACTCCTCCGACTCCTCTCGCCTCCGACTCCTCCCGCCCCCAACCCCTCCAGCCTCCAACTCTCCCCACTCCCACGACCCCTTCAACCCCTCTGTGCATACGTACGTACGTACGTACGTACGGTTGGCGTTTTATATAATTAGATGTTATTATCATATTATATTATCACTACATCATGTTTGATTCCTGCAGGAGATGCACTCCCTTTGATCTCTTCTCGATGAAAACCTAAGTAATGGTTTTTTTCTCTTACGACTTTCATATTTCATTCCCTTGCTCGTCCTGTCATGATTGTACTTTGTATTGAAATTTTGTGATAAATAAGGTTTAGAGTAATTAGATTCCTGAAGTTATACATTACTAGATTCAACATAAAGCGTTCAGTGATTGTTCATGCCTGGATTCAGGGTTTTGCTTTCATCTTGAGGGTTTGTCGATAGATTTCAGGGTAGTTACATTCCGAATGAAGTGCCGTACTTTCCACCCCTATTTCGGGCCTAACATGACCAGGCAGTGCAGTTCATGGTCATTTCGCTTACGATTCGTGAGTTGTGCGTTTGTGGGTGAACAGTGCATCGGAAAAAATTTGAGTTCAAGTTCGAGTCAAAGATCGATTCCAGGTATGAGTCTGAGTTCAAGTCCGGGTTTGAGTTTGAGTCCACTTTTACGGTGGAGGTTGATCATCGTGATCACAGCTGAATTATCGAACATTCACCAATATCATGAGGTACCTATGTCCTACCAAGATAGATATTAGTAAGTAACTTCAGTAAAGAAATATATCGAAATTAACATTTTGGGGAGGTGAATTCATGCCACACAATAAACGTCTGCAAAGTGAATGAGGCACATAGCTTCCTCGTATCAATAACCCATCTGTATAGATAATCCCAATGCATTGTAGCTAATCTCAAAACATCAATCTCTTAGTACCTTGCACTACCCTAATAGGAAACCATCTACACGTCAACCCACACAATTCTCAAAAATTTCATCGAATTCGGATGGAAAATTTATTTTCCATTTTCCAAAAATTTCGCCTGTTCCCAGTTGATTGGTGATGCTGCCATATTTATCCGCATAGTTCTCCCATGTTCTCACCCATTCCAGCTGATTTCGAATGGCATACTCCACTGTTGCTCTAGCATATGCTGAATGTTGGTAGGTATTGTATACACTGTCCAGGCAATGTGTCTGAAGAAAGTTAAAAATCAATAAATTTCATACATTGCAGCCTAACAAGTGCAGGCTTTATCTAATGACTAGGCATTATATACAATGCCTGAATTTCATACTTGGCCGGTAACAGATACACCAAACAAAGAAAGTTGAGCGAAAAGAAGGTGAATATTTTGAGGCAAAAATATGATCTTTCAGCCTCCCAGGACTCTCCCACCAAACCTTCCTGGGCCCCTCGGCTGCCAAATCCGCGACACTGCCGTCTCTCCGCGTCCACAAATAACAATGGCCTATTTCCAAGAGCCGACGTCAATGAGCCTCGGAGGGACCCCGGCTCTGAAAAATAATTAGCTGGTTCTTCCTAGCCTATAACCCCCTCCGCTCGTAGTCCGCAGCCTTCATAGAAAAAATTGGAAGGTCGTATGAAAAATATAATTGATGTTGGCCAAATGGCCAATTTTCGGCCCTGAAATCTGATGGGGGCGGGATTTCTGTGATATTCTGAGTTTTTAATCTCTTATTCAAAATGTACCAACGTACTAACATAAAGACTCAGAAATGAAGTTGAAAGCTTCCTCTAAGGATACAGTACCAAGGACCTGTTATTGCAACCAGGAATTTTCACTCAATTGTGGTCAATAACTCTCGCCAAAAGGTCGATTTCGGACCCCCAAAACCTGATGAGAAGGAGATCCTCAGCGTTCCGAGTTTCCAATCCAGATTTTGTAAATTTCCTAGACGAGAATTTTCTCAGGAATGTTCGTTTTAGAGAAAGTAAAACTCTTCCTCCAGGATACAGATCCAAGGACCTGATATTGCAACCAGGAATTTGCACTCAATTATGGTCAAGAATTTGATTGTTCGAAAAAGTCGAGACTGAACGATGAAATCATCGAAACTTGTTGGTTTACTCGAGAGAAACGGCCACTTCAAAGGCTGGTTTTCACCTTCAATTGTTCGAAAAAGTCGAGATGGACGTCGAAATCATCGAAACTTGTAGGTTTACTCAAGAGAAACGACCTCTTCAAAGGCTGGTTTTCACCTTCGATTGATCGAAAAAGTCGAAATGGACGTCGAAATCATCGAAACTTGTAGGTTTACTCAAGAGAAACGACCTCTTCAAAGGCTTGTTTTCACCTTCGATTGTTCGAAAAAGTCGAAATGGACGTTGAAATCATCGAAACTTGTTGGTTTACTCGAGAGAAACGGCCACTTCAAAGGCTGGTTTTCACCTTCGATTGTTCGAAAAAGTCGAAATGGACGTTGAAATCATCGAAACTCGTTGGTTTACTCGAGAGAAACGACCTCTTCAAAGGCTTGTTTTCACCTTCGATTGTTCGAAAAAGTCGAAATTGACGTTGAAATCATCGAAACTTGTTGGTTTACTCGAGAGAAACGACCTCTTCAAAGGCTTGTTTTCACCTTCGATTGTTCGAAAAAGTCGAAATTGACGTTGAAATCATCGAAACTTGTTGGTTTACTCGAGAGAAACGGCCACTTCAAAGGCTTGTTTTCACCTTCGATTGTTCGAAAAAGTCGAAATGGACGTTGAAATCATCGAAACTTGTTGGTTTACTCGAGAGAAACGACCACTTCAAAGGCTTGTTTTCACCTTCGATTGTTCGAAAAAGTCGAAATGGACGTTGAAATCATCGATACTCGTTGGTTTACTCGAGACAAGACAACTTTCGCAGCGTTTTTTCTGAAATTCTTCTTCACCTTTCCTTGGTTCCGCCGTTTATTTCGAATTTCGGTTATTCCGGTCAAAGCCAGTACTTCCTAATTTGACCGAAATATGCGACTACTACGTAAGTGGCGCGAGTTGAGTTCAAAATCCGCCAATTCTGCGTGTTAAACTCACTTGGGAGTCTTTTGGCGGCCTTAACTCAATTTTTCAAAATTCGGACTTACGTCACTGTAGTTCTCGCCCGACGTTATGATTGCCAACAAAAACCCTTCTACCACCAGAAGTGATAAACAATTGTCGATTTGTAGATGTAGAAGAAATCAAATACAATCGAAATCAACGATTGGGGAAATTTCGAAAATGGTAAGGATTTTGTAGGGAAAAGTAGAGATTATTGAAACAGTCGGTAGGTAATTCTGAGGCAGTCAAAATGCTGGTTGACCCTCCAAAATCTGGACGTCCGGTCACCGAACGCAAGAAAGGCTACGGTGAGATCTCGAGAGTACAAGAAAATTCTGCGCAGAATTATAATTAGTTGAAGATTCATCCTCTGAGAGCGGAGGGAGTAAGGAAGATAAAATGAGGCTTTGAAAGAAACAGCATTTCTAAAATAGCGACTTCTCCTTGAAACTCGGGTTATAGAAAGACGCAATTATTCCCGTTCTCGGAGGATCACAGTAAAAACGGACAGAAGGACGTAAAAACGTGATGTAGAGAACGAAACTAATCCGTTTCATGCGGGGATTTGATAATTAATTTTTCTTCTTGAGCTTGAAATAAACGTCTTCCAACTGACAGGTGTGTCTGCCAAGTACTTGCAGCCGCCGTGGTGTCAGACGGAGGCCTTGAGGAATCCAATGAGATCCCGAAGAAATTATGTACGGTGCGCCGTACGTAGAAGTTGGACATGCAGATGACCTACTGACCGTGCAAATGAATCAGCACGGTGTGAGGCCTTGAGTTCGCGGGGAGAGGTTTTATGGAGCGAGAAACCACCTTATCAAAGGGATTTTAGTAACATTAGATGCAACCAGCTGCAGAACGAGGTTCGCTCAGTTGAAAGACCAAAATCTGTAGCTTCGTCGTATGCAACATGGACGGATCGTCGATTCTCAACAACTTCCAAAAATAATTCAACAATTTTCAGATTAAGCTCAACATTAAGGTCACACTTTAACCCATTAGAAACCGTAATTATTTTTTTCTAAAATTTCTGGTGAAACTTGGTAAGATACCTCATATTACGTCTAGAAGCACTGGAAAAATAATATTAAAAATTTCGGCGTGCGAAAAGGTGGTATGAAGGGGTGTGCCCAAATTAGCCCTCTGGGCACTCAGCACTAGCAGTCATGAACGATCATTTTTTAACAGTTTATTGAAGTATGTAAAACCAAACAACTGGGCAACTAACAAACTGGGCAACTAACATAATATGTTAGTTATCATAATATTATTATCTCAAAAATTTTGAGTGGAATGTACCTTTCGAAATAGTTAATGCACATTCCCTGCTTGAACATCTTGAGCACACATGGCGCATAATCAAGCAGGGCAGTTAATTCCTGTGTATATCTTCATTTTCTTCCCTTCTGTATCAAAAATGTGGTGGTATATATCATCATTGCATCGCTGACCCTAGATGTACTCGTAGAAATACATCTTTCAGGAGTCAGTGGATGTCTCCGGGCGAAAACATAGCTTATCAAAAACGCCTGGTCCATGCTCTTTTGAGAAAAGAAAAAAAAATCTAAAAAAATTGACTGTATTGAACTATTCCATCTGAACTGTAATTGAAAAACTTTAGAACTCTTCTATGACAATATCCACCCTTTTTGGGTAGATGCGTATATCCCCAAGGAAAATACCACCCGTCACCATTTCTTGTTTCATTATGCCAACGCGTCAAGCAGCGTGCACATGTCCGGCAATTGCTCCCAGTAAAGGAGTTTTGGGGGAGAACAATAAATATCTGAGGATTGAAATATCCACAAAACAGAAATTGGCGGGTATTTTGAATTTATTTCAACTGAGTTTGGTTCATATACTTCATTATTCCCCAACAAAGGGCTGATCGCGTCTTGGAGGTTCACCCCGGTCTACAAATAATGAAATATAAGAAATTATAAGATGGTAAAAATCATCAGATGGTAATAATGAACGAAAGAATGTCATCTCAAACCAAAATCGATCAAATATCAAATCTGTTGGAATAATTCATGGCATGCTTATGATGACTGTGTATACGAAAGTGTCGCCAAGTGCCCAGAGGGCTAATTTGGGAACACCATGATATAGCTCAGTTTTTAACGGCGCTACTACGTGATATTTACTCAGTTATGAACTGTTCTCGTTGGGTAACAACCATAATCTAAAACTATGCAAAGAAATACCGTCAAAATAAACATTTGAAGCACTTATGGCAATAAATGCCGCAGCCCATCAACGACCAGATTGTCACTCATCTTGGCGACTGAATAAACCACACTGAGCAACTGATTCATTCAAACTGAATGCACTAGTAACATAGTAGGGAATCTAGGTAGCTTGTAAGACCAAAAAGTAAACAATACAATCAAAATTACACCAAGAATTGGGAGAATTGTGAGACCAGGTTCGCCGTTCCGCTACTAGCCCGCTGGGCTCTAATGGGTTAAACATGCTTCGAATAGACAAAAGAACGGCAGACACAACGTTTAACCGATTTTAGTAACTGACCCACAATGTTACATGACTTGTTGCAGTAAAAAGCCCAGAAAACACCGTTTTCACATCCAACATACGTCCAAATTCAATCGTCGTGCGAAATCCTGTCCTATATTTTGCAGCACAATCGAACCCGGAATTCTGCAAAAATCGAACCCTTTTCGGAGAATTCGATGATAATTTGGAATATGTCAAGGGGGTCTCAGACGGTCTTCGTTCGTTCATCGTTCCGGGTTAGTATTTAGCCAAATCGAGGGCGCAAAAACATAAAAAGTTGAACTTAAATTGGACATTTTAAAGGATTTTAGAAATTCATTAGTGCACGGCCCTAGGGAATTGAAAAACTGAAATATTGCCGCTGGAATCATCAAAATCGAACAATAATTGCCAGAGAAAACGCTGCAAATTATTACACAATGGTTTATTATTTTTCTATATAGATCACTCGTCTACAAAATCACCAACCATCCAATATGAAGAAAAAAAATAAAATAAAATAAATAAATTTTAAAAAAATCAAAAAGAAAAAATCACCAACCATTGATCGCATTTTGGTCAGCTCTAATTTGAACAGAGATTAGGCCTCTTTTGCGATTCCACTCGTGTTTTGATTTATTTATATATATATATATTTCAATATAAACCCTTAAATTTTCGTAGGGAGCGAACGGTTTGTCCTACAGAGCTCCGCGTGGTCTCAAAAAATTCTAAAAATTCTATAGAATCTTAAATTGAAAGAAAAACAATACCTTTATATCGAATTTTTTTGAGTTAGGGCGTTTTCAAAATTTCAAAATTGATTTTGGAACCCTTAGAAGTGACCTACATCAACCAAAAGCTTCGGGGCACAACTAGACCCCAAATGGAGCCTACATACCAAATTTCATCAAAATCGGTCAATGCTAAGTGGCAAAAGTGCCGCGTACGGCGGACGGCGTACGGCGGACGGACGGCCAAATTTTTATTCGATTTTTGGATTCTACGTACCTTGAAACGTAAACCATCAAATTTTGAGGGGGTGTTAAAATTTTTTTTTTCTTGGTCGATTCCAAAGGTTCATTATTGAAATAATAAACCAAAACGGAAAAACCGTTAATTCAGTTGTTTTTCCCATAAAATGTAGCTAAAATTGAAATTTTCAAGGATTTGGAAATTCATTAGTGCACGGCTTTAGGGAATTGAAAAACTGAAATATTGCCATCAGAATCATCAAAATCGAACAATAATTGCCAGAGAAAAATTGGAAAAACCGTTAATTCAGTTATGTTTTTCCCATAAAATGTAGCTAAACTTGACATTTTCAAGGATTTTAGAAATTCAGTAGTGCACGAACCTAGGGAATTAAGAAACTGAAATATTGCCGCTGGAATCATCAAAATCGAACAATAATTGCCAAAGAAATACGGGAAAACATGGAAAAAACCGTTTAATCAAAAGTTTTTCCCATTTTTCTTTGGCAATTATTGTTCGATTTTGATGATTCCATCGGCAATATTTCAGTTTTTCAATTCCCTAAGTGCACTACTGAATTTCTAAAATCCTTTAAAATTTCCATTTTTAAGTACAGTTTTCTAACTTTTTGCCCCTTCGATTTGGCAAAATACTAAAAACGACCGGCGACCGACCGAGACCCCCTTAAGCACAGTATGAAGAAGAAAAATTTGAATAATAAGTATTTATAAGAATAATGTATCAGATAAATTAAACTTAGTTTACAATCAAGTGATGCATGTTATAAGATCAAAAGGAACAAGACAGCTATTCTTCCTCACTGACTTCTACTGACCATATCCACACAACTCAAACAGCAGTAGGTTCTTGCTTCACAGTTCACACGGAAGCGGATTCCCGTGCTAACAATCCACGTTTGTCTCCATGGCAACATGACGCCCTCATTTGTCTCCCTTGGCAACGTGACGATCGGCGAGTCCCCTAGCAACGACTTCAGATTATCAGAAAACGAAACGCTTTTTCTTAATGCTTTTTTTAACGCTTTTTTCGTTTATAAAAGTACTTAAAGTCATAAA